>JAAKBD010000350.1:0-82517 GCA_012656105.1 Phytophthora syringae | reverse complement strand
TGGCACGAGGTGAGAGAGAAACCGCATGAGAAAAATCGTCAAGATTTTCGAACCGTGATGTCATCTCAGTCACTTGCTTCTCCCGGAGAAGGTTCGAGTACAATTGACTTCCCGTGGAAGCGTATAAGAAAAGTCCGAGCGCTCGACTTATATAAGAAAGGTCCGAACACTCGCGTTCTTGCGGTGGATGTTAGGCGGCCGACACGACATCAATCTCGTTCTGGGTAGAGATGACGCGAAGTTTCCACGAGACACACTAATTCACAACCAGCATGATACGTCCAGTGAAGAGTACGCTGAAATATAGCGCGGCACCCTGTGTGTGGTGCCGCTCATCAACGCGTCCGTAGAAACCAGAATTCACGATATACAGGTCGTTCACGGCTGATACATTTGTTATGGTATGACGACGACCCACGCAATGGGCCACCGCACCAACGACGTGGTTGAAGAACGAAGGCATGTAACGATATACATCCAGGTATTCAGTGGAAGGCGATGACCACATGAAGAGACACCGTGGTTGTGGACCGACAGCTTGCAGCGCCGCATGAATATACATCAACAGATTCAGTGGAAGACGACGACGGCAGGTTTTTCGAACGAGAATCTGTTCATCCGATCAATATCAATGGCATCCCGCCGCACAAGCTCAAACTTAAGAAGGGCATTCCGATCATGATGATGCGGAATCCAACCCCAGACGTGGGACTTTGCAACGGTACGAGGCGGCGAGGGTAGAATTGACGCCTCATGTCATCACCGCTACGATCGTGACTGAAGCGCAAAGGACAGGATGTCCTCATTGCTCGCATTGTCTTCGTTGTGGAGATGACGAACGTGATTCCTTTTCCGGCTGTGACGCAGACAGTTCCCAGTGCGACCGGCCTTCGCAATGACGATCAACACGGCCCAGGACAGACCGCTCACAACTTGGGGCTCTCTGGCCTATCCTTGCGTGTCGCACTGTCAGCTGTACGCGATGGTTATCAGGGTTACTATAAGATCGAGGTTCAAGGCGCTGATCGAGTACCCAGATTTGGAAGAGGAGGATGGATTCTACACCCACAATATCGTGTACCGGCAGATATTCGACACAGAGTAGTCATTTGGGTAATGTTTCGTAATACATAGTTTTACATAAGAAGTGTATAGTCGAATAAAGGCCGGAGCGAAGCGGAGGCCAGCCTAACGAATAAGCCCGCCGGAGCGCAGCGCAGGCGGCACTCACCACTTTGACCAACCGCTGACCTACCGCCGCGTAGCGGTGGCGCCGGCTAGTCTAAAACCTCTACGCCAGTATGGTGTCTGTCGGTCTGTCGGTCCGTCGGCTCACGCATATCCGGCCTTTTCATTGGCTATAATTTGCCGCCGAGCAAAGCGAGGGGGTCCTAATTGGACAAATTGCTGTCTTTAGCTGCCGAGCAGAGCGAGGCGGCCCTGATTGGCTGAAACTAGCCGGCGCCGCCGCTACGCGGCGGTAGGTCTGTGGTTGGTCACAGTGGTGAGTGCCGCCTGCGCTGCGCTCCGACGGGCTTATTCGTTAGGCTGGCCTCCGCTTCGCTCCGGCCTTTATTCGACTATAAACTTCTTATGTAAAACTATGTGTTACGAAACATTACCCAAATGACTATTCTGTGTCAAATATCTGCCGGTACACGATATTGTGAGTGTAGATTCCATCCTCCTCTTCCAAATCTGGGTACTCGATCAGCGCCTTGAACCTCGATCTTATAGTAACCCTGATAATCATCGCGTACAGCGGACAGTGCGACACGCAAGGATAGGCCAGAGAGAGCCCCAAGTTGTTAGCGGTCTGTCCTTGGGCCGTGTTGATCGTCATTGCGAAGGCCGGTCGCACTGGGAACTGTCTGCGTCACAGCCGGAAAAGGAACTCACGTTCGTCATCTCCACAACGAAGACAATGCGAGCAATGAGGACATCCTGTCCTTTGCGCTTCAGTCACGATCGTAGCGGTGATGACATGAGGCGTCAATTCTACCCTCGCCGCCTCGTACCGTTGCAAAGTCCCACGTCTGGGGTTGGATTCCGCATCATCATGATCGGAATGCCCTTCTTAAGTTTGAGCTTGTGCGGCGGGATGCATTGATATTGATCGGATGAACAAATTCTCGTTCGAAAACCTGCCGTAGTCGTCTTCCACTGAATCTGTTGATGTATATTCGTGCGGCGCTGCAAGCTGTCGGTCCGCAACCACGGTGTCTCTTCATGTGGTCATCGCCTTCCACTGAATACCTGGATGTATATCGTTACATGCCTTCGTTCTTCAACCACGTCGTTGGTGCGGTGGCCCATTGCGTGGGTCGTCGTCATACCATAACAAATGTATCAGCCGTGAACGACCTGTATATCGTGAATTCTGGTTTCTACGGACGCGTTGATGAGCGGCACCACACACAGGGTGCCGCGCTATATTTCAGCGTACTCTTCACTGGACGTATCATGCTGGTTGTGAATTAGTGTGTCTCGTGGAAACTTCGCGTCATCTCTACCCAGAGCGAGATTGATGTCGTGTCGGCCGCCTAACATCCACCGCAAGAACGCGAGTGTTCGGACCTTTCTTATATAAGTCGAGCGCTCGGACTTTTCTTATACGCTTCCACGGGAAGTCAATTGTACTCGAACCTTCTCCGGGAGAAGCAAGTGACTGAGATGACATCACGGTTCGAAAATCTTGACGATTTTTCTCATGCGGTTTCTCTCTCACCTCGTGCCAAGTGATGGTGTATTTGTATACTTACTAACTGACAATACAATCAAAGTTGATATCCCTCGCGTGACTACTGACCCAAGGTACGTCCTAACAGAATTGTCTGTCAACTCACTGCTACGCCTGCCATGCTACTCATATATAGCCATGCACCATTTATCTGCGCATCGCTACTAACGCCACAACTGCAAAATCCGCCCTCTCTTCTAAACATATGCATCATCGTATTTCGTGTATAACATTATACTATTGTATTGGGTTGTATAGTAAGTCATTGCGTACATAAAAACACTCTACTTTCCCACAACGCCCTCACACACTGCGAAATCATATACGTTTGTGTATACACTACGTCGGCGTGGCGACACTCCACCTCCTGTGAGGGGTAAACCGGCGCTGCAAGTCCCCGCTTACTGCATCAGTCTGTACGCCAGTATTAGTATTTTGATGTTTATGTAATCAAAGCCAATAGGTCTTCTTTACCTTGTGTCCAAAGCGGTCGACAGCTGCCGAGGCGCGTCATTGTTTGAAATAATATGTCGGAACCTAGGACTATATGTGCGTAGTGGTCTGGCACATATACATACCCGCAAGCGTACTCGTCGTGGCGTCCCAGCGTGCGTGCTCGAATTCAAATAGGGGTAACGTAGTTAATGTAGCTCACATAGTTAATGTGTCTCACATAATTATTTTATCGTCCAATCATATCCGTTCAATTTCAGCCAATCAGGGCCGCCTCGCTCCGCTCGGCAGCTAAAGACAGCAAATTGTCCAATGAGGGCCCCCTCGCTTTGCTCGGCGGCAAATAATGGCCAATGAAAAGGCCGGATATGCGTGAGCCGACGGACCGACAGACCGACCGACCGGCAGACAGACGCCAAACTGGCGTAGAAGCTTTTAGATAGCCGGCGCCGCCGCTACGCGGCGGTAGGTCTGGGGTTGGTCACAGTGGTGGGTGCCGCCTGCGCTGCGCTCCGGCGGGCTTATTCGTTGCTATGGGGCTGGCCTCCGCTTCGCTCCGGCCTTTATTCGAACATTTACTTCTTATGTAAAACTATGTATTACGAAACGTTACCCGAATGACTACTCCGTGTCGAATATCTGCCTGTACACGATATTGTGGGTGTAGACTACATCGTCCTCTTCCAAATCTGGGTACTCGATAAACGCCTTGAACCTCGATCTTATAGTAACCCGGATAGTCATCACGTACAGCAAACAGTGCGAAACGCAAGGAAGAGCCCCAAGTTGTGAGCAGTCTGTCCTTGGGTCGTGTAAATCTCATTGCGAAAGCCGGGTACACCTGAAACTGCCTGCGTCATAGTCGTAAAGGGAACTCGCATTCGTCATCTCCACTAATGAAGACAATGCGAGGAATAAGGACATTCTGTCCTTTGCGCTTCAGTCATGATCGTAGCGTTGATGACATGAGGCGTCAATTCTACCCTCGCCACCTCGTACCGTTGCAAAGTCCCATGTATGGGTTTGGATTCCGCATCATCATGATCGGAATGCCCTTCTTAAGTTTGAGCTTGTGCGGCGGGATGCCATTGATATTGATCGGATGAACAGATTCTCGTTCGAAAAACCTGCCGTCGTCGTCTTCCACTGAATCTGTTGATGTATATTCATGCGGCGCTGCAAGCTGTCGGTCCACAACCACGGTGTCTCTTCATGTGGTCATCGCCTTCCACTGAATACCTGGATGTATATCGTTACATGCCTTCGTTCTTCAACCACGTCGTTGGTGCGGTGGCCCATTGCGTGGGTCGTCGTCATACCATAACAAATGTATCAGCCGTGAACGACCTGTATATCGTGAATTCTGGTTTCTACGGACGCGTTGATGAGCGGCACCACACACAGGGTGCCGCGCTATATTTCAGCGTACTCTTCACTGGACGTATCATGCTGGTTGTGAATTAGTGTGTCTCGTGGAAACTTCGCGTCATCTCTACCCAGAACGAGATTGATGTCGTGTCGGCCGCCTAACATCCACCGCAAGAACGCGAGTGTTCGGACCTTTCTTATATAAGTCGAGCGCTCGGACTTTTCTTATACGCTTCCACGGGAAGTCAATTGTACTCGAACCTTCTCCGGGAGAAGCAAGTGACTGAGATGACATCACGGTTCGAAAATCTTGACGATTTTTCTCATGCGGTTTCTCTCTCACCTCGTGCCAAGTGATGGTGTATTTGTATACTTACTAACTGACAATACAATCAAAGTTGATATCCCTCGCGTGACTACTGACCCAAGGTACGTCCTAACAGAATTGTCTGTCAACTCACTGCTACGCCTGCCATGCTACTCATATATAGCCATGCACCATTTATCTGCGCATCGCTACTAACGCCACAACTGCAAAATCCGCCCTCTCTTCTAAACATATGCATCATCGTATTTCGTGTATAACATTATACTATTGTATTGGGTTGTATAGTAAGTCATTGCGTACATAAAAACACTCTACTTTCCCACAACGCCCTCACACACTGCGAAATCATATACGTTTGTGTATACACTACGTCGGCGTGGCGACACTCCACCTCCTGTGAGGGGTAAACCGGCGCTGCAAGTCCCCGCTTACTGCATCAGTCTGTACGCCAGTATTAGTATTTTGATGTTTTTGTAATCAAAGCCAATAGGTCTTCTTTATCTTTTGTCCAAAGCGGTCGACAGCTGCCGAGGCGCGTCATTGTTTGAAATAATATGTCGGAACCTAGGACTATCTGTGCGTAGTGGTCTGGCACATATACATACCCGCAAGCGTACTCGTCGTGGCGTCCCAGCGTGCGTGCTCGAATTCAAATAGGGGTAACGTAGTCACATAGTTAATGTGCCCCACACAAATATATTATCGTCCAATCATATCCGTTCAATTCAGCCAATCAGGGCCGCCTCGCTCCGCTCGGCAGCTAAAGACAGCAAATTGTCCAATGAGGGCCCCCTCGCTTTGCTCGGCGGCACATTTTGTCCAATGAAAAGTCCGGATATGCGTGAGCCGACGGACCGACAGACAGACACCACACTGGCGTAGAGGCTTTTAGATTGAACGGATATGATTGGGCAATAAAATAATTGTGTGAGACACATTAACTATGTGAGCCACATTACCTACGTTACCCCTATTTGAATTCGAGCACGCACGCTGGGACGCCACGGCGAGTACGCTTGCGGGTATGTATATGTGCTAGACCACTACGCACAGATAGTCCTCGGTCCCGACGTATTATTTCAAACAATGACGCGCCTCGACAGCCCTTTGGACAAAAGGTAAAGAAGACCTATTGGCTTTGATTAACAATTTCACCATAGCAAAACTGGCGTATATACTGATGCAGCAAGTGGAGGACTTGCAGCGTCGCAATAGAAGATGAGGCGCTGACCACGTTTCACCGTAGTGTATACACGAATATATGAGTTCGTCGTGCGCGAGGGCGTTGTGGGCATGTAGAGTGCTTTTCACAGGTTTTTGATGTACATAGTGACTGACTATACAACACGATAGAATATAACAATGTTATAGACGAAATACGATGATGTATATGTTTAGGAGATGGCGAGTTATATAGTTGCGGCGTTAGTAGCGATGCGCAGATTAATACACATGGCTATATATAAGTAGCACGGTAGTAGTAGTGAGTAGTCGGTTAGGACGTTGGTCGGGAGGCACTTGAGCCAGTAGTCACGCGGGGAGTACAACTTTGAAACTATAGCCAGTCCGTAAGTATACAGAATACAGATAACAGTTGGCACGAGGTGAGAGAGGAACGCTCGCGAGCAATTACCCGTACACTTTCGAACCGTGATGTCTTGGCAGACAACACCATTTCGGAGACATGCAAGTACTATTGACTGACCGTGTAAGCGTAGAAGAAAGTCCGAGCGCTTGAGTACTTGCAGCGGAGTTAAGAAGGCCGAAACGACGTCAACACCGCACTGGGTAGACATGACGTGAAGCTTCCACGATATACACTAATTCATAACCAGCATGACATGTCCAGTGAAGAGTACGCTGAAATATCTCCTTGCGTGGCACCCTCCGTGTGTTGCCGCTCATCAACGCGTCCGTAGAAACCAGAATTCACGATATACAGGTCGTTCACGGCTGATACATTTGTTATGGTATGACGACGACCCACGCAATGGGCCACCGCACCAACGACGTGGTTGAAGAACGAAGGCATGTAACGATATACATCCAGGTATTCAGTGGAAGGCGGTGACCACATGATGATACACCGTGGTTGCGGACCGACAGCTTCCAACGTCGCACGAATATACATCAACAGATTCAGTGGAAGACGACGACGGCAGGTTTTTCGAACGAGAATTTGTTCATCCGATCAATATCAATGCATCCCGCCGCACAAGCTCAAACTTAAGAAGGGCATTCCGATCATGATGATGCGGAATCCAACCCCAGACGTGGGACTTTGCAACGGTACGAGGCGGCGAGGGTAGAATTGACGCCTCATGTCATCACCGCTACGATCGTGACTGAAGCGCAAAGGGCAGGATGTCCTCATTGCTCGCATTGTCTTCGTTGTGGAGATGACGAACGTGAGTTCCTTTTCCGGCTGTGACGCAGACAGTTCCCAGTGCGACCGGCCTTCGCAATGACGATGAACACGGCCCAAGGACAGACCGCTCACAACTTGGGGCTCTCTCTGGCCTATCCTTGCGTTTCGCACTGTCCGCTGTACGCGATGATTATCAGGGTTACTATAAGATCGAGGTTCAAGGCGCTGATCGAGTACCCAGATTTGGAAGAGGAGGATGGAATCTACACTCACAATATCGTGTACCGGCAGATATTCGACACAGAGTAGTCATTTGGGTAATGTTTCGTAACACATAGTTTTACGTAAGAAGTGTATAGTCGAATAAAGGCCGGAGCGAAGCGGAGGCCAGTCCCCATAGCAACGAATAAGCCCGCCGGAGCGCAGCGCAGTCGGCACTCACCACTGTGACCAACCACAGACCTACCGCCGCGTAGCGGCGGCGCCGGCTAGTAGTACGCGCACCAATGGCCCTGAGTGAAGTCTGTACCCTTCCGCAAGATTATCTACCAATGGAACGTTTGTTGAAATCGCCTCCACACAACAAAAAAGCTGCCCATCACTTTATATAGATAATCTGAAAGGGGGCGTTCACCGACATTTTGACGAGTACAGCTTTCCTCAAAATTCGGTAGACTGTCACTGACGGCTGCGGGAATCGCTCCAATACCTGACGGCCTTCCCAGTTTAATTTCCATGAATTATTGGTCTTCAAAATTGCAGTTCCTTTCGTGCTCGTCTACCTTACGCCATTTTCGCTTTGTGCTTTGGAAGAGGAAGCAGCACACTGGTCTGCGCCTTGTAGTCTTGGTATGCCTTGGTTCCCCCAGCGCTCTTCAGCTTGTTGCTCCAACAGCGGGATACCCGACACGAACAGGAGTAGAAAAGTCACGAACACAGGACTGACAGCAGCCCAGCACTTGAATGCGGCGCTGGGCAGTGTGTGGACACTCGCGCAAAACACACCGACCCACATCATGATCTCTCCACAGTAATTCGGATGGCGACTGTAATACCAGAGCCCACTCTGGATGAATTTGCCCTTCTTGTCTTCGTTGCGACGAAACTGCGTCTTCTGGTAGTCGGCTGTGATCTCCATCACGAAGCCCACGACCCACAAGGAGACACCGACGACGTCCAGAAGGGCCACCTGGGGGTTAGGTGCGCCATGCTTTACCGTGAGCAGTACCGGCAGCACCGTGAGCAGTACCCAGAGCCCCTGGATGGTCCAAACCCCAAGGAATCGCAGTGGATTCCCTCGGATCTCCTTGAAGCGTTTGTCTTCGCCGCACTCGCTGATGCGCAGGAACAGGAACGAGCCAAGACGCGCGCACCAGAGCCACACGAGGGTCGTGAGCAGCGACGCTCTCCAGGACGAGGGCCCGTTCGTCGTGTAGGCCACGAGTGACACCAACGCGTACGTGACAGAACCCGTGAGGTCGAAGAACCGCTCGTCCTGCTTGGGGACGGCGTACAGCAGCGCCGAGAGCCACTGGACGCCCACACTCAGGGCCGCGTAGAGCTGCAGATCCGTGTAGTGAGCCACAGCCGCAGCCAGCGAGAGGGCGACCACAGACCCAGCGACGTCACGCAAGAACCCCATACTGTAGCTAAATAAGAGTCAACCAGCACTGTGCACTTCGAGGCAGATTGCGAAGTGGCAGTTGGAAGCGACTGTCGAGTTCACCAGCCCTGCATTAAGTACGACATGAAGGATCAAAGGAAAACCTCCTCTATGGCATTAATTATGGCGGACGAGTCGGCGCTGCTCGAGTCGGCGGCGTCTGCGTCCGCGAGCTTCGACGCGTTCGCGTGGGTGGAGGAGGCGCTGGCCTCTCGCTCGGGCGACGCGTCGTCTCTCGCCCCTCTCGTCCCCCGCTGACGCTGCGCTCGCAGTCGCTGGCGCAGACGCTGCACGCGTCTCTGCAGCACATTTCGCTCGCTTCCCTGCGCTCCAGACGCGTCTCCAGGGGCTGCAACAGGCCGCCACGCCGCTCGCCAGACGACTGGACGCGGTGCACGCAGCCTGCGCCTCCTCCTCCGTCTCTGCTGCGTCCTCGGGCCAAGATCTGCGCCACCTCGTGACGCTGCACGAGGCCAAACGCCGTCTCCAAAGCTGCTCGCAGGCGCTCGTGGAGGCCGCGAGATGGGGACGCAACGTCCGATCCTGTTTCGCAGCGGTGGAGGACCCGACGCTCTTGTCTCGAGCGCTCAAGGGCAGCAGAGCCGACAAGGAAGCAGACAACTTGGCCGACCGAGTGCGCGAGATGCAGACGAGTCTGGGCGTGCTGGAGGACCTCCCAGGCGCTTGGGACCGCAAACAGACGATGGAGAGGCTTTGTGCCCAGATTGAGGCGGCGGTTCAGCCGCGACTTGCCACGAAGCTCCGAGAGGACGAACTGGGGGATGTGGCGCCTCTGAGATGGTGTCTGGATGTGCTGGGCAGTGTGGATCGAGCTCATCTTGTGAGAGACGAATTTTGCAGGTCGCGACCTTCGCACGTGCACCGCGTCTGGTACGCGTTCAGTGAGGATCTTCAGGCTGACAAGAACGACGGAAGGGTGGACAACTTTGCAAACTGGCTGAACAATTTCTACGCAGACGTGTTGCGGATGCTGCAGCGCGAGAGCCGAAATGCTCGAGAACTCTTTGGCGCTGAGATGCTGGTTAGTGTACTGCTCGCCCTTCTGCACAACACGTTTGAGCCGCTTACCAGCTCGTTCCGAGACCGCCTCGTGCGCAGTGGCCACTCAGAATCGGGTTTTGATCTTGACCGGCTGCTGAGCTGCTTCCATACTACAAGAAATTTTGTTAGTCAACTGGTACAGCTCTTCCGGTCGCTAGAAAGTGAGCTTGGTATGACTTTGGCTGAGAACGATTGCACGGCTGGTAGTGCTGAAGAGATTCTACGCGTCGTTTTCGAGCCGTATCGGCTGTACTTCAAGGAGTACGCACGCTTTACTAGCGAGGCACTTACAGACGCGCTACTCCGCCTTGTACCCGTGTTCGACGTCAACAAGAATGACGAGCTAACTGGAGAGGGGTATGAAGCGGAAGGCCAAGATGCAGTAAATGCTGCGCCACTCGAAGACTTCTCGCAGCGCCTCGAAGAAGCATCCGAAGCGGCATGGACACTTGTGGACGCGAGTCTGCAACAGTGTTACGAGTTCACAGGTGGAGCTGCATTCCCTGAAGCGGTGGAAGCTGTTGGTGCTGCTGTGCAGCAATTCACGCTGGCATTGAGTGCGACTGTGCCGGCCATTCGCAAGTATTCTAATGCAGAGCTGACCCCTCTCTGTCTGACGGGACGACTGGAGGGTCATTGGTAGCTTCACCGGACTGGAGCCAATTCCATGCATCACTCGCGCTCTTGAAGTCTTGTGGCACTCTGGAGACCCAACTTTTGCTATCGATAGTCGGATACGCGTGCGGATGCGTGAACAGCTAGCCCAGTTTTTCGCCGAGACATCCGGGTCTTCTTCGCCGCGGAGCCGCCGCAAGAAAAGCCATGAGGGTTCGAGCATCTCGTTGGCAGACCTCGTAGACCCGACGAAGCTGGTTGCAGCGGTGTCGAAGGCGTGGCTTCGTGACGAGGACCCAGCCCGCCAGTCACATTTCCATCAGTTTGAAATGGAGTTGCTGGATCATTCGATAGGGTCGTCAGGGTTTGATACTGCGTCATCTCGCTACCCGACTGTGACGGTACGCTCGTTTACCTGTTTTGTTTATGGGGACGTGGTTTCATGATCAGACATTGTGTGTTGTAAACTTGATGTAGCTACTGGACGAAGCTCAGCGAGCCGTACGTTCATGGACGAAGGATGCACAGCTGTTCACGTACGATACAGTTTTTCTGCCCATTGCACGTGTATTGAAGACACTGCCTGTGAACGAGGTACGCCAAAGCCATGATAGCACACCTATTTACTCCGGAGTTGACGTAGGTGATGAATGTTGTTGCTTGTAGAATTGGCGCAAGATGCCAGACGCAGCACTGGGAGATTTGCCGGTCTTCAGCATGCTTCCGCAAGACTACATTACCATGGTAGCCGATCTTCTGCTGTCACTTTTGCCCCAGCTCGAGCCGTTTGCAGAGAGTAGCAGTCTGGAGAACGCCTTTGTAGCTTCACGAGGTGCACAAGAAGTATGTGTGCACGCGGAGTGGTCTCATCTCGGTCAGATTTTACACTTGGCACCACCCGAACTTGCGACGTGTCAGCGAATTTTGGCTCGGACAGCAAACCTGCAGATGCAGAACCAGCGCCAACAGCAACAGAGTTCGTGGATTTGTGGACTGCCACCGTGGCAAGCGGTACGCTAGCTGCATTCTTGCGTACAGTGTGTTCCATTTCAGTGCTATCCGAGATGGGTGCCCAGCAGTTGGCTGCGGATCTGGGTTACTTCCATAACGTGTTGAGTGCCGTGGGAGGCGAGGGCAATTTCATAGTGGACGACCTGCGTCGCGCACTAGAGATGGACCTCCAGGCACATATCCAGCACGTGGAAGAGCTGCAGGCTAATCGTGACAGTCCGGAGAGTCAGACGCTCGCCAAAATCAATGACTGCGTGGCCACCATGCGGCAACGCGCACTAGAACCACCTCGACGACTATCTGCGGCCAGTAATGGCACAGCAGCAACGGTCTACTAGCAGCTCTCCGGAGATTGAAGTTCAAGTGAAGTCTAAAACGAGTCAAGCGTGACGCGTAAAATAGCGCCACCTCGAATTGCTCAGCACCACCTTGCTTTTCATCGCACTTTCTTGTTCTGTATATTTTGGCGTTGTGAGCAGCGGCAATGGCCTCCATCTACTTCCACTACAACGAGCTGCTTCGACAAAGTGCAGATAACACTGTTGCGAACCTGAAGGAGGCTCATGGTGCTTGGCACAGTGACAAGCAGGACTTCCGGCAGCACGAAGGTGGATCAGAAAGAGCCAAGGAGACACGAGGAGAAAGCAGCAACCCGGCTGAAAAATGCAAGCCCAAAGAAAACCAAGATGAAGACAGCACATTTGCAGCACTTCAGCCTCGGATGAACCGACTCGCCTACCTCCAGCCGTCTGCAGTGCCCAACCTGGACGTCCTCGCGCGATCTCTTGGCCCCAAACTATGAGCCCCAGCCAGCGAAAGTGTAAGGAACATTGGCACCAAGACATGAGCCCTCTTCTATCATAACCGTAAGAAGAAGAAAAATCTAGCTGCTTCACTTACATGCGTATTCGATGTGGTGGCACTTAGGATCTGTCGGTGCTCGAGCTGCTACTCGACTTGGACGAGAAGAAGCTCCGCTGGTGAAGCAACACCTGCCACATTCGGTCTAGTGAATTTCCACGCGCCGTCGATTTATCTCTGGACACGCCGTGGGAAGTGCTGGTTCCAGGGTCAGCAACAACGTCTTCATCATCACTACTCGTGTTCACATTGTTTCCTCCCATCTCAAGGCTGGCAAGACGCATGAAACAATCCGCACTGGGACGTTCCTGCTGCACTTCCTCATCTAGGAGCAGCTGAGTGCCGTGTGTTGACAAGAACGACGGTCGCGCCTCCTCTTCTTCCGCTTCCACCTCCAGGGTGTCTCTTTCATCACGACAGCGCCACTCCCAAGACTGCCTCGCGTTCCGTCAAGACTCGTCAGCGTGCTGGCTCTACTTCGAGGACCGTTCCTGCTTGAAGCTCGTTATTTCCTTCTGGAAATGCGTTGGAGAGCGATCTAGTGGACACCGACGGCCGGTACTCAACAGCAGCCACTTCTTCAGCGTAGCGCGCGTTGAACAAATCATGTTGCATGAGCATCTCGGCACTCCAAGTGACCGCAGGAGCGACTCCTTCATCCAACCATGGATGCATCACCACCTCTTCAATACCCATGGCAGCATCAGGATCCTTCTCCAACAGTCGATGCAGCAGATCCTTGGCCGCTCGACTCAGCAGAGCTCCTTCCTCCGGGAACGTGAGTTGGTCCTGCAGCACTCGTCGCCCAATGTCCACCACAGTGTCCTCCTGCTGATCCCCACTGCTGAACGGGAAGCGTCCACAGAGCATCACGTACAGCGTGACACCCAAAGCCCAAACGTCCATCTGCTGCGCTTCTCTCCAGCTGGTCACTAGACGTCCACGTTCGTCCTCTTGCGTCCACTTGAGTGCGTCCTTCCTTTTCAGCAGAAATGGCGGTAGGAACTTGACGTGGTGCACGTCGTCCCATAGGAACCCCCTGCTCCTCGGTCGACACCGCAGCGTCAGAGACCTCCACGGACCTGCGCGCCCGAAGGCTGCGAGCAACACGCGAGCGTCCGGCTCGTCATCGCTGAAGAGCAGATGCTCCGGCCTCACTTCCCCGTGGACGACGCCCTGCTGGTGCAGAAAGTGCAGCCCCTGCGCAGCCTGTCGCAGCACGTGGCTGGCGTCTCGCTCCGAGCGCAACTTGTCCAGCACTTGGCCGCCCCGCGCGAGCTCAAAGGCCAATTCGACGCGGTCGCCCACCGCCTGCGCCTCGTACAGCGTCAGCAGGTTCGGGTGGTCTCTGCACAGCTGCAGCACGCGCACTTCCTGGCGCAGGCGGCGGCGCGTGGCGCGTTGGCGCAGCAGTCGCCGGTCCAGCACTTTGAGCGTCACGAGCTCCTGCGTGAGCCGGTGGCGGGCGGTGTAGAGCCCCGGGCGAGGTGTCGACCTGGGGGTGAGAGAGCGGAGGCTGGGGAGGAGAACAAGGGCCGCAGAGCCACCCAGTCGCTAGCGGGGGCCACGTCCGAGAGGCGGCACGAGCAGCCGGCGCAGGAGCCAAACCACCGCATCAAAAATGAGAATTCAAGCCGGTGGAGAGGGCACTCTTTTCGGATTAATGACGGACATGTTGAAGGACCACCACTCCTGGATCCGAGTACGCGTACCTAAACAAAAAGTAAAACCAAAACCAAATAGAAGGTCATTATAACATCACCAAGTACGCGTACCTTGCGCGGTCCGAGTCCAAGTACAAACATGCTTCAATAGCGTTCGTGTCTCCGGATGGAGCCTGACTGCAGAGCTCCTTTGGTAAGAGTCGACTGCTGTGCGAAGCCGCCAAGATGGCCATGACTGCCGACGCTCGAACTCTGGCACTGCTTGACCAGAAAATTCAAGTGAGCAGGCGAGCCCTCCGTCTGCGCTCTTAGAAACAATCGCTCGTCCGCGGTTGTTTTGCAGTTTGGGCGTGGGGTGGCGAGAGAAGATTTTGTTTTCGCTAGGCAGTTTGGCATGGTCAGGGATGACCCCTACAAACAAAGCGAATAGGAATGAAAGGAAGACTGGACCAAGGGTATACGCTTTGCCTTTCTAGGGGTATGTGCGCAAAACTCCTTTGGCATCAACAACTTGTCTTCAACATGGTGTGCGCCACATGACGCGCAACCTGCACATCTATCTCGATATTTGTATCCGAATCCAAATGCCAAGTCAAATCCGAATGTCGCTCCAAGCTTCACAACAACAACGACAACAACAAACTCGGTCATGGCGACGCACTACGGCCGGCACTTGGAGCGGCTGCAGCGCGGCGAGCACCTCGAGGGCAACGCCGTCCTGGCCCTGTGCGAGCGCGTGAAGGACCTGCTGGTGGAGGACGACAATGTGGTGCGCGTGGCGTCCCCGTGGTCGTCTGCGGGGACGTCCACGGCCAGTTCCACGACCTCCTGGAGCTCTTCAAGCTGTCGGGCCAGGCGCCAGGCACGAGCTACGTCTTCCTGGGGGACTTTGTGGACAGAGGCGCCATGAGCGTCGAGACCATTTCGCTGCTGTGCGTGCTCAAGGCCAGCTACCCCGACCGAGTGACGCTGCTGCGAGGGAACCACGAGTCGCGCCAGACGACGCAGGTCTACGGGTTCCAGATCGAGTGCATGAAGAAATACGACGGAGACGTCCGCATCTACAAGGCGTTTATGGAGCTCTTCGACTTTCTACCGCTGGGGGCACTCGTAGACGAGAGTCTTCTGTGTCTCCATGGAGGGCTCAGCCCAGCGCTGCATCATCTGGACCAGCTGCGGATGCTCGACCGGTTCCAGGAGATTCCTCCCGACGGGATCTTCGCTGACATTGTGTGGTCCGACCCGGACGCCAAGACACTGGGCTTTCACATGGTGAGGAGAGGGTGGCTGAGGGTGCTGGTGGAGACGGAGGACTGACTGTGTTGTCGTTGTTGTTGTTGTTGTTGTTGTTGTTGTTGTTGTTGCAGTCGCCGAGAGGAGCTGGTTATATTTTCGGAGAGGATGTGGTGGAGAAGTTCCTGCACACCAACAAGCTGCGGCACATGGCGCGAGCACACCAGCTGTGTATGGAAGGCTACCAAGTGCTGTTCAGAGAGACCTTCTCGACGGTCTGGAGCGCGCCCAACTACTGCCACCGCTTTGGAAACCTTGCTGCGGTTATGGCTATTGATGATCATCTTGAGGTACGTGCAGATATTGTTTCGTTTGATACACAGCCGCCGACTTAGCCTTTGCTTTTCCGTAGCGTACGTACAAGACCTTCAAGGAAGCGCCATCGTCAAGGAACATTGGCGTATTGGACAGCAAGGGCACGAGCTCGGACGCCATTGACGCCGGCTACTTCACGTAAATGACCAACTAGGAATAAGAAAGGGACAAGAGAGGTCGATAGATTTTGTACGGTAAGCCTACGGGCTGGAGGAATGCAGTTGACATGGACGGGTTCGCTTCACTTGCAGCTAGTGGCGGCGCTTCTTCTTCTCCTTGCGCGCCTTGGACCGGCGCTTGTGGTCCTTCTTGGCCTTGTCGTAGGCGGCGACAATCTGCTCCATCGTCTTCTGGTGCATGGGCTTCATCTTTGCGGAGACGCACTTTTCGATCTCCAACGCATCAAACACCACGAGCGACTCCGGGTGGTTGTACAGCTGCGCGTTGCCAATCATAAGAGTAAAATCACCCTCAAACTGTTCGTGCGAAGCGTAGTAGTACTTGTCAAGACGGTTTTTGATGGTTGCCAGGTCCATTGGCTCCTTCACGACCGTGTAGTAGTCAGGGTAGTCGGTCGCGGAGGGCCTCTCCAAGTACATCTCGGAGCGTGGCCGCCCAGTTGGATCCTTGAGTTTCATCACAGCCTCGTGGACCTTGCGGTAGTAGTAGCACAACATCTTGCGCTCACGGCGCGATGCATCGTCGTTGGGGTTGTCGACCAAATCGTCTTCACGAGGGTCCTCATACTCCTCGCCCTCTTCGCGTTTCCTTTTCCCATGATTCGACTCTTTGGGACTCTCCGCTATCGCGGCCGCCGCCGCGGCTGCCGCAGCCGTGGCTGCCGCAGCCGTTGCCGCCTTCATCTCATCCGCATCAATTCCGTCCTCGCACATTTTCAAAAACTCCGCCTCGGTAAACTGATCACGATACGACATCTCCTTGCGCTTACGAGGTTTGCCGGCAACAGCCTCCAAATCAAAGCTCCAACTATCCTTGTCGTGCTTCCCAGAAGCGATGTCGTGTTCCATAGTTTCGTTGGCCTCGCGCAGCCAAGCCGGGGAGTCCTTCTCTGACATCAATCGCGCGCGCGGTGAGTGAGGACACCGTACTGCCTGCAATAGTCCGCCCATTCTTTTGCTTCACGGTCCTTGCGTTCAGCGTCAAGACGGTGATACAAGGCAAGCTCCTCGTCCGTCAACGCCATCATCTCGTTAATTTCGTCATCCATGAGAACGTTCTGGGATACGTCCTCGCCGCCGTGAGCTGCGTGTGCTGCCTCCTCCTGCTCCATCTTGATGAGACTCTCAAGCATTGCACGTCGCTCTGCCTCTTTCGAGCGATTATTGAACTTGCCAGCTTCCACAACAAGGTTGTTCATGTTCATCTTGTCAGTAGCACGCGACAGAATCTTCTCTTCCACGGGACTATTCGTGACGAGTCTGAACACGCGCACCTCATTCTTCTGACCAATACGATGCGCGCGATCTTGAGCCTGGGCGTCCATGGCAGGGTTCCAATCGCTATCGAAGATGATAACGGTGTCAGCTGTGGCAAGATTGAGTCCAAGACCACCAGCACGCGTACTCAAAAGGAAAATGAAGAAGGGCGAGTCCGACGCGTTAAACATGAACATCCGCTGCTCACGCTCGTCAGCACTCGTGGAACCATCCAGACGGAGGTAGCGGAAGCCTCGGTAGTTGAAGTAGTCTTCCAGAACGTGCATCAATTGCGTCATCTGACTGAACATCAGCACGCGATGACCGGCAGCTTTTAGTTTCGGCAACATGCGGTCCAGCAACTCGAACTTGCCCGATGAACGGATAATGTCGAAGTCGATCTGGTATCCGTTTGTCTGAAAGAGGTACGGGTGGTTGCACACCTTACGCAGCTGCATGAGTACGTTGGACAGGCCCTTGGATGTGTACTTTGTCTTCCCCTTCTTCTTGCCTGCGCCGTCGGTGGTCTCCATAAGCAGCGCGCCGCCTTCTTGGATACGCCGGTACATAATCTTCTGCCATCCAGAGAGCTCGCACTTCAGCACCTTCTCCACCTTGTCAGGAAGCTGGTCGAGCACGGACGCTTTCACTCGTCGCAACAGGAAAGGACGCAATACCTGATGCAGCCGGTTGATAATAAGCATGCGCTCTTCGTCTGAAAGTTCGTTCGACTCCGCACTTCCAGAAAACTGTGAAAAAGGTTTGCTGAACCACTGCTCGAATGTGTCCACCGACTCGAAAATTGTCGGCAATAGGAAGTTGAGAAGAGCCCACAGCTCCGGTAGACTATTTTGCAGTGGTGTACCAGTCAACAGTAGTCGATTGCGCGAAGTGTACATACTTCCCAGCGTCATGGCGAATTTACTCTGAGCATTTTTCATGCGATGGCCTTCGTCCACGATAATGTACTGCCAGTCATACTTGCGCAGCACATGCTTATCCTTCATGATGTACTCATACGTCGTCAGAAGTACGTTGAATTGGCATGATGCCATTTCTTGCTTGTGGAGCTCCTTGCGCACTTGCGGGGGCCCCTTATACACAACAAGCACGAGATCGGGCGCCCACTTCTTAAACTCGTTCACCCAATTCGACAAGGTCGACAAAGGGACGACAACCAGGAACGGGCCGTGGTTGTGCTTGACCTCCGTCACATACGTGAGCAGTGCAATGGACTGGATGGTTTTACCCAGACCCATTTCGTCTGCCAGAATACCGTTCAAATGGTTATCATACAGGGACACCATCCACTGCAAGCCTCGCAGCTGATACTCCTTCAGGTCGCCACCGACCAACATGAGAGGCTGGCGGGGAAGTTCCCTTTCGATGCAATCTCCAAGTAGTTGAGGTCGTCATCGAGGTCATCCGCATTCGTATCCTTCGCACCTTCATGGTGGGCATCGTAATGGGTCGTGTACTCGTCCACAACGTGGTGCTTCCGCTTATGCTGTCGCACTAGCTGGCGAATGCTGTCCAAATAGCTGTTCGTCTGGCTCAGCAGGTACGTCAGACGTTCGTTCTTGGCCTCCGCCACAAGTTTACCATACGCTTCCATATCGTTCGCCTTCAGAGCCTTGAGACGAAGTTTCTCCTGACGATCTTCCTCCCGTTCAGCCTTGGACGCTCGCTGGTCGATGAGGCCCTTTACCGCCTTCGCAGACTTGCTCACCTGCGTCTTGACATTCTTGTGGAAGGCGAAAAACTCTCTCGAGTGGTTCAGAATCGCCTTGAGGTACATTTGGTGATCAGCACGTCGCTTCTTCTCCATGGCGACGGATTTCTTGCGCTTTTCACGCTCGTCAGTCTGCAGCTCCACACGAGACACGGGGCGTCGACGTCGGAACGACTTGCGGTCCACCGCGGACGGTTCTCCAAGCAGCGCCAGCCGCGTCGAGTGCGTCTTGGCCACATGGCGTCGCAGTTTCTGCTGCAGCAACACACAGCGTAAGTCTCTGAGCGTGCGTTGCTCGTTCTCGTCCAGCTCCCCGTGTGGCTCTCCAGCTTCTCCAGACTGGACGCCAAGAACTGCTGCAGCGTGTGCATGTAGCGCATTTTGAGCGCCACGTCGTTCAGTCCGAGCCACGATGTGCAGACGTTGAAGGGCCCGAAAGCCACGTTGCCCTTGTTCTCGATGCCAATGAGGTCTCCGTCCAGGTAATGTGGACCAATGTACAGCAAGTTGCGAGCTGCGCGCGTCCACTTGGGGTCAGGAGCTCCATCGTTGGAGGGTCCGCCGGCGGGAGACTCTGCTGCGGTGACGCAGTGCTCGTCATCATCAAGTTGGCCGCGTCGGTGGGCGGCACGAGCCCCGCCGCGCTGAGCTGCTTGGCGTGGGCGACGGCCGCGTCCATCGAGTGGCATAGCGCTTTGTAGGCGCGGATCTGGTTGTGCAGGTACTCGAGCTGCTTGTCCGAAAAGAGCGTCGTCTTGTGCTGCAGGAAGGGGTTGGCAGCCACGTCCAGAGGCTGAGGCTGATAAATCTGATTCTGCTGCTGGGAAATCTGATTCTGCTGCTGCGAAATCTGATGCTGTTGCTGGTACTGGCGCAGCAGCACCACGATCTGCTGGTACTTTGGGTGGTTCTTCTGGCCCGCGCGCTTCATGCGCAAAGCCGCGTCCATGAGCTTCTTCACGTCGGCGGGCGTGAGCGCCAGGCGCGGCGCTGCGGAAGCGCCAGGGGTCGACTCCATCGCGGAGGATCAGCGCTTTGTTTTGGTGGCGGAAGGTTGCTGACTTGGTTTCACTATGGGTCGTTGTCCTGTCATGTGGTGGACACTATTTAGTGTACACACGTAAAGGCAACTTGAGGGTAAAACATGCTGCTGCTTCATTTTTGATCTGTCTAACACTTGTCTGCTCTGTCGTCTCCCCGCCGTGGCGCTCCCTGCTGAGAAAGCGAGCCATAATCTAAGAGAACGACGCGCGGTCGAACACGTGGAGCGGAAGCGACTTGGTCATGAGTCGGAAGTACGCCATCTGCGAGTCCGTGGGCTTGTCTGGGGACGAGAAACACACACAGAGAGCGTTAGCATGCAGCACAATTAGAGACAAGTGAACAGCCAGACGCACCATGCAGGAAGCTGATTTGGTTGTAGTACGAGACGACGGCGGACAGCTCCTCGGGCGTGTACGTGCGCATGGTGGAGCGGATCTTGCGGTAGTCCACCTGCTGCTTGAAGTGCACCTTCGTGGGGAAGTTCTCCGTCACGGCGGCGACAAAGAGGCCGTTCTTGAGCTTGCGCGACTCATCGTAGCCCTTGGCGCCAATGTCCTTCAGGGCCGCGATCACCGAAATATCATCGGCCGCCACGTCCTTGCCCTCGTAGCCGAAGACGGTCTTCTGGAACCACGTGTTGTAGTCGTCGATAGCGATCAGCACGGGGAACTCGGTGGTCTGCGCCAGCTCCTCCTTCAGGTCGCACACGGCCTGGCACGCGACTTCCTCGTCGCGAATGCCACCCACAACCACATCACGCAGCGTCAGAGCATCGTTCTCGAAGTTAGCACCTTCCTTGGGCTTGGACTCGAATTTGTCCGTGGAGTAGTACCGGTCCGCGTACTTGCCGCGCAGCGGATGGAGCGCAGCTGCTCGCCGTGGCAGTGCAGGAACTTCTGCAGCAGATCGACGCCGTACACATCGATGTCAAATTTTCCCTCCTGGTAGGGCGACTGCATGACGTAAGGGGCCTCCTGAATCCACGAGCGCGGGTTGGGGATGTAGAGCACCACCCAGTTGCTCTCGCGCGCGTACTGCACGATCTGGTGCATCGCAAAGGTTTTGCCCGTGCCGCGCTCGCCGTCAATGAGGTAGGCGCCAATGGCGTCCTTCTTGGCCGCCTCCCAGTCCTTCATGACGGAGATGACCTGCAACGCGTTGTCACGCAGCATAATGTGGCGGTGGCCCATGAGGTCGAACGAGTTGTCCATGCGGCGGCCGACGCCTTCCGGGAAGAGCTCATCCTGCTGCTCCTTGGCGAACGAGAAGAACTTGAGACGGTGAGCGTCCGTGGCCTGCTCAGAAAATAACCCAATCAAAAGGTTTAGTCCATGTATTGAGCCTTCCAGCGTTACAAGCCGCGTTTTACCTGCGAAATCGGAACGCCAGCCAGGTTGCCCAGGTCCTCCTGTGCGACCTCCTCCGTCTGTTCCTCAGCGGATGAAGCGGCAGCGACAGGAGGGACCTCCGTCGACAACGCACGCAGAGCAGAGGTCTGCAGACGCCGCACGGGGAGGCGCTTGCTCAGCACGCGCATGGCCATCATGGGGTCTTGGGGGCGTCGATATGCCTGGTGGCGTGTGGCTGGCAACGTCTGCCTTACAATTTCCAAGTCCTTTAATTCCGATCTAACTCACCCAATGAGAACGAGCTATCGAATTAAACAACGTTTTAGACGACGTTGGTGTGCATGTGGTGTGGTCGGACGCGAAACGACGCGAGCCGAAAACGGACTGCAACTTGAGCTGGTGACGATGGGGGCAGCGGCGTCTACTGCAAGGGACAATCTGGGCGTGGGGGCTGCAGAGGGCGATGCAATTGCTCCGCTCGCTTGCAAACTGAGCGACGACCAAGTGGCGACGTTCGTCAGCAGCTCCAACTTGACGACGGACGAGGTCGTCGCGCTGCACGTGCACTACGACCTCATCAGCTCTGCCAAGCGGGACGACGGACTCATTGACCGCAGTGAGTTCCAGACAGCGCTGGGCTTCACCGTCAAGGAGTCGCTGTACGTGGACCGCATCTTCCAGCTCTTCGACACCAACAATGACAACTTCATCAGCTTCGACGAGTTCCTGCAGAGCGTCTCCGTACTATCGTCCAAGGGCGGCACTGCTGAGAAGATCAAATGTGCGTTAGTGGTTTACGTATTTGCATTGAGATTGGTTGCGTCTGACGTGTTTCTTGCCGTTGTGTGCAGTCTCGTTCGACATTCTCGACTTTGATCGCGACGGAAAATTGTCGACACAGGAGCTGCTGAGCATGCTGGAAGCGTGCATACAGGAGAACAGCATCAATATCCCCGCCGATTGCCTCGCGACGATCGTGGCCAAGACAATGGAGGACGTGGACCTCGACAAAGATGGCTTCATCAGCTTTGACGAGTTCCGGCTAATGACGGAGGCGAATCTGCAGATGCTCAATCACGTGACGTTCAACGTGTCCGCCATTATCGCCGAGTTCATGCCTGCACTGCGCGTATTAGTCGCGGGTCGAAGTTAGCGCGTCAGGGATATCTTAATTATCACGATCGAAACTTTGCCTGTGTTGGCAGGGTAGCTCCTGCTTGTTGACAACATCCCAGTTGCTTGCCTCATATGAATCTGCAGCGAGCCGAAGTGTTGTGGCATCGGAAGCGGTAGTCGTCATAAGCTCCCCGTCGAGCTCTTCAACTGGCTCGAGTGAGTCCTACCCAATCCGCTATGCATGCGCTGGACTAATCAGTCATTTTCGCTGGATCATTTGAGTGCTAGGGCTGAGCAGTGTTCAGGGTTGTATAACACTTTCCAATTGGATTCGTTCAGCGCTCTGAAGCAGTTTAGCGCGGCTGCAGGTGCTTTGCCTTCTTGAAGTCGGCGCGTGAAACGTGGGGAAGGGAAGCTGCAGGCAGAGACGGCAGCAGCAGCAGCCGCCCGAACATGGCCTTCTTGCCTGCATTGTTAGTAGCAATGTAGCCATTTGCTATGCGCTGAGGTCTCCGCTAACGAGTCGCTGATCACCAAAAAATCAGTTTGCGTGTTCCGACGGCGTTTATGCTGCGCCCGCGCTCAGCTGCGGAGATTCCCGCAGCGGCCTTCCACTCGGCAGCACTCCAAGATGAAGGTTGGCGATCGAAGCGAGCTACCAAGTATTATACAAGCAGCGCGCCACTGTATCCATTTCACCGAATGTATCCAAGTCAATTATCTCAATACAGCCCGCGTTGTCATTGGTCCGCTACAGTTATATTCGCATCTGATTCGCTGCCTTACCCAATTATGACACTATACCCTAAACTTCACGGGAACGTGCGCCGAACTGAGTTCCCATCCCGCAGTCACAGGCCAAACTGCCAGGACGAGAGAAATAGCCCGGGAGAGACCTTCCGTTCCGTCCTGCAGTCCCGATTTGGTGGGCCGTTACGCAGCCACCCTGGAGCTAAAAGCAGCGAGCAAGCGCAGCGAGCCATGCTGAGCCACTGCCTGGCCGCGACTTTCTGCGTGGATGAGACGAGCGCAGTGCCCGACCGCCTCCCCACGCGACCAAACGCACCGAGCGCAGCAGATGTCGACCAACCAGCGCCACGTGCTGCTGGCCGGGGAGTACGCGCAACGGCGTCCGCTGCCGCACAAGTCGCCGCTCGCAGCCTTCAAGTCGCAGCTAGAGGCGCAGCAACCGCCAACGGCCGCCCACGAGCAGCACGTGCAGCAGCAGCAAGAGCAAGAGCAGGACGAACAGGAACCCGAGCAGTCGCAGCCCCATTCGCAGCCAGAGTGGCCCGAGCAGGAGGGCGTTGACGCCAAGAAGCTCTTCCAAGTGGAGCCGGCGGCCGTCAAAATCGGCCGAGAGATCGGCAAAGGCGCCTTCTCCGTCGTCTACGCTGGCGACTACCGAGGCCACCACATTGCAGTCAAGTGCCAGCCCAAAGACGCAGAAGGAAACATCCCGGCCTTTGTGCTGAGGGAGGTGCAAGTGCTGCGGCAACTGCGCCACCCGAGACTGCTGCAGTTCGCAGGAGCGGCGGACAACGTCCGAGCCAAACAAGTCTGGATCCTTAGTGAGTATCTCAACAACGGAGACGTGGACCTGCTGCTCAAGGCCATTCGTAGCGAGAAGAAAGAACACGTCGGCTGGCATCGCATGGTGCGCATTGCGCTGGATGCTGCACAGGGGATCGAGTTCTTGCAGGAGCGGCACATCGTGCACCGCGATATCAAGTCCTCGAACATTCTGCTGGACGACCAGCACCGTGCGAAGCTCTGCGACTTTGGCTTTGCGGTTGAAATTAAACCCACGGCCGTCGCGATTCACGGAGCAGCCGAGACGGAGGCCAGCAAGCAGCGTCGCAAGTCGTACTGCGGTACGGACGCCTATATGGCGCCGGAAATGTTCCTCGACGAAGACTACGACCAAAGCGTTGATATTTTCAGTTTCGGTGTCGTCCTCATGGAGATGCTGTGCTGCCGTGTCGCCAACGCCGACGGGTTCCTGGTGCGTCTGCCCCAGTACAAGTTTCAAGTGCTGCTGCCCGAGTTCCGTGAAGCTCTGCCGGCCTCGTGTCCGCCAGCACTCGCAAGTCTGGCGGAAAAGTGCGTGTCCTTCGAGCCTAGTGATCGCCCTGACATCAAGACCATCGTTCGCACGCTTACGGATGCCTTGCAGTGCACCAGCAGCCCACATCGCAATGTCGTAGAGTTGGTTCCGTTCACACCTGAGGAACGTGAGCCACAAATTGAAGACGATGATGAGGACGCGTACTACGGCGAGAATGATGACGACGGAGATGACGACGAAGAGGAAGAAGGAGAGGAGGAGGACGATGAAGAAGAGGAGGAGGAAGAAGAGGTGGAAGAAGGTGATTGCAACACCTTGCAGGCAAACGGCCGCCACAATACCATGGGCATGGAGTCCGATGAGGAAGAACGTGACGTGCGCTCTCAGATTGTCAACGACCCGTTCTTAGATGAGGACGCTGCTGACGGTGACGTATTTGCTCTGCCTGCGTCGTCAGCTCCTTACCACGAAGGAGTGATCCTCAAGCGCGGTCGCCGTGGTAAGCGGTCTTGGGGCGAAAAGTGGTTCATTATAGACCATGATCAGCTTCATTACACGGATGTGCCACCGCGCTGGAAGCAGCAACAAGAGAAAAATTCGGAGTGGCGCTGCAAGCTCCCACATACGTCTTCGTTACCACTGCGTGAGTGTCGGATCTGGAAGACGACGGAGATGCCGGAACTGCGGTTTAACGTGATCGACAGCAACTGGAAAATCAAACGTGAGTTGCAGGCGGTATCCAAACGAGACCTCGAACTGTGGATGGAGCTTATTAACCAGGCCATCGACTACGCGAACGAGCTGTACGCGCGCGAGCATGACTTGACGAATAACAGTACTACAGGAACAAGTGCTAGCAGTAGCAACGCTAGTCGACCAAGTCGCAACAAGCCCAGCAAGCAGAAGTCTCAGAGCCACGACACATCCAAGCCTCAGGAGGAAATACCTAAAGCAAATTCAGACGCAACGGCCCCGAAGAAGATCAGGCGTCGGAGTAGTGTGACACAGATTGAGGAACCGCCCGAGTTGCCAGAGACGGAAGAGGATCGCGCTGATGAGGTGTACCAATGGCTGAAGCAGATCGGCTATCAGAAGTATACGCCGATGCTCAAGTCTAAGGGCTTCGATTCTCTCGACTTCATTCGCGAGGTGCGTTGTAGGAACATCCTCCCAATCCGGAAACTCTAGAGTGCTAACTATATTGTGAATGTTCTGGCTGTAGACTGGCATTGAGATGGAGGATCTTAACTTCGTAGGCATCAAGGAGCCCGTTGCGCGCAAGGCAATCCGGTCAGCTGCCAGGACACTGCGCGGAGATGATGATGATTGATATAGCGGACGAGAGAGGGTTTCTCTGGTGGCCTCATGCATGCGGCGTATTATCGTGAGACCTGTTCCGCGATGATTTTCTAATATAAGTATGTAAACGCCATGCTTTCTCCATACTTCATTTATTTCATCCATGCTTAGCGCTGCCGTCACCGGAGCAAGCTCCAAGACTGCTTCCTGGCACTCCTTCCTAACCAACAAACCACGCTAAGTCTAACTAATATCAGAGCAAATAAAAACCGAGCCAGAAAAGCAAATGGCGTGCATACCGCGAAGCCTAGCATTGTCTGCCTCCTTGGCCACACCGACAGCGATGAGCTTAAACCAGCGGCGCGTTGGTCGTCAGGCCATCCTCCACGCCAGTGAGCAGGTTGCGCAGGAACGTCTCCGTCACGCGCGTGTAGTTGATTATTTCCGAGCGGTTCATCTTGTCCAGCGGCATTTCTGACAGCCCCGTCAGGTGCTCCGCGTTCTTCTCCAGGTTCTCCTGCAGGTACTCGAACAAGTTTTTTCCTTTCCATTCGGGAGGTAGTAGCTAAAGGCGTACGTGTACTTCAGCACTCGTCGGCACTCAATCAGCTGCTCGGTGGCCGCGTTCAGGAACTGCACGTCGATCCACGACGAATCGCCATGGCTGGCCTGAAGCTCGATCATGCGCGCCTCCGTGCCTTCACGCATCCGCTGCGCAAACTTGCCAGCTTCCGAGTGGTTAGCAAAGCGCTGGTAGTAATGGAGGTATCTGTCCAGCTCCGCCTTTGCCCGAGCTGCATCGCTGTCCCCAGCGGCTGCATCTGCGTCATACCGGTTGCATTTGTAGTAGCCACCCGTCCCAGACCCGTGTTTCTCCCAACTTTCCATGCAAATCCAGCAGAACTCGTAGTTGCAGCTTCGGCACGTCATGTGATTGCAGCCCTGGTTTTTCTCGATACGCACCGAGCATTTGGGGCACTTCTTCGTGTTGGCCAGAATCCAGTTGGCCGTCTCCGACTCGTTGCGGCATTTTTCCTGCCAGGCCGAGAGCTGTTCACACGTGACCGGCGAGTGAGCCTCTTCGCCGCAGCGAAGGCAGAAGACGCAGCCGCACGTGCACGTGACTGATGACAGTCCGCCAGCACTCGTGATCGCCTTGCTGCAGCCCGGAGACGGACACCACTTGACCCCCTTGTTAATGTCCACGAACGAGCGCAGCAAGTAGCGCGCGTACTTGCGGTAGTCCTCTGGGTTCACGATCTTCTTGAAGATCACGTCGCTCACCACTTCCTTGCAGCCGTGGGCGGGACACGTCGTCGTCACGCAGATCGGTCCTTCCTGGATCTTGAGCGACAGATAAGGCTTCCAGCAGTTGAGACAGTACACGTGGCCGCAGCCCATGCCGAAGACCTCGTTGGGCGCGTACTCGTCGCAGCAAATGTTGCAGTCCACCTGGGTAGCAGTTAATAACCACAAATTAACACCCCCAATAGAAAAGCAATGACAATAGAAACGTTTCTACTTGTCTGTACCGTCGTTCCGTCCGGGATGGCAGCCGACTGCTTGTCCGCGAACTCCACGCCGGCCTCGTGCCTCGTCAGCACCGGGTCGGCGTAGTAGCCCTCGAAGAGCTTCTCCTTGTTCCAGCCAAAGTGGCGCAGCAGAACGGACGCGACGGGCGTCGAGGTCTCCAGCACCTGCGCGATCTCCTGGATGAGCGCCAGCTGCTCCTGCCGCAGCTCCTGCTCGTCGATCACGTGGTATTCCTGCAGCTTGTGGCTGCCGGCGTGGCCCAAACCCGCGGGGCTCAGCCGCTTCTTCTTGGCGGCCGGCGGCGACGCGTGCGGCTTCTTGGCGCTGCTGGGGTGGCGGTCGACTGCTCCTCCTCGTCCTCCTCCGAGTACTGGTACTCGTCGTCCTCCACGTCGCTGTAGTGGTACTCGTCGTCCGAGAGCGGGGAGAGCGGGAGGTCCACGGGGTGGGCGCTCATGCTGGCGGGCGACACGGGGAGGCGGCGTGGAGTGAAGCTTGGCGGCGTTTGCACTGAAAATGCGGCGAAGAAAACAGAAGAAAACCCAGTTGGGGCTACGCGTGTGAGGTTTGAGGCTGCTTGCGTAATTCGGGGAATTTGATTGTATTGGGCTACTTGGGTAATTTCGGAACGTTGGTGGCAGATAGTGATTCATTAGAATTTGCATCTGGCCATAGTGGAAGGCAGTGACTGGCAGTCACTGACTGCCGGTACAACCAAGTAGGTAGACGGAGGTTCGGTAGCACGAGCAAGCTTGGGCAAACTAAGTTTAGTCTCCAGGACAAATGCAGCCCAACGGCTTCGGTTCGTCACCCTGGCCGAAAAACTTTTCAAATCGCGAGGTTGTCCGGTCTTCCAGCAGCTCCAAGTTGGAGTTGGAGTCCGACTGCACTACGTGTACCAGCTCCTGACATCGAGCTCGATCGCAGGCCTCGATTTTCCCGGGGCCACGGACTATGCACCAGAACTAGCAGGCGAGGAGCGGCCATGGCCTTCCTTGCATTGTCGTGCAGATAAAGCGCCACACAATAAGCTTAGTCAAGAATAGCCGCCTGTCCGTTTCCGAACGGTACGAACGGTACTCGTTGGCGTTGAAGTCAACTTCAACAAGAGCTCCTTGTGCGATGCGGGGTTGACGGCTTTTGCAAGGTTTGCATTCTATGCCGTCTTGCTTTGCCTTCGAGAAGGTTGGTAACATTTACTACCAGCAGCAGCAGCAGCGTCCCAAAAACTAGGCTCAGAATGAAAGCTCCCCAAGAGACTGCGCCGGGCGCTCGAGCTTCAATGAACGCATATTTTTGTCTGGGGAGGAGGGATGACGTGTTTGCGCAATGGCGGATAAAAAGCTTTAGCAAATATAAAGCTGAAAGTTTCGGCTTGCTTATATGTCGCCCCGCCGTTTATGGTGAAAGGTTGCAATATTGTATACCCCTGCATATCGGATCATGTATTAATAGTTACCCAGTCAAAAGGCAGATTTGTTGCGATCGCCAGGGATTGGTTGACTACTACAATAGTAGTGGGAATCTTGCACTAAATAGTAATAGTGATACTAATAACCAATACAGATGACAGAAATTATTATTATATTTACTACTACCTCCGCTCGGAAAATAACGCACATATCCAATCAGATTGCACCTCTTGCAGAGCGATACCCCTTCAAATCCGATTCAATTTGAACTCCAAATCTCCCGCCCAAATTTCTCCCCCGCTCTTCCGATCATTCCGCGTGTCCCGCTCTTCCGATCATTCCGCGAGTTGAGCCGTCCTGCTCATGAAGCAAACCACCGACGAAGAGCGCCAGGCTGTCTGGGAGATGCTGTTACTCCGCAGCAACCGAGGGTGCTCAAGCACGGAGACATCGTCCAGACTGCTGCTCATTTTCACTTGAGCCGCTTCATCGTCTCGCGCATTTGGGAGCAGGGCATCTGGTCGATGGGAGAACGAGTGGCTGCTGTTGTCAAGTCTCGGAAGAGCGCTCGTGGGCGAAAGAAGATGAATCGGAAGGAACGTGTGAGCGCATATCGACCATGTCCGTGAACGACCGCGAAAACCACCGCAAGATCCAGATCGCAACCAACACAAGCCCTTATCTCATTTGCCAGCTGATGAAGGAAGAATACATGCGCCGCGCGCTGCGGCAAACGCGGCCCCTCCTCATGCCTGCGCACAGGCTAGCTCGCATCAAGTTCTGCGTCGATCACGTCAAGGGCAACGCCTATGATCATGGACAACGAGGTCCGCAACAACCTTCGCCTCGGTCACATGCACAAGGACAAGCTCATCCACGCAGGAGAGCTCCCCACCACGCTATCATGCGACGCCGAGTTGCTCTTCAAAGCACATGCGGCGATAGCGTCGTTAACTACGGAGCAGTTATACGCTGAACAGCTCTAAGCCTCAGTCCCCCTGCCCAGCGTTCTACTACTAGTAGCTTCGCTAGACGCTGCCGCGCTCCAGCATCTGAGGCGACAGAGCAGACCTCGCTGCATTCCTCTTCTTTGAGCCCTCTGATCTTGATATTTTTCTTCTCTGAACTGAGAGCATCTCCAACGCTAGGCAGCAACCAGACAGCAAATTAAAACAAAACTGGTAAAAAAATGGTTTCATTTGATGTTTGATACCGGCCAGTCTCCAACGCACCAGCAGTTGGCAGCTTTTTCGCGTCTATCAGTGGTCGAACGGCGTCCCCCAACGCGCAGGATGGAGTCCTCCTCCGATGAAGAGCTCTGGGAGAGTGAAGAGAGCAGCGATGACGAGGTGCGTGCATCTGAGTTCTATTATCTTATCTCCTTCTTTGTATACGCTACTGACACTTTTGATCGATGTAGGCGTTTGCTGTAGTACTGTACTCCCTTTCCAGGTCTTGGAGCAAGCCAAAACACGGCGGTTCCCGCCCTGGACGTGCAGCAAATGTCGCGCGTGATGCTCGTGCAGGACATGATCGCCTCTGGGAGGATTATTTTTGTGAGAGGCCGCTGTACTCTGCGGAGATATTTGAGCGCCGTTTTAGGATGGAGCGCTCTCTCTTTGAGAGAGTAATGGGGGCTGTTGTGGCATGCGATGCCCGATTTGAGCTGTTACATGATGCATTGGGGAAACCGGGATTGTCGACCATCCAGAAGTGTACTGCTGCCATTAGAATGCTGGCTTACGGCTGCCCTGCCGACTCGCTGGATGATAAAACTCGCGATGGAGAGAGCACTATCCTGTACTATACTATGAGATTTTGTGAAGCTGTCACTTGTGCGTTCGAGGACGAGTATCTGAGGGAGCCGTCAAGTGCTGACATCCAGCAACAGCTGAAATCTTCAGAAGCGCGTGGTTTTCCTGGTTGCCTGGGATCTCTGGATTGTATGCATTGGCAGTGGGAGCTTTGCCCGGCTGCATTAAAGGGTCAGCTTCAAGGCAATGAAGGAAGCCGACGGTAGTGCTCGAGGTCGTTGCTGATCAGCGCCTTTGGATATCACATTTTTATTTTGGCTCTAAAGGCTCTAACAATGGTGCGTATATATTAGTCTGTTCAACAACGAGAACAAGCTGACATTTTGTTGTTTGGTATGATCCATGTGCAGATATCAATATTATTGATCGCTCCCCCTCATCAACCAACAAATTTTACGTGACGATGTCTTCAGTTCAATCGAGTTTGCTGTAGCTGGGAAGAAATTCCAGCAGGCTTACTATCTTGTCGATGGTATATATCCGCCCTACGGGTGCTTCGTGCCAACGATATCGAAGCCAGCAAACGCAAAGCAAAAGCACTTTGCGAAAAAGCAAGAAGCAGCGCGGAAGGATGTAGAGCGAGCGTTCGGCGTACTGCGAGCTAAGTTTCGAATCCTCAAGTATCCCAGCAGAGCGTGGCATGCCGATGACTTGCTAATCATCATGAAAGCGTGCGTTATTCTCCACAATATGATTGTGGAGAATAATTACAAGAATGGAGTTGATCCCACTGCGGCGTTGCAGAGAAATCGTCGGAGAGCTGACAATTCTGGCTGTGATTCTGATTCTGAGCCCGAAGACGACTCCGACCCAGAGTTGAACCACACAAGCGACGACAACCACTATGAAGTTCGATTGACACTTGAACAGTTTATTCAAAGACGGCAAGCAATTCAATCAAAAGCCGACCACGAAGCTCTGACGTCTGCGCTAGTCGACCACATCTGGAACCTCCAAGGTCGTACATGGGCTACATAGTTGCCTATTCGCCCTACTTAAACGACGCTTTCTTCTTCGATGACACTGTTGCTCACAAGAAAACTGTTTGTGCTCACCTCTTGGGTTGAACGCACCGAGTCTGTCATTTCCTATTTTGCATAATAACAATAATATGAATGATTTGGCCAAATTCGCATTTCGACTATCATAAAGAACGCACCGCTTCCAGTCGGCGCAGAATACCAAACTTCTTGAGCTCTAGGATCCGCAGTGACGTCGGATCCAATCCATCCGTGGATTGGAACAAAATTCGATTTTCCTCGCGTTCTTTGAGCAGCTTCAACTTCTCTGCAGCAATTGACGCCTTTTCGCCGCTCGACTTCGACATTGCAGCTGCTGCATCAGCAATTCGCTGACTGCTCACCTCCATTGACCGCTCGAGCTTTGCCTTCTTTGCGCCGGTCGGGCGTAAGTGATCTATGGTCGGTCCAGTTGCAGTTTCATCCGAAGTCTCCAGGCTCTCTCCTCCATTCTCTGCATTTGGGCTGCGTTTACGACTGTGGGTGCGCACGTTCGAGCTGCTGCGCAAATCCTTCCACTTGGGTTCGTCCCGAAGCTCTCGTCAAGCCCCTAAAAATTCGAACCCTGGTCGTACAACCCATCGTACATAGCTTCCGCGTCGTCGATGTGGTTTTGTGCACTCTTACCACTTTCATTTAGCTGTAATACGGAGGCGTAGCAGCCACGGAATCTTGCGACCGCCACACGCAGCATCTTCCACCGATTCATCACCGAATTCTGCGACCGCTCGTACTTGGTATGGCGTCTTGGGCGTACGCTGTTGTAGTACACTGCCACCTTGTCCCAGAAGGCGTCTGCTTTTGGTCTGTCCCAACTGTTGCATCTTTCGACACAATGACCCAAGATTTTGCTAGCAGCTTGTCTTCCTGGGGTCCCAGTTTGGTCCCCGCGCGAGACGCTCCTCGGAGTCTTGGCTTATGCAGCCAATGGTGACGGTGTTGTCCCATGCAAAGTGCCTCAAATATTCGATTAGGTAGGACTATGAGACACAATCAGTGGGACAACTGAATGGAGTCTGAACAGCAAATGCAGGCAGCAAATTCAGGGTATTTGATACCTGAGAGAAATTTATTTTACTGTCCACGCAATTTGATACTCGCGTTGGAAAAGTGTTGGGCCGTAAATTATATCAAATTGAGGTTTCAACAGCAATTTGATACCCGCGTTGGAGATGCTCTGACCGGCTGCAATCCGCATCACTTTCAAGCAGCAATAGGAACCTCTGCATAGCTTAGAATCGTACATAAAACGAGGCGGAGCTATGCCATTTTTTTAAAGGTGCGTTATTTTCCGAACGGAGGTAGTAATCACATAAAGGCAGTATTAGTATAACTAATAATATCACTGATAACGCACTACTAACGCTAATCTTGAGGTGCTTGTCACCTGCACCATGTCTTCTGCTCTAATCCATGCGCTGAACATCAAGTGGATTGGGGCGCATTAGCAAAGCCTTTGAGCTCGTTCGTTGTCGGTAATCGTGCGCACCGGACTCATAACAAGCAAGTTGAACATACTCTCTACAGTTGTTGAATAGCCCGTCCCAGTCAGACGCGTGCCACCGTTGTGACCGACGGATTCTTTATTGTCCTTCCAACCCACTCTCACTTACAGGCACACGCAACCGATGCCCCGAGCCAATTCATCAGTTGTCAGCTGCAGAATTGGATCCGTCAGGAGCGTGAGTGTTCTCGTCCGGGGTCATATTGATTATTTCGTTCATTGCGCGAGGCAACTCGACAGCGAATACCTACACTTAGCATGTTTATACTAGTGCAAAAAAGCTGCGACCAGAATGGTTAGTGTTTAGAGATGTCAGCATTTAGCGCACACGTCCTTGGCCACAACGGATGCCCTAGACGCCAACAACACTGCAAGGACACATTTCCAAGAACAGCAGTTGACTTCAGCACGGACAATCGAGGTCCGTGCTGAAGTCGGCTGCTGTTCTTTATCCCAGCAGAACGCGAGACGGGGTGGAAATCCAACCACTGTGTACGGAGATTTTGGGTTAATATTAGTAGTGATGTTTTCAGAAGTGTATCTCTACTTTTAATATCGGGCTAGACTTAACCCCTTGGTTCAACTGTAAAAGAACTAAATTACTATCAATATAAATATTATTACGAGTGATCTTTTCGCTGATAATGCCACTATTTCTGGACTACTATTAATGCCACGCGAGTACATCATATCAAATTCCCTTTGAAATCGCTTAAAATTAAAAAATATTGCGAGGGTGTACAGAGCGGTGATGCGCGTTAAACCGTCGGAAAGATGATGAGCTCTCGCCCCGTTCAAGTCCTCAGTTCAAAATTGGCCAGCAACCACACAGAGACGTGCTGCCGCGGCCAAGACGACTTCCTCCAGTCCAGGCCCAAGAATCCCCCGCAATGAGAAAACCCAATCGCGACACGAGCACCACCAGCAGCAGCGGCCTCGAGTCGGTCGTGGCCGGCGTCGTGGCCGGCTGCGTCACGCGCTCCTGCACGTCGCCCCTGGACGTGCTCAAGATCGTGATCCAAGTGAACGGCCCCGCCGTGCAGGCCTCCGGCCCCTCCGTGGCCATGCCGTCCACGCTTGTGGCCGCGCGCGCCGTGGCCCCCAACCCTCGGCCTCCTCCGCCATCGCGCGCACGGTGCGCGAGCTCTACGCGCTGGACGGCGTGCGCGCCTTCTGGCGAGGCAACAGCGCCGGCTGCTGCCGCCTCGGCCCCTACGCAGGCCTCAAGTTCTACCTCTTCGACTCGCTCCAAGCTCGCTTCTCCGCCAGGGAAAACGGGCGCGAGCTCAGCAACTGGCACCGCGCGCTGTGCGGCGCCATCGCCGGCCTCATCGCCACCATGGGCACGTACCCGCTGGAAGTGGTGCGCACCCGCATGATCACGCAGACGACGGCTCCGGCCGCGGCCAACAGCGAGATCCGAGGCGTCCTGCAAGGCGTGCAGCTCATTTTGCAGCGCGAGGGGCTGCGCGGACTGTACCGCGGCGGCTGGTCGGGCGTCGTGGGCGCCATCCCCTTCGAGGGCGTGCAGTTCGGCTGCTACGAGTACTTGAAGCTGACGGCGATTCGCCACCAGTGGCCGGCCTACCGCTGGCCCGAGGGCAAGACGGAGATGGACGGCATCGACTACTTCGTCTGCGGCAGTGTGGCTGGAGCCATCGCCCAGACGGTGGCGTATCCCTTCGACACGGTCAAGAAGCGCCTCCAGACGCAGCAAGTGCACCTGAACGGCTCCTCCGCGGGCCCGTTGGGCGGCAGTCCGTCGACGCTGTACTATCGCGGCATGGTGGACTGCTTCCGCAAGGTCATCCGCGACGAAGGGCCGCTGGCGCTGTACCGCGGCACGGGCCCAAACCTGGCACGCATCGTGCCGTACGCCGCCGTCATGTTCTCGACGTACGAGACAACGAAGAAGGCACTGCGCGTGCTCAGTGCGCGCGAGTGAGTGAGTGAAGCGATGGAGAAGAGAGAGAGACGAGAAGCCCCCCTCTTGATATTTATTACCAGTGATCAGTCAGTAAGTGCCGCCAGTGAGCTGCACCCCGTGACGTTCTTGTATTCCTAGGGGAATAGCGCTTGGAAAGCAAACGCCTATAACAACTACTTTGAAGTAACCAAACAAAGCAGCCTTGTCAGTTCTAATCTGTCTCCCGCCGTCACATAAGAAGGGAGCGACGCTGCGCTGCACCACACCCAGATCCAGCGCTCTGTTGCCGCCGCTAATGCTGTAGATACAGCGGCGCGCAGTGGTCGCGAATGGTCTGCAGCACCTCAGCCGTCACTGGTTTGAGCTCGCCGTCCTTCAGGATCGGCCGCAGCTGGCTCGCCATCCACTCGGGGTGTCCTCCGTCCATTTGGCCGCAGAGCAGGCGGACGAAGTACGGGGCCGAGGCGCCTCCTCGCTGAAGAATTGGCAGGCACTTGTCAGCGTCCAGCAGCAGCAGATTCAGCTGCGCGTAGCCCGTCAGCAGGCTGTAGTAGTAGCCCGTGTAGCCCAAGCCGCCGAACGGCTCGATGCCCCACGTCGTCGGATCCAGCGAGTTGCCGTCTTCGTCCACCGGCGGGCGCTTGTCCGTCGTCGCGAACTCCTTCAGCGCGTCCACCAGGCAGCGAGCGAAGTGCGCCACCTGCTTCTCCTGCGCCTCCGTCTTGTTGTAGCGGTAGCAGCCGTTCTCGGGCGAAGCAGACGCGTAGACGTCCCCCAGAGTCGTCCAAGGCAAGCGGTGGGCCTGGTGCGTCGCCATGCCGGTCGAAAAGGAAGTGAGTCACGTTGACAAACATGATGTTGCTATGAGTCATAGCCTATGACTCCAGCTGTGCAAAGCTTCTCGGCTGCTCTCGTCAATTCATTGTCGAGTTACTTGGCGGCGTGCAGCGATGTCGGTAGGAAACGGGGAGAGGTCCAAGCACTGCAGTCACGTCCTCCCTGTCGCATCTACTGCAACGCACCGGACTGGACCTCGTGTCGTGCCCGGCCTCTCCTCTCCTGGCTGGCTGGATCCGTTTCTGCTTGGGTCTCAGCTTAATACCCAAGCAGAAACTCTCACGTCAAATCTGCTCGGCACCTGCTGCATTGGCGTTTAACTTGAAGCCGATGCCGCGCTCAAAAGTGTCAAAAGTGCTGGCTGCCAGTGGCTGGCTGGTCCCCTTGTTTCTTTCCATAACATTCGGCGCCCTTTCAGTCCCTCCTTCGCCCAATGGCGTGCGTGGCTTCTGCGATCTTTTCATCTCCAACGTCAGAAACGAATTTGCCGGCCACGACGCACATCGACACACACCCGCTGACCCCATGGGCAACGCCGCAGCCAAAGGAGCTTTCGTGCCGCCGCCGCCCGCCACGGCCGACGACGACGAGCAGCCGCCCGCCAAGCTGCCGTCCTTCCGCGTGCTCTCGGCCGACCAGCGCGCCGTGACCTTCGACGAGCGCGTGCACCTCCGCGCAGGCGCCGAGGCCCGCGCCGACCGCGTGACGCTCGGCCTGGGCGCCATGTCGGGCTTCCGGCCGCTGCAACGCGCCGCCACGTTCGACCCGCGCCTGCGCTCGCAGAAGCAGCTGCTGACGGCGTCCGACGTGCTGCACCGCCGCTTCTTCAACGCGCGCGAGCGGCGCGTGAGCGCCACGGGCGACCGCAACCTCTTCCGCATCGCGGAGAGCGACACGGAGCGCCAGGAGGCCGTCGTGGTCGTGGACCCGTACTCCACGGGCATGACGATGGCCCAGAAGGTGCTGGAGCGCGGCTTCCTGTGCATCTGCGTGTACTCGGACACGCTCGAGGTGACGCAGGAGCGCATCGCGCACGTGCCCAAGGACTTGGCCTCCAAGTTCCTGGCCATCATCTACCACGACGGAGAAGTGGAGCGCAGGGACGAGCGCGCGCGCTGCAGGACACGGCGGCCGCGCTGCGTCGCGTCGCCAACGTCGACCTCCTCGGGGTCTTTGCGGGCGCCGAGTCGGGCGTGCTGCTCGCGGACAAGCTGTCGGAGCACTTCAAGCTCACGACCAACGGCACAAGCGGCTCGGCCGCGCGCCGCAACAAATACCTTATGGGCGAGAAGGTGCGCGCCGCCGGGATCCGCGCCGTGGCGCAGGTGCAAGCCACCAAGTGGTCGCAGGTCGAGACGTTCGTCAAGAAGGAGCTCGTGCCGCTGCTGAAAGGCGGCGAGTTCAAGGTCATTGTCAAGCCTGTGGAGAGCGCCGGCAGTGACGACGTGACGCTGTGTCGCTCCCTGGACGAGGTTCGGACGGCCTACGGCAGCATCCAGGGCAAGATCAACGGACTGGGGCTCGAGAACCAGGCCACGCTCGTGCAGGAGTATCTCGACGGCACGGAGTACGTCGTGGACACCGTCAGCCGCAATGGCGTGACAAAGGTGGTAGCCGTGTGGGAGTACGACAAGCGAGCCGTGAACGACGCACCGTTCGTGTACTACGGCGTGTTGCTGCGCGCCGCCCCGATGGGTCAGTGCTGGAAAAGGTGGCCAACTACGTCCTGAAGGTGGTGGACGCGTTGGAGATTGTACACGGCCCTGGTCATGCGGAGGTGAAGGTCGTGAGGGGCGAGCCGTGTCTTGTGGAGATCGGAGCACGCTGCCACGGCGGCTCCGGCTCCTATTTGCCTATTGTGATGCCTTGCGTGGGCTACAACCACGTGGACGCTGCGCTGGACTCGTATCTGGATGCTGATGCGTTCGAACGTTTGCCTGACCGACCGAAGGAGCTCAAGGCGCACGGCTGCGAGGCGATGCTAGTGTCGTATGAGACGGGCAAACTTGCGGGCTACCCGGGCACAGAAGAGCTGGAAAATCTGCCATCGACGGTTTCAACGATGTGGTTCACTCATGTTGGCGAGGAGCTGAAGACCACAGTGGACATGTTCACGACACCTGGCAGTATCATTATGGTCCACGAAAGTGAAGAGCAGCTCGATCGTGACTACGCGCGTATCCGCGAATTGGAATACAAGGGTCTGTATGCGCTGGAGCCTGAAGATGAAGCGGCAAAGGAACTGGAAGGCCACCGAGGAACTGTCGTGGTGGTCGACCCCTTCTCCACTGGTGCTGTGCTGGCTCATGAGCTCATGGCCAGAGGGTACCAGTGTATTTGCGTTTACAGCGACCGCCTAGAGAACATTGAAAGTGTTGCAAGTCTGGTGCCAGAAGGGCTGACGCTGGAGTTCGCTGCCACCGTCGCGTTTGAAGGCAACCTGGACCAGACCGTGAGTGCTGTTCGCAAGGCGGCGAAGCAGGTCGCGGACCAGCAGAGCAAGAAGAAACAGGGCGCGAAGGTCAGCCCTACCGTGTGCGCTGTATTCGCTGGAGCTGAACTGGGCGTTAAGCTGTCGGATTCGCTGATGGATGCGCTTGGACTGGACGGCAACCTAATGGAGCACTCCAGCGCGCGGCGTGACAAGTATCTGATGGGTGAAACGTTGCGTGCGGCTGGAGTGCGAGCTGCCAAGCAGGTCAAGGCCAACACGTGGGCTGAGGCCGAGGCTTTTATTACTCAGGATCTGAAGCCAGAGCCTTTCGAGGTTGTTCTGAAGCCGCTGGAAAGTGCGGGGACTGAAGATGTGGTGCTCTGCTTGTCATTAGAGGAAGCGAAGCGTACGTTTGAAGGAATCCTAGGCAAGATCAACGGCCTTGGAATCACGAACAACGCTGTATTGCTACAGGAGTATCTGGAGGGCGACGAGTATGTGGTGGATACTGTCAGTCGCAATGGCGAGCACAAGGTGACTGCGATTTGGAAGTACGACAAGCGCCGTGTCAATGATGCTGCGTTCGTGTACTTCGGGTTGTCCTTGGTCCCTGCGGAGGGCATGGTGAATGACATGATCGACTACCAGTTCCAAGTGCTTGGTGCGTATTCACTTGTGTCTGTTTCTGATGGGTATTTATTGTCATACTGATATGTTTTTCATTGCCCAGACGCACTAGGCATTCGCAACGGACCTGCACACGGAGAGGTCAAGTTTTGCCATGGCTCACCGGTGCTGATCGAGGTTGGCTCGCGCTGTCACGGTGGCGAAGGCGCTTGGGTACCCATTGCCAACATTTGCGTGGGCTACAACCAAGTGACGGCTACCGTCGACAGTATCTTAGATGGTGATGTCTTTGCCAACCTTGCGGAGCGACCCAGGAAGCTTCAGGCTTACGGCTGCGAGGCTATGCTTGTGTCGTTCAAGAACGGCGTCCTGAAGAGTACGCCGGGTATCGCTGAAATCGAGAAGATGCCAGCCTTCCTGAAGAAGGAGATTTTCGTCGCACCAGGAGACACCATGCGCCAGACGGTGGACATGTTCACGACTCCGGGCAGCATTATGCTCACACACAAGGACCGCGACGTGCTCGAGAGCAACCTGGCACGTATTCGCGAACTCGAAGTCGAAGGATTGTTCGAGTTGGCCTAGACTGGTACGAGAGCAACGTCACGCAGGATGCATCAACGGTGTGGACGAGCTGCGGCATGAAGACCTGAGGTAGTTCTCACGCCGGTGTGTATCTCCTTTTCTGGGTTTCTTTCGTATTATCTAATGGATGTTTGGTACAGCTAGTTGCTCCGTGTATCATTTGAGAACCTGGTGCTTGAGGCAGTCGTTGACCTTGCAGGTTCGCCCTTCAAAGACGCACCGCTGGCAGTACCCAGAGCGCTTGTTTGGTGAAGAACCACCACCGCCGCCTTTATGGTTGTGGCCATGACCGTGATTCTTGTGCGTTCGGGAAGGACTTGGCGACTTGGCAGTGCCAGGCCCCGTTGCGTTCTTTGACAGCGGAGCAAGCAACAAGTTATTGTTCCCGTCCGCTTTCGTCTCTGCGCCGCTCTCAGGTGTCGATAAAGTACGAGGTGAGTGCTTCACGTGTGTTTTCGGTAGCTCAGTGCCAGCATAGCTGTCAATGTGGTGGTCTTCCAGAAGCGGCTGTCGAGGAAGAGCTAACGGGGGTGGAGACGGCGGGGGTGACGTCTGCGATGCTGTTCCGCGCAGCTTTTTGGCTTTGTGGTGATGGTGGCGTGCAGATGAAGGTTGCTGCGCGTAGATCAATGCTGCTGCACGTGCAGATGACAACGGCGTCAACTGGAGCTCTGCTGAGGTGGGAGCTCGTGAGGTGTGTTTGTTCGGTGCCGAGCTTGAAGTGGTGGCAGCACGTGGACTGTCGTTTATGAGGGTGGTGCTCTCTCTGTGCGGCGGGTAAGAGGTTTGCCGCGGAGTTTTTCGTGGTGTCTTATGCTGCTGATGCTTCATTTTGCTGGATAGCTGAGCTCCTTGAATTCCAGGGAGAACGAGTGGTGGCAATGTTGAATGGGGTGGATCCAAGCTCGCTGGCATTTCATCGACAAGAGGAGGTGCAGGCATTGGTGGGGGTGATGGGATTTCCAATGGCATTTCATTGGCAAGAGGAGGCGCTGAAGCTGGCGTGGGCTCCAGCGACGTTGGTGTTCCTAGCTCGCGTTTGTTTGTGATTGGACTCCTCCGTCTATCGTAAACAACACCGTGATGTTAGTGCTGAGGCGACAAGTTACGAGGGTAGGCAAGTTTACCGTGTTGTTGGCTTTGAGTCAGGTGGGGTCGCTCGCCCGGATAGGACTACGGGTGGTACAAATTGACTTTCCGGCTCCGATGTACGCGTTGATGGCAGCGGAGACTTCGTCAGTAGGTCCTCTCCGGTTGGTGTGTTGATCGGTGTGTATTCTTCGTCGTATGCATCGCCCTCAGGATCGATGAGTTTGTCAGGAACAGCTTGATGAAGAACTGATGATACGACTTCGTCCACAAACGGCACTGCAAGCTCGTGACACTCTGCGATTTTCTGTGGTGATATACTCAACACGTCTGGAAGCTGCAGAGCTGGTACGACTTCTTTTACCCCTTCGGCTGACACTGGAAGTTCACGCGGTTCTTCCGAGTCCGTGGAGGCAGTGGAATTCTCGTCCACTTCATCTACGTGAGTGATTTCTGGAGAAGCTTCAACCACCGTCTGTGCCAGTAGCTCTGCACGTGCTGCTTGGGACAACCATTCACTTGCATCGTTAATTGCTTGAGAGACATTCTCCAGAGCCTTGTCGACTGCTGCCTCAGCGGTGGCTTTTGCAAGCTCACGAGCGTCATCGATCGAAGACTCACGAACTCGTACCGAAACTCGAAGAATCTCCTGAGCTGTTGCTGCTTGTATGCTATCAACAGACTCGCGTTCCTCCTCAACAGCGGCAGAAGTTTCACTGGATGGCGAAGCATCAGCGATGTGAGCCACCAGTTCAACAGCTTGAGCGATCCACTCGGTCGCATTGTGGACTGCAACACCTTCTTCAGGATGAATCGCTTCCGAGATGAGTTCGTCGCCCAGCGCCCGAGTGATCCACTCGGTTGCTATTTCGACAGCCTGTACAACCTCCTTCACTGCTTCACTCGTGGCGGAATCGACTGCTTCCCTAGCAACTGCATGAACGATAGCACTTGGAGGTCGAGCCAAGGTCAGCACCAGTTCAGGTACAATCGTTGGGCTTTCATGGTATTCTTCAACCTCTTTCACTCGACTGGAAGGCTCGACAGCGGCTACCGCTTGACAAAACAACTCTCCACGCACAGCTTCAGTGATCCACTGCGTCGCACCTGCAACAGCTCGAGTTAATTCCTCCACTGCTTCTCGGACGACTACATCGATTGTTGCGCTGGCAACGACGTGAATAGTCAACGCAAGGACCTCATCGACCGGAGCCCCACTGCCAATACGAAGCGCGGGAATACGATCACCAGGCAGCTCCCCACTCATCAGACGTAGTGTCTACGCCGAAATGAGCGTCGGCCACCATCGCAGGCGCGAACTTCTCAAAAATAGCGGACACCATGAAGAAGACAAGAACATCACAAGCAAACGCCCGTTTTATTATTATGGATCGATATCGGACGTCCTCATGCTGGGGTCTGCCGTGGAGTCTTGGGAGATAGTGGTCGACGCTCCGGGTTGTAGATTTCTCGAGGCGTTCGAGCTCGAGGTGAAACTTGTTCGTTGTCGGGTCTGGTCCTCAAAGACTTTCGAGCAAGAATGCCTCGAACTCTCTGAACGAGGTCGTTCTGGATGTGGTGGCACTCAGCTGTCGCCAGTACGGACTCGAATTGCCGCCAAGCAGCATCTTGATCGCTCAGATGCTCTAGCTCGACAGCCAAGTTGTAGTGCGCTGCTAGCAACAGCTGAGCCATGTCAGGACTCAAACTGTCCAAATCTCCAGCTCCAGAAAGCTGGTTCACGGCGGCTCTGGCATGGGCAGTAGCTGCAGGATGACGACCAAGTTGAGACAGCACAGCGCACAGATTGAGTCGAGTAAGAGCGATCTCGGACACTGGGATGGCGCTATGGGCAGATTCGGTCGCTTGGTGCTTGGTCTGGAGCTTCAACGCTCTCTCGAGGAACCCGATGGCTGCGATTGGTTTGCCTGTCTTTTGGCATGACAGGCGAGATTGTTGAGTGTGATGAGGCGGAAAACCTTGCGTCGGGTCACATGCTGAGCCTCTGGTAGACTCCGCAAGTACCCGGTGTGCCGAGAGTGCTGCTCTGCTCGCTGGAGTAGATCGCCACATTTCTCTGAAGTGTCGACGTCTTCCACAGATGATCGTTGCAGGGCTTTCATTGCGAGAGTGTTGCTTAACAGTAGAAACTCCTCGCATCCTTGCTGGAAGTGCAGCGAGTGCACACCGAAGTGCTCTTTATGGTGGAAGATCAGGCGCTCAACATCCTCGAGAGACCGGTAGACTGCGGTGAAAGGCGTTCGGGATTCGGCATCCAGTGTTCGCACTTGGACCAGCGCTGCAGCCAGAGCCACCACCAGTTCTTGTTCACTCATGAAGACGAAGAAGACTTGCAAAGTGCATTCGGGCTTGAACAAGGCAAAGATAAAGACACGGGAAGGTGTCGCCACTTTAAAATAGCGAGAAAGTATCAAAGAAGCTCGCCATCTCTCAGTGTTGAAGCGAACAACGAGGTGGTAGAAGTCATCATGGACGTCACGAGGCGATTGAGAGAACTAGGTGTCCAGCGTGGACGATACCAAAGGTTTGCTTCTTTTGATCGTAGTTTATCGGAACTTTCGTCTTCTGATAGTCTCTGTGATGCACAACCAGCAAGTTCCGAACTCGCCATGAGCCAAAGACCCGTCGAACAAAACGAATTCGTCGTGGACTGCCCTGGGAGTCGCTCTTCATGCGCAAATCTCGTGCTGAAAAGAGAGTACGTTCCGCAGCAAAGTGCAACCAACTCATTGAATGTAGTGCTAATGCTCAACGGTTTTGGTCACAGGAGATCATCCTACGACCGTGGGAATACCCGATGGCTGCCCAGAACCTCTCCGTTATCCTCATCCAGAAGCGCGTGCGGGGCATGCTCTGCCGAATCCGTCAGTCTGCTAAAACGACACCGACAATGAAGAAAGCCGATCAGATCCGCAGTCCAATTCAGCAATTCGTTGCACGCGGCGGGAGCTTTACGGACGTCCATGCCTTTCGAACATTCGTGGCCACTAAACTACAAGCTTGGTTCAGGATGCAACGGCTTCGTTGGCGCGGGATACTCGATCGCTTCCCCGTGTACCACATTGCAGCGCTTCAGCTCCAATACGCATGGAAGGCCCACTGTCAGCACAGACTGTACCAACGACAAGCGCGAGGCCCTCGTTCGGCAGCGATGACAACTGCAAACCGTGCAGCACTGTGTATCCAAACCGCCTGGAAGAGCTACACCCACCGCCGCATTTTCCGCTATTATCGCGATCTGCTTTCGTTCCGAAGTACTGGAGACCCAGCACGAATGCTGCGGTCCATCAACCCTCCGAAGCCTCGCTACTGGACGCGTCCATGGGAGCGCAGGTGCGTTTCCGTCTCGGTGGCTTGGCCTTCCCGCCCACCATCTACTACAAGATCTTCACGCGCAAACCTGTGTGCGATCTGGGCGCCTTCAGTCCCAAGAACTACACGGTGGCACGTCAAACGGCCCCAGTCAGTCACTCCCACAACAAGAAGCAGCAGTGCGTCCACACCACCACGTACATCCGCGTGGGCAACTCGTACTACCGCGCGAAGCAGCAGGCAGAGGACACGCGACTATGGTACCGTCGTCTGGAGAACAATGGGTGGCGTCCGGTGACGGCCAAGGTTCTCGTCGAGGCCAACGCCGACCCCATCGCTCAAGCCACAGGCAAACGCGCAGTCAGCGGCTTTCACTACTCGAAGCTCGTGCGCCAACAAGACCGTGAGAAAGCGCGCCGCCACAACAAGCGAATGTGGATGCAGAAGCTTTACACGCAAGGACTTCTCACCACAGCAGGTCGACCGGAAGAGGTCGAGGAAGACGCGCCGCGCGTGCTCTTCGACGTGGACTTTGAGGACGAAAACTGGGAAGCCGAGGCCGAGGACATGTTCCAATGGGCAGCAGCACTCGACTACGACGAGTACGTGGACAATTGGCAGGAGTTGGGTCGCACCAGCGCCACGGACGTTCAGCTGGAGTGAGCAAATGGCTACATTGAAGTTGAAGTACACCTGATCAACCTCTTCTGATAGGCTAGTATTTCCTCCAATCCCATTACTTTTACGTACGCCACACCACAATCCTGTGATCCACACAACCAGCGAGGGAGCTCCATTCGCCCAAGATGCTCCGCCTGCAGCGCCGTATGCGCACGTCTCCCGGCTACCTGCGGCGTCTGCAGCACTCGGCAGCTGCTGCATCTGCTTCCTCTGCGTCGTCCGGTTCTTCCGGTGCCTCCATCGCGTCGGACGCGTCCTCAGGTGCCAGTGGCAGCGGGGAAGAGCCGCCCAAGTACAAGCCTGGCTGGTTCAGCCGCAATCCGGGCGTGACTCTGGGCGGAATTCTGCTGGGAATCGGCTGCTTCATCTACAGAGGATCCAGAGGCAAGAAAAACTTCGAGGCGCTGCAGAATCCCATCGCGGAATCGGCCGTGATTTCTCCCTACGAGGCCTGGGAACTGCGTAGCAGCAACAACATCACGTAAGGCTCGAGAACTCGTGGCCTTAAAGGACCTTTGCAAGCTGCTAAATTGTGCTCTTTGATGCAGGACCGAGACGTTCGAGGACGTGAGAGAGGGGTGACGAGGGCGTTTCCTTCGGGCAAGGCCTCCATGCAGCACTTTGACCAGTACCTGGGCTTCAAGCTGGCCCAGGCCTGCCCGACGGGCGTGAGCAAGGCCTACCATCTGGAGCGCGTGCTGCTGAGTCTGGAGCAGGACGAGAATCGCAAAAGCGACGTGGACGCGCAGCTGGTGGCCTTCTCCATGGCCGTGAAGGGCGGAGTGGACGAGCGACTGCGTGTGCTGTTCAACCTGGCGACGAATGCACCGAAGGGTGAGGCCCTGAGCAAAAGTGAAGAGGAAGAGAAGGAGGAGGAGGAGGACACACGTGAGATGACGCAGGAGCAGCTGGAGAGACTTCTGCACTTACTGCTGCAGACGTACCAGGTGCCGTCGGAGAAGCGCGTGCTGGCTGTGGAAGACGCCAAGTACCCGTTCCAAGAGTACATTGCCGCCAGTCCATCTGACATGCTCAAGGCGGCGGTGCAGGCGCAGGTGGCGGACAAGAAAATCACGGAGGAAGAGGCCCGCGAGCGTCAAAGCTACACGTTCGACGCCTTCTCGCAGATCATGCGCGGCAAGACCGTGTGTCTGTGGGGCGAGTGCTTCTCCAACAGCAAGAAGAAGATGAAGAATTAGTTCTTCTACCGGTAGTCGACTGGTTTGTTGCCAATACAATTCTCAGCACCTCACGGTGCCTCCCTGGACGACTTGACAGCCACGCGACTGCTCTGCTCCATGTACGCGAGGCGCATCATCGGGTGGTTCTCCACCTCGTTCATCTCCTGCAGCACCGACGCCGCACTGTGACGCAGCTCGTGGAACTGGCGGAGCGGCACGGAGATCGTCCGCGTGCGTCCGTCCGACGTCTGCAGTCGCAACATGACGCGCTTGTCGTCGTCGTCTCTGGCCACTCTACAGTCCAACTGCGTCGCTCTGGGCAGTGCAAACGCCGTGTCCTTCGCGTGCGTCAGTCGCCCCCAGGAGCCCTCGAGAAGCTGTCGGAATCGCAGCTCGAACGGCACCGGGAGACTCTGCAGCAGCAGCTGCTGCCGCTTCGTCTGCTGCGCCGCATTGTCGCTGGTGTATCCAGGGAGCAGAAACGTCATGTGGCCACGCACGGCCGTCTCCAGAAGCCCCCGCAGCACTGCAGACAGCGCCAAAAAGCCCCTTCGGTCGGCGGCGGACACAACGCCAGCCACGCGCTCCGCCTCCTCCTCCTCTGCACAGTGAAGAGCCACTGCCAAGCGCATCGCAGCGTTCATATGCTGCGCCACGAAAGATTCGCCCACGTCGCGCACCAGCGCCCGCCACTCGCGGCCGAAGGTCTCGAAGGCGTCCGTCATGAAGCAGTCACCAGATCAGATTCAGATCTGATGCAGAGATCGCTTAAGTGTACTCACACCAACTCGTATTTACCACGACAGCACGAAGTGTCGACCAGCCAAAGCCATGCGGGAGGTCGCCGCGTTCGTGCCCAACACGCTGGTGCTGCTGGACACGCGCTACTTGAACGCCGAGCAGCAGGAGGAGGAGGCGCCCGAGTGGAAGCGCTTCGAGTGCTTCGTGTGCGACAAGCGCTTCACGCTCCGGTCCACGCAGCAGGCGCACATGCGCACGCACGTGGAGGAGGACTTCGCGTGCCCCGTCGAGGGCTGCGGCCGCGTCTACAGGCGCCAGAAGAGCATGCTGCGCCACCGGCGGATGATGCACGAAGGCGCCTTCAGGTGCCAGTGCCCCCAGCCAAACTGCGGCCAGTGGTGCTGGAGCCCCAAGCACCTCACGCGCCACCAGCGAGTGGCGCACGAAGAGAGGCGGCCAGTGGCGTACCAGTGCCCACTACGGGACTGCGCCAGACGGTTTCAGATGCTGAGGAACTTGGGCATCCACATGAGAGACGCGCACCGCATGCTGCTACCGGACCCGATGCCGCCTCGAATGATCGTAGAGGAGGAGCCCCCACGGTGCAGGCAACGACCAGAGAGGCGTCTTCTGATGTGCAGCCAATGGCAAGTGTTTCGATGTCCTCTAGTGTGCAGCCATCAGCCAGTGCGGCGGCTACTAATGGACAACTAACGACCGGTGCGGCGTCTTCTGGTGACCAGCTACCGCAGAACGAGGTGGTGGTGGCCCACTCGCTCTAAACGGACCCCAAGCAGACATTGCTCATGGCAGGAAATAGGTTAAGAGGCGTCTATAAAAATTTGTCATAAACTTGGAAAGTGATACTTATGATCTTAACGATTTGGACAGGGTATTATCTATAAGTACATTTCAGTTTCTCTGTATTTCGTCAAGTACAAATTATTATGACCAATGAGAAACATTTGTGGATAGGCAGTTAAATTTAGATTTGGGTGAAAGCTGTACCCCTTTGAGGAAGTGGAACACGGGTACAGCTTTCCTCAAAATTCGTTAGTAAGCTACCAGATCCTAGTCGTATACATAAAAAGTACAACGTGGATTTTCTCAATGCTCACGCCCTCGCACTGACTAATATCTAGTAAACCAGGATCAAACTCTGCGAGGGTCGGAACCCTCGCACAGACGGTTTAGAAAGAAAAAACTGTTTTAACGTATATTTCATGACTACACCTTCCCTATTACCTCTATGAACGTATACCGTCACTTCAACCGACTCAATCACTTCCGCATTTACCCGCTCAAAACTCGCTGTATCCATGACGCGCAGTACATGTATCACACGTTTACGGAGTGGGGCTTCATCTACACGTGACCATTTGAAATGAGTGCATATCAAACCCAGTAGTTTTCCCTATGCTATAAATCGCCTCCCAGGCCGTCCCAATGGGTGGCTCAGGATGCAGATCCGCCCGGGTGAGGTAGCTGGGTCCACTCTGTCGCTGCCGCTTTTGTTCCATGCCTTCTGCGGCGAGGGCGAGAGCGAGCACAAGCGCTGAGCTCCCATTTTCAGTGTCCGCCATGAGTGCGGAATCAGAGTGATGGTGCGCTCCCTGATTGCTGCGGGTGGTCTGCTCATTTTCTAAATTCAGTGACACTTTACTAAACCTGGTTTTAGACATCCCAGATGGCTGCGGGAATCGCTCCATTGACAGCTCTCAACGCTTTGAAGCACAGTCGTCAAGGTGATAATTTTGTGAGATCACTTCAGATTTTACCTTTTCGGTCGCATTTCTCGCCCTTTTAGGCCCTTTTCAAAACACGGTAGAATGTAGCGGGAGTGGTTATTAACGCTGGGATGAGGGTGAAAGAGCCAAGTCAGAAAAAGAAAAATCAATGCCCGTGGTTTCAGATCCATGCTTTGAGCACGGACTGTTTAGGGCGGTGACACGTAGTGTTGCATCTAAGGCTACTGGAGGGGTGACAGCTTCCTTAGAGTTTCCAATGGTGATCCGGGGCGAAGTTTTCTTATGGGCATTGTCCACTTTCACAATTTGGAGGCCATGACACCCGTCCTAGCCATCGGAGTTAGGGTTATTTCATTTCTGAGTTTATCAGATTTATCAGATTTTCTCAGATTTAAGGTTGCTTTTAGACAGTAAGGTTGCCGTATTTAAGGTCGTGGTGTCGTGTTATGGTTGCTGTAACGCCATTCGAATGTAGCCCCGCTAAAAGGGCAAACAAATGTGACCTTTGACGCAACTTCGACCTAGTAAGGTAAATACCAGTCAATTAGAGGCCGCTTCTCGAGTGCTTCGTTCACATTGGTGAGGCTCGAGAACCAGCGCAAATTCAGGATAAATTCTGACCGTTCCGAAAAGCCCATCATGTTGGCTATTTTTATAAAACCCTACACGCAAAACACCACTCATAATGTGTGACGGGGCACACAGCAGCGTTTTTATTTGAAGTGAGGTTCATTAATATCTTGTAGGATACCCTAGTGCTATCTAATGCCCGGGGCCGCTGTTGCCAGTACGTAAATCAGCAGTGTGCAGGAATTCAGGTGTTGTCATCACCGGGCCTCCTGCTGCCCTCTCGTTACACCGTGCCTTGCACAACCTCCTCAGAGTCTCTGCGTAGCCGTTCGGTGATCCAATGATCTGCATCTCCATACGCCGCTGCGAGGGCCACCCTCCAGCGATCTCCACCTCTCGGTATCTCGTGGTGAGACAACTCCATCCCGCGGTCGGTACGTGCAACTATCTGCGCCAGCCCGTAGGCCGTCCGGTTACATTCCCGCTCTACGATCGTGGCACTCTCCACCTGAATCGCGTCCGCAGCCCTCCGTGTCCTCCAAAAGACCCCAGCCGGCTTCTTGTACGGCCGAGGCTTGCGTGTCATGAAATCGGTCGTATATTTCGCGGTGGACCCGATCATGTGGACCGGCGCCCAGTCGAACTTCCTGCACATTCGAAAAGCCCTTAAGAGTCCTAGCATCTCTGCCATTCGCGTCGCCATCTGCCGATCCTTGTAGTGCGCGCTGTGAGCGAAAACCACCTCACTCTCCCCAGAAATCGGTCGAACCTTGATCACCACCGTCCCACTGTTGTGGGTAGCGGGCGTTCCTGTGGTTGTGCTCGCCACAAACACGAGAAATTCACACCCCGTTGTGTGAGCGACTTGCCCGTCCCCAGTCAAATGAGCTCCTAGTGCTGCACATATCGTACGTGCCAGCAGCACCTTTTGGGTTGGTTGCAATATCATCCTCACGCCATACGTCACATCCCGATGTCCGATGCGCATCTTGGCGGCTAGACCACCCTCGTGATATGCGGACGAGAGCTCATTCGCCTCGTCTAGGTGGGCTATCCTCCACCGCCAAACTGCATGAAAGTAGTGGGCGCAGTCAAGGCCCCAGCAATCTGCCACTACTTTTTCGACGCTCGCCCCAAGCTCGTCCTGCTGTAGGTCCGTCCAATCCGTGATCAGCGATCCTGTCGCGCGTGCTAGCCCTGCTGGCATGCGCGGTAAGCGGAGGCTAAAAATGTGGTATTCGTACCCCGCTACTGGGAGTCCCGCAGAAGTCCAGCGATTCAGTAGTACTTTGCGTAGCTTTGCCGCCGCCAGGTACGTCCAGAATACGTGGTGAAGATCTATCTTCCTGCGTCGTCGGCAGTCTGCATGCGGGCAGCCCGTGCCGGTGGTACCCATCAAATGTACTGACATGGCATGGTGTTTGACATGAAACATCACTTGCCCCCCACGGTGTCAATCCCACTATTCGCCGAATACGTTTCCACCCGATCGAGTCGAGTCCGTGCACCGCATCCTTGCTGAGCTTCCTCCACTTGGTCGGAGCCGTGGAGATCCTCTTCTTCCCGTGTTCCTGTCGTGACTGCCGCAACTTAACCTTGTATCCCCTCCGCGAGCCCTGCCATCTTTTCGTGCTCGTCCGTAGGCATGCGAAGCGCGTTAGACGCGGGTGTGGATGCACTGCCACCACTTTATGTAAACTTCCCACACCAAGTTGCACTGCCTCGTGCAAATCCCTCAACGTTCCGATGGCGTCTCCTCTTGCGCTTCACCGCCCACTATCAGCTGGCGCTTACTCGTGACTTGTATATCCACCTGTGGACACTTGTCTCCTTCTACAGCGTACTTGACACGGCCTCCATGCTCCCCGGGGTGGAGGAGTTGTGGGTAGTTTAGTAACAGTAGACGAACCAGATATTTTCGATCTGGCCCTTCAAGCCTCGCGTGACTATGGCTACCAGCGCAGTGACGAGCAGGTTTTGACCGCTACTCGTGGTCCAGTGAATCATGTCTTTGAGCAGACTCCTTCGCGTCCGAAGAGGCGGAAACGCGTCTTGGTCTGCACTACCATCCTCCGTTCCGAAATGAGAGGCAGAGTGTCCAACCTCATGTATGGCAGCCATTCTGGGCAGAAGCCACCCTGTGTCTCCTCCTCCGCCATTATATACCGGTTATTGGTACTGCCAATCATCCCCGCACTCTCGACCAGCAGCTGTCTCCCTCTCCACGCCATCTTGAGGTCCTCGTGAAAATACGATAGCTGCTGGAGGGCGATGACCATGTCGCGTTTGGCTGGTTGGACAACTGCCCCTCCGTGCCGACTACAAACCGCAATGCCCGTCTTCCAGAGTGAGTCCAGTACTCTGACATTGTGAGCGGCCGGCAGCGCCGACTTCAGTTAACATACACCATGCCACTCGGAGTCAACCCATCCAGGTCTGCTGCCACGTCCCCCACAATATGTGTTGTGTGGTTAGCTCGGAGTGCCCATTGGTGTACCGTAGCGCCTGCCAGAGCCATCAGTTCTGCCCATAGATCCAGTATAGCTATTCCGCCCTCTTTACGAGGCAGTTCCGCCACGTAGCCGTTTAGCCACGCCCTCCGTCCCATGTTGGAGTCCGTGAATTGAGCGTACCATACGAAATTGTGGATCATGCGCTGGAAGGACGCGATGATGATCCTAGTGGGCCAGTTGTGTCGCCCCACAAAGATCAACTTGGGAATAATAACCGCCACTGCCACAGTACTGCGCTGATCCACGGGAAGTGTCTTGCGAACCGCCAGGGCCAATCGGGTGGTCAGTTGCGTTCGTGCGAGCTGCCAAGCGTGTGCGGCGTCCGGCAGGCTGCCTACTTGGTGACCCAAGTATCTCGACAGCCTGGTCAGGGGCTGTAACTGCAGCGGCTCTGGCAAAGTGGGCGGGGATGCCATTACCTCCGAATTTAGTGCAATCACCAACGTCTTGGCCTCGTTGAGCCTGAGGCCGGACGCTCTCGCGAAAATTCTCGTGATGGCCAGCACTAGGATCACCTCAGGCGCTGACCGAACGTAGCTTGTTGTGTCATCAGCATATCCTCCCACCTTGAGCGTCACCACACCCGCCTTGCTTTTCAAATCGATGCCGCGAATGTCCTTATCCGAATCAATCCGTCTATATAACGCCTCGAGCACGAGGAGAAAATTAACGGTGCTAGGGGCACCCCTGCCGTATCCCGCACGTTACTTTGATCCACCTGGAGAAGTATCCATTTGCCTGGAAGCGTACTTCTGTTCCCTCATGGAGCCCTTTCATTGCCGCGATGAACCGCGGAGGGAACCCCAACCACTTTAGCACCGTATACAGGAAGAGCCGATCTACCGAATCGTAGGCCTTGGCAAAATCAAGCAACAGTGCCAGCGCTTTGGCCATCACCGGATCATTGAGAGCCGCCGCTTGAGCCGCCGTGAAGAGGTCGATAGTATTGTGGCAAAGTGGATTGCAGAAATGACGGAGATGGACAATGACTAAGAAAGAATGAGAAAGGGGCGAGGTCACTACCCCGGATCTATGACAGAGTTGGTCGAGGGATCCGGAAAGACAGATCCAGTTCCCCATTTCTGTGGATTATGGCAAACGAGGAGACTAGGGTTCCCCTATATCACGGATAGGATCTGGGATCCAGAGGATCAGGTCGCGTACCCGGACCCGGTATCAACAATGTGGATCTCGGATCGTGGGTCTATCATCAGGGATCCTGGATCCCGGATCTACTACCTGGGACCCTGGATTTTGAATCTGCCACCTGGGATCCTGGATCCTAGATCTGGGATCCACCACTTTGGATCCTGGATCTTGGATACACCACTTTGGATCTTGGATCCTGGATCGGGGATCCACTACTTTGGATCTTGGATCCTCCACTCTCGATCTTGGATCTTGGATCCACCACTTTGGATCGTGGATCCTGGACAAGGGGCGACGGGTCCGGAAGGTAACGAGGTTGGAAGGAGGCGGGCACATGACGAAACGAGTTGACGAAGATCCAAGGGCGGCGTGAGACAAGATGATGGGATGCATGATCCACCGACAATTGATTAGATGCAGGATCCACAATCCAGTGATTACTTCGAGGATGGGCAGTGATATAGCAGTGGACAACGATAGTCAAGAATGGAGATGCAAGGAAAACCACAAGTAGCGACAGTTGTACAGCTGTTTTAGAGGATACAAAGGTAGGATCCACTATGGTATAGGATATAACGTAAATCAGAACTGAATTTGCTCCATAGCCCACAAGTGTTTGTGGTAGAGTGGATCAGCTAGAATTTGACTAATAGACTGAAACCCTCTAGTTCACTGTGCCGGACACCGACTATCGGAGGGGTACTCCGCTGGCCGTGTAGTTCGCTGAAGGGTTCACCTTGTGTACCCGTCGGTTGGCTGGATCTGCTCTCTCGTTGTCGCGAGATGCACAGTTGTAGAAGCTTGGGCGTCCTTCTGCGGACGTGAGAGGGGTGGATCCGTGTGGAAGTCTTCACAGGGATCCGCGTAGTTGTCGATCTTGAGCTTCTTGCCGTAGATCTTGTGGATCCGCAATAGAAATGCGTGATCCGGAGTTGTTCCTTGTTGGGGGTAACCTTGTGGATCCGCAATAGAAATGCGTGATCCGTTCCTTTCCTTTACGATGCTTGACGCTACCTTAGCGTTGGAGTTGAGGGGGTGAGAGCCGAAGGGCGAGCACTAGCCAAGCTTATCTAGTAACTGCCGCTAAATACAAGGAATGCGTGTATTAACTTGATTAAAGTATGGGCCAATGTAATCCCAATACTAATAACCAGCTAAGCACTTCCAAGCAAATTCTGTTCTGATTTAGGTTACCCTATGGCCGACTTCGGCTCTAGGATCCCATCCTAAAGGGGATCCCCCTATGACTGGCTCCTGACGGCCGCTAGCACCTACACTAGTGATTTGTATGCTATGGCTACACTATGACCTTTCGAGTACGGAGGCGTACGCAAATGATCGCCGCCCGTACTTACCTGAGAGATGTGTACACCAAACGTACCCCAGATCCCCTCTCCCATCTTAGTCCGGATCCGTCACTTTGGCCTGCGGATCCGCCACGTCCCGCATTGACAGCCATCATCGTGGTCGCTAGCCATCGTGTCCAGCTTTCGCGCACACATTAGCACCACATCCGCCCCTGGGACGAGGTCGCTGTCGCACAACGGCAGCACGTCGTACCACTTGGATCCTCATTCTCAAACATTCTCCGTGTCGCACAAGCTCCGATGCCCGCCACAAGTTCCGGCGCCGCCAGATCGCCGTCGCCATGTCCAGCCACACGCCATCGCCACCCCTGCCACGGGGTCTTCAACCCCTGGCGGCACACGGTCGACACCGCCCGCCGTCTTTGCGGGGCAAGCGGTCTCGGACACGCTCGTGCCTTGCGCGCATTGCGACCACGCGCCCTCTGATCTTTCGGCCGGCGTTACGCCCTTCGTGCCAGATCGAGTCGCGTTGCGGGCGGCCGCGGATTCCTGGTGGACCCTTGTGTCCCGGTACGATGCCCTGCTGGACGCATACCAGAGCGTCCTCACCCAGCTGGCCGCTGCGCGTCGGTACAATGAAGAACTGCATGCTTCGTCGCGGCCCGACCATGAGAGGACCCGCCAGTTTGTGGCGTTTGCGCAGTTGCGCTACGACCAATCCCAACAGATCCGCCGGCACTTGGAGGTTACCACGGCCGAAGCGGTGTCGCGCGCCGAGCAACTGGGGGTCGAGGCGGCAGACAGCGATCGGCTGAGAGCACTCTACACGTCCCTCATAGCGGACACGTCTGCGGAGCTCGAGCACTGGCGCACCTACGCCGCGGATCTGGAAGACCAACTCGCCGGCCGAATCGAGGAAGGTGCCGATCGCGCCCCCCGCCTTGGCCCAAGATGTGGTCCGTCTCCGGTCGGAGATCGCATCGCTGGTCACACGTCTCGATGCCCACGAGGAGGAGCTCCTACGGGCCTAGGCAGATCGCTCAGACGCGGTGGCGGCTCGGATCCGAGTCCGCACTGCTTTCACCGAAGTGGTGCATGAACGCGACCAATTGCTCCGTCGGGTGACCGCTCTCCGGGATGATCGCCGGACCCTCCGCACTGAACTAGATCGGGTCCTGAAGGACCACCGCTCGGATAAACTCGAGCTCCACACGCGTCACCAGCGATTGTTGGTGAAAGAACGGCTTCTTCACGCTGCTTGCCAAGATCGGGACACAGCCCAGGCACGCGTAGTGGAGAATACCGTCACTATACGTGATCTGCGTGCAGACCTGAGGCAGGCTACCCAGTCTGCGCGGCGTTGGGAATACGCCTATGCGGACAGCCATACGGCTTCGGCGTCGACCTCCATGCGGTGCGTAGAGCTGACCGAAGAAGGGGACGCCCTCCAAGAGGTGGCCAACGATCAGCAGCGTCTCTCGCTCCAACTGGACGACCTTCGTCGTGCTTTGCAAGAACGTGGGGTCGAGATCGATCGTCTTCGCGCCGAGAACGCGACCCTCGCGCCGCGGATCCTCCAATGGGAGCAAGATGCCCAAGATCAGGAGTACGCCGCCAACGTGGCTTAAATCCGTGCAGAGCGGGACACTGCCGTCCAAGAACGCGATGCGGCTCACGCCGATCTTAAGCGAGTGCAGGCTTGGCTGGATCAAGTGGCTCAAGAGCGGCGCGCCACCGAGCGTGATAACGAGGAGTTCGCCATGGACATCTTGGAATATCGCACCATGGTGAGCGATATCCAAGAGGCGTACGGCCGTCTTCGTGAGCACTTCGACTCGCTCGAAACGGATCAGGTGCAGCGGACCACGGCGTCGCGAAGTTTGGCCAGTCTGCGCTTCGGGGTGCTTCGGCTGCGTCTGGCTCGCCTCGCCGTGCACTCTCCCGTTCCCCGTCGCCTCCGGAGCAGATCTCGCTCCCCGTCTTCACCTCGACCCCGGAAACAAGCCCGGGTGGCGCCGCGGAACGAGACGTCGTCCCTCGCCTCACAAACGCGCAGATCTCCGATTGGTCTCCCACGCACTCTTCCGCACCGGTGGGGTCCTCAGCGTCCGGTTCGAGCGAACATGAGGTCGACTTCGAGCCTCCCAGCGACCATGCGGAGTCTTCCGACTCATCTGCGGAGTCCGTCCCCAGCGAGGGGTCGCAGGACGAGCAGCTGCTGATGATCCAAGCTCGCTCTCGGTCCGACACTCGGCGCCGTCGGCTCTCGGACCTTGAAGGCTCGGCGGTGGCGCCTGTCGAGATCGTGGACGGGGATCAGGCTTCGGTCTCCTCTGCCAACGCGGAACCGGCAAACACCGTCCGCGGAGCTGTCGAGGACACCTCCGCCCGCACGCGTGTAGACGCCATCAACCCAGCGCTAGCAGCCGCCGTTCAAGAAGCACAGGCCCAGGATCAGGCGAACTTCGAAGCAGCAAACGAGGATCACGCCCCGAGTTTCAGCCGTTCGGACCGGTAGAGCGATTCGTCCCTGGGCTCCGTCAACCTCGCCCGGTGCATACCGATGAGGTGGCTCCGTGGGACCCCACGCAGATATCCATCGTCTCACTTGCGGATCTGCGTCGCCCGCTTGCTGACCCCGGGCTGGTTGTTTCCCGCCCGCGAGATCCCTGTCGGCAACTTCTTGGCGTCAAGCGACTACGCTCCGGAGCTGGTCACCGAGGCCAACGTCCAAGCTTTGTACGCCCTCAAGCCGTGGGAAGTCCTGATCCAAGACGCCCCGGCCCCTCTCTCATTCATTCGTGACAGCCGCGTCTCTCCGGACATGACGGCCATCGCCGACGACTTCGAGGTCTTCCTTGTGGCCAATGCGCAGGGCATTTGGGAGGGAGCTCACGCTTTCCCGATCCTGGGTCACTTGAAGAACAAGAAGGCCTTCTTCGCCACGCTGTATCGTGGTCGCAAGAACAGGATCTCGCATGGTCGCGAGCGCTGGCGCGCGTTCGTGGATCGCACTCTGCCGCGGCTCCGTCGCACCGGATGCTGCGACCTCGACGTATTCCTGGATCGCTTCTTCACTCACTTCCCGTTGGCGGCCGAAGACGGCGCCTGGTACCCGGGGCGTGAGGCCATCCGCGAGGGTCGCGCACTCCTGTCCAGCCTGGTTGAAGCGCTTGCCGAGTGTGACGCGGAGGATCCGTGGCGGAACCAATTCCGTGGCACCTCCCAGGATCACCCGGCGACGGCGGTCGCGCGTCTCCAATCCAAGTTTCTGCCTCACGACGTGATTTAGGCTACGATAGCGTAGTCGAGTCTCTCTTCACATTTCATAACTCAATAATTCCACGGTATTCACCTTCACCTTCTTCTGTTTCTTTGCCTTCGTCACACATATACTCATCTCCTCCATCTCCACTTGCAGCCATCCTGCAGTGTCTCACCAACTTCGTCCGCCGTGATCGCCAACCGATCTCGGCAGGTAACCTCCTTCACCTCCACTTGCAGCCATCCTGCAGTGTTTCACCAACTTCGTCCACCGTGATCGCCAACCGATCTCGGCAGGTCGCCCCGGTCTAACCTTCCTCGTGCGACTGCATCGCCTGGAATCGGTTCTTCTTAGCGCGATCCCGTAGGAACTCGAACAGTAGCGCCCCGCAATTCAGATCCACTTCGTCTACCCAGGTAGGTTCTTCATAACCCTTCCAGTACACTTCAAATTCACGTAGCGCTCGTCCATACCGTGTGCGTCGTCCGGATCGAACGTTCGTGATCCGATCAACCTCGTATTCGCCTTCAGCAGGTTCCTGCGTCCAGCTATCTTTGGGGAGCAACGCTTCGTCAAAATCTAACCGATCCGACTCGTCTATCGTCAAACGAGCCACGGGTCGATCGGGAATTGCTTCCCGGGCTTCAACTTTGACAGATGTACCACCGGGAACAAGTGGTATGCGGTGCCGGCGGTCTCCAGCTTGACGGCGTAAGTCCCGTCCATCTCGGTCACACGGAATGGTCCGTGCCACATGTGGGCCAACTTCCTAGCGTAACCGACCTTCACACGATCCAAATATAACCATACTCGGGACCCTACTTCAATCTTGTGCGGAACCACCTCGTCGTTGTGTTGGTCCGCCCGGCTCGCGATCGCCTCCTTTAGTCGTTCGTTGACGTCGGATCTGGCTTGCTGGTAGACACGCTGTATATGATATCGCCATCTTCGCGCATTACGATCCTTGCGTTTGGTACTGCCTAGAGGAAGCGTCGCTTCCAGCGTCGTCCTGGGATCCCAACCGTGAGCGGGATAGAACGGCGTATCTCCTCGGATCCGGTCGTGAGCCGTGTTCAGGGCGAAGGTCAGTCGCTCCGCGTACTCATCCCAATCTCGTTGATCCTCATCTTGCACGTACATCTTGATCGCACGGGTGATTGTTTGCACCATGCGCGCGGCTGTCCCGTTTGCTTGTGGCCGGTAGGCCATAGTAGCCCGTTGTCGTTGACCGAGGATCCTGTTGAAGGCTCGGAAGAAATCGGACAGAAAGCCCGGCTCTCGATCATGGCGGATGTACTCACTTGCTCCGAACCGGCGGAACACGCACTCTTCGTAGGATTCCGCAATCGTCTGCGCCGTCCGGGGTCCGCTTGCCTTCGCCACCACATAGCCCGTGATCAGGTCTACCCAGATCAGGAGCTCCGTGTTGTTTTTCGTGACTTCGGGAGCGGGGAATATGATCCATCGCGATGATCTGAAATGGGTAGGTGGCTTGGACATTGTCGGGCGACTCTCCTTTCATGGTCAGGCGTCCCTTTCCAGTTTCACAATCACTGCACTCGCCCACGTATTGTTGGACGCTTCGGAACATAACCCTCCAGAAGAAAGGGTCCTTGATCCGTTGGTACGTGCGCGAGACCCCTTCGAGGCTGGCGTGGTAGTGGTGAAGCAGATCTGCTTGCAGAGTTTCCGGGACCACCAAACGTAGCAGCCCATCGCGCTCCTCTTCGACTTTCCGCGACGGCGAGCAATAATACAATAGCCCTTGTTCGTCCACTTCGTAATCTGCTGCTAGGTTGCTACATGCGCGGGCCTCGTTCTTGTCCAGGTCCTTCATCTCTCCATTCAGATACTTCTTCAGATTGCTGATCCACACCTCTTCGTCCTGTGCTTGACCGATACGTTCCACTCTCATCTGACGGATTGCCTCTTCTTGCAACACAGGGGGTTGCTCGCTTTCTACGGGATCTGGTCGCCATGGCCGAGATCCTCAAAGGCTTCTCTTCTGCTGCCGTAGTCAGGATCTCCGGAAGTCGATTCAGGGTTACTAGGTCCTCTCGCGATGCCTCCTCCGTCACCGTCACTCCAGATTCTCGTTGCAGTGCAGCACTTGCTAGACTGTCGGCGCTAGCGTTCCACGCGCGCTTGACATGTAACAAATCATGCTCTGGCCAGGTCCGCAAACGGTGTAACGCTTTCTGACGTAGCAGCGTCAGTGCCGGCGCTTTGCACTCGATCTCGCCCTTCATCTGGCGGATCACTAGATTCGAGTCGCCGCAGATCACCAGCCGTCCTTGTTCGAGTCCTTCCAGTAGGTCGAAGCATAGCAGCAAGCCGCTGTATTCCGCTTCATTGACCGTCATATCCGGAGCATGCCCTGACGCAGCCTTCACAACGGTCCACTCGGGCAGCTTCCAGATCACCGCGCTGTAGGCACCTCCGCCGCGCTTCACTCGCGCAGATCCGTCAAAACTGGCTACCAGCAAAGCTTCGTTGGAAGCTACCGTCGGGATCGGGGTTTCTACACTTCGACGGGGTTCCTTCCGCGGTGCAATAGCCGCGAGGGCTTGATCCACCTTAGCTTGAGGCGTCACACATGCCGCTAGTGATCCTAGTATCTCATCTTCGGCTCGTGTACACTTCGTGATTTCCACCGTCCAAGGTGACAGCAGAGCGCCCATTGTCCAAGTCGCCCCTGCAATCCGGCTGCGCGGAATAGCCAGGCTAGCGTTGAATGTCGGTCTAACACTTTGATGGGTCGTCCGATCAGCATTGAATAGCCAAGATCCAGCATTCGCAACAGCGCTAACACTTCTTTGTCCACGACACCGTAGTTTAGCTCTAACACTTCTTTGTCCACGACACCGTAGTTTAGCTCGTTCGACTTCAGGGTTCGGCTCGAGAACATCACTGGCAAGTACGTGCCGTCGTGATCTTGCACCAACGAAGCCGATATTGCCCACTCGCTGGCGTACACGATGACCACCGGTTCCTTTTCCGGGTCGAAGTGACGCAGGATCGGTGTGGTCGCGATCTTGCCCTTCAGCGTTGCAAACGCGGCTTCGGCGCGGGTCCACTTCGGATCCGTCGACGGCAGTGCATCCGTTTCCCTGGCGTTCGCTTTGTCTTCTTCTCGCATCGCGGCGAAGTCCACTTCGCGGAGCTCATACAGCACCGAGGCGTATACCGCCAGATCTTCTATGAATCGCGCGTAGTAATTTAAACTGCCCAGGAAGGACTGCATCGCACGTAGTGATCGCGGGAACGGCAGATCCACTAACGCACTCAAGTCCTTCGGGTGAGTTTCCAAGCCTTCGCTAGATACTCTGTGTCCCAGGTAATCCACTTTCTTGAGTCCCCAGAAACTTTTTGCAACGCTGATCGAGATGTTCCATTTGCTAAACGCAGCTAGCATCAGCTTCACACGATCACAGAGCTGATCCCAGGATTCGGCGGTGACCAGGATGTCGTCAATGTATGAGCGACGCCCCAACACTGATGGTGTGCCCACGTCTTCAGGCACTCCCTCCTCGAAGATGTCCTTCAGCAACTTCCGGTCCGCCTCCGACGGGATCCGCATAAATCCGTACAGCACGTTATCCACAAGCCTCTGGTAGATCTGAGGGGCGTTCTTGAGGCCGAATGGCATTCGGTTCCACTCGAACAGACCGAACGGCGTGATAACAGCCGAGATCGCGCGGGCGCGGGCCGTCACCGACACTACCCAGAAGCCACTCGCCATGTCCAGAGAGCAGAACCAGAGTACCATGTCCAGATTCTCTAGCAAGTCATTGATCAAAGGCATTGGGTAGACCATCAACTTCGTGAGACCATTCACTAAGCGATAATCAATACATAAGCGAATGTCCACACCATTCATCTTGATGATCACGAAGCCCATGGTGACGTTGAGTGATTGATGATCGTCGGTGACAGTAATCCCTTCAGCAGATCCGACACCTTCTCACGGAACCGTGGTGCGATCTTCCGCACGCGTTGTGAGATCGGCTTGGCGTCTCCTACGTCGATGCGCACACGATGCCGATTGCCGCGGGAGGTAACGCGTTTCCTTTCCCGATTAGGAGGTGTCTCTCCGCCCAGATGATGTTTCGCAACTTGTCGATTTCCTCCTTCGTGTTCACATCCGGATCTCCTACCTGCAGATCCTCGATCCGCACTTCGATGGTAGCAGGCGCCACCTCTGGCAGCATGGTCATCTCACCATCCACTTCTTCCGCGTGTAGCATGCCACCATCGTGGTAGCAGACTTCGGGTTCCGCATCTAGTGTCTCCAATTCCGGTTTTTACAGTCGGCGTCGGCAGATCCTCCTTGGTTTCCACATTCGGCGTCGGCAGATCCTCTCTGGTCTCGTCTTGCTTGTCGATTACGAGCTCCAGTCCATCCTTGTCGATTACGAGCTCCAGTCCATCCGCCCCTAGTTCGCAGTCGTCATCCGTGGTCCGGTTGGGATCGCGGGTTAACGCTGCGGGACTAATTGACGGAGCTCCGACGGGGATCGTCGTCGTAGACAGCGACTCATGCAAGAAACTTTCCTCTGGTGTGTCCGTGACGCTTTCTGCGTCCTGGAGCGCCCCATCGCTAGCATCGGCATTCTTCCCGCTCTTGGTCTCTGCTCCGCAAATCGGTTTATGGTCGAACTGGGTGGAAACATCGTCCTCCCGGCTGTCGCAATTGCAATCGTCGTGCGCCCCTTGAGGGACGATAGATCCACGGCTTTGTCCTGACTCAGACAGCTGACTGTCAGAAGTGGGATCTTCTGCCGGCGTCACTACGGAACGTGCAGCATCGGACTGTGTGGCGATCGGCTCTATTTCGGGTTCGAGGTCTCGGGACGGAACGCGCCGCCCCTCGTCTGGATCGCCAATGACCGCAGCTTCGCCAGCCTCCGCCGGCGTTGGAATGACGCTCGTTGGCTTGGGAGTCAGATCCTCCCGTCTGCGCGTCGACTGTGCCTTGTGACTCCTCTCCGCTGATATCTACAGGCGGTGCGACATCCGTCGCCCCATCCTCCGAGGTATCACTTTTACTCCGGATCCGGTTTGAGGCCAGTCGGCTCACTCGGGAATCCTCCTTCGTAGCCGCCGGCGGGCTTGTCGGTCTGGACAGGATTCGGCTCGGCGTCGGGTAAGGCACTCGTTCAACCAGCGGCACCAGATCCGGCGAGGGAGGAGCAGCCGCTTCCGCAGAGGCCGCGTCTGTGGTCGCTTCCCAGGCCAAGGTCTGCCACTCTTCGTAGCGACGGGACCCTACCGAGACGAAGCCCGGCCGTCGAGGGATATTATCCCCGGCGAGCCACATCCCGATGAGCTGGTCCCCGTTCAACTTCAGTGGTTCGTTACTGAGGTTCGTGATGCTGAGATACCGTCGCCGCCCTGATCCTTTGGTTAGCGTTGGCACCCAACGTTCCCCGCGAGTTAACCACAGCTTGTCGTCTTCCTTCTCGTATAAGCGCAGCTGAAGCTCCTCGGATCCGGCGATCGGAAGTACCATGTACTCACCAATATCCACAAGTCGCACCCGCGCGCTGAAATTCTGCCGACGCCCATGTAACATCATGCACACTTCGTTCGGCAAGCGCATGGATCCGTCGCCGAGATCCAGCCGGACCCCAGCCGGGACCATGAAGTCCATGCCCAGAATGGCTTGGTAGTCCGGTGGCAGATCATCACCGACCCACACGTCGTAATAGTACACCAGGGAGTGTGCCAAGGTGAGCTTGATCCGTGCGCGGCCTGTGGCGATATATAACTTCTCACCAATGCCAAGGCATTCTTGTTGTTGACGTGTATCAATGCAGCATCCTACCTTACGAGCAAAGGCGGCGTCGATGATCGTACACCTCGGATCCTGAATCAAGAAGTACAACAGCCTTGACGTTGTTGATGGAGCTATAGGCTTTCGCTTGCTTGAAATGTTTGCTGGGAACGTGATATTTCCAGTACCCACGCGATTCACCGGGACCCAGATCCAGGGTCATGGTCGGTTCCGCGCGTCGGTAGTCCTCGTCCAGAGGTCGAAGACTCCCCACTTTAGCCGTACGTCCATTGCGAACCTCACGTGTATTACCAAATAGATTGCTAACTTGGCTCACCGTGGGCTCCTTTTCCACATATCCATAGATGACTGAACTAGAACGCTCGTCTCGTACCGCGTTCAACACCGGCGAGCGTCCTAATTTAACATCTTCTCCGCTGCAGCCGGAAGGACTCCGGGATGCGAGCTGGGGTTGTACCACTGGCGGATCAGGTTGTAGAACTCCTCCATCTGGCACTTGCCGTGATCGTGCAGCTCTCCGCATCCTCGGCAGACGAAGAAGCATCGGTCAGATGTGTGACCCTTCTTGCCGCACTTCTGGCAAATCAAGCGCTTCCAACATCCAAGATCCGAATGCTTGCGAGATCCGCAGTGAGTACATCGCTGTTGTCCGTCTCGACCGAACCGCTGTCGATTGTCTTGCGGCTGCGCATTCCCTTGGACTGGCGTCTGGTGTCCGGGATCCGGTTCTCTCGATGGTTCTGCCACTGGCGCGGACGGGTGCTCCGTCGCTGCCGTCAGGTAGGCTCGGCGCAACTCCCCATCGGAATCCGATCCGTCCGACTCTCATCCAGGCTCGGAGTCTGAGTCGGGGGCGTGGATGGCTCGTACGGCCCTGGCCGGGGCTGATGGCTGAGCTGTCGTCGGCTTGGGTCGGTACTTGCCAGAGACTGAAGGTTTCTTCTGCAGGGTCATCGCGCGATTCAACGCGCGGAGCGTGTCTTCCAGCTGATCGGCATCGGGTACGCGTAGCAGCGTCAGCTGGTGGGCGAGTTCCTGGTCCCCTAACGTCTCGATGAAATGTTCCACGTGCTCGCGGCAGGACTTCGCGTTCCCATCCTTGACCTTCAACTTGGCCCGCGAACCGGCAACGTTGAGGCGATATAGGTACTCCAGAGGCGTCTCCTCCGAGCGTCTACGGGCATGGTAATATTGCCAGGCCACCGAGACGCCCAGACCGCAGTACTGCGTTTGGAAACTGTACAACAGATCCTTCCATTTCTTTCGAGTGTCTCGACTCAGCTGTCGGTACCAGTTACGCGCAGGGCCAGTAAGGAGATCCGCGAAAGTAAGACACTTCTCCTCCTCAGTCGCTTGGTCTCTCATGAATGCTGACTTCACTTTGCAGATCCAGCCCCGAGCGCGCTCTTCGTCATGATCCTTGACTGTTAACTCTTTTAGGTCGGAGATGGCTGAGATCTTCACCCGCTGGACTGCGGTCGCTCCGACCGGTGCCGGTGCAAACGCTTCAGATGTGGCGGCTGTGCGCCGCATGCTCGACAGATACAGATCATCCGGATCATACTCCCAGTGTTCGGCGTGAGGACCCACCGATCCTACCGACTCCATTTCCACATCCTGCGTACCCGGGTTGGGCACCGATCGCGTGGGAGGTCTGGGGCTCCTTGCTCTCTCAGGAAGCGCGACATTGCTGCCTGGAAGTAGGACTCCAGACTGCTTGTCGAGTTCTGGGTCGGTGCCGTGGGGATCACCCGCGTTTCTTCTAGCAGGCTGTCTCGTGGGCTCGGATTCGGTTCCTGTACCGAGCGCGACTGCAGCATCGCCGCACCAGACGGTCCTAACGACATCCGCTCGGGTTCTGACGAGTTGCTGGATCCGGCTTCGGATGTAGCCGATGCGTACAAGGAGGATCCCGTATGAGACTCAGGTGACCGCACGTGGGTCGCTTGGGGCTTCGGGGTCTTGGCCGTATTTGGCGTTGCCTTCTCGTCCGTCGTAGTGACGGGCTTGCTCACCGTTCCAATGTCTGCCATCTTGGATGCCGGCAACTCACCAGTCAGCGAATGCAGCTGGTTGTACAGTGAGGCGGCAGACAGCATGTTCTTGTCGCGGCTCAGCTGGAAAAGTTTGTCTGCGTCGAACGCTCCGGCCGTGAGACCGGCCTCTTCCATCATCCTCAGCAGATCCGTTGCGGCTTCCAACTTGTTGGCCGTCAACTTCGGGGGTGTACTGGTCCGGTGATGAATCCGAGCAACTTGGGCTGCAGGATCCGCATCACCGGATCCCTGTGCAGGTACGCCATCTCCAGCTTGGTTCGCGACCAGGAAGATTTGAGGGTACCCGTATTCACGTCTTCGCCATCCGATTCAGGTGCTTTGAGTTTCTTCCGTGCGGCTTTCGTCTTCTTCTTCTTCGACGAAGCACCTGATGCCGCATGGGTCTTGGTGGACGAAGATCTTCCGGCTTGCGCCTTCGGTTCTTCATCCGGCAGATCTCGACGCGAGTCGAGATCCGTGGGGTCCTTTTCGGGACCTGGGGAGGAGGGTGAGGTTTCTCTTCGAGAAGATCATCCTCAGTTCCGTCAGCAAAACTCCTCCCAGGGTTCTGCTGATCCGTGGATCTAGCGTTCAGCGACGCCGTCGGTGATCCAATCTCCGTCGGCGCTTCATCTCCCGATCCATTGCTTCCTTGCGCACCATCTAGGGAATCGCGGTGATATCCCGCGCGCCAAGAGATCCGGACACGCGCATCATTGTGGTAGAGTGGATCAGCTAGAATTTGACTAAAAGACTGAAACCCTCTAGTTCACTGTGCCGGACACCGACTATCGGAGGGGTACTCCGCTAGCCGTGTGGTTGCTGATAGGTTCACCTGTGTACCCGTCGGTTGGTTGGATCTGCTCTCTCGTTGTCGCAAGATGCACAGTTGTAGAAGCTTGGGCGTCCTTCTGCGGACGTGAGAGGGGTGGATCCGTGTGGAAGTCTTCACAGGGATCCGCGTAGTTGTCGATCTTGAGCTTCTTGCCGTAGATCTTGTGGATCCGCAATAGAAATGCGTGATCCGGAGTTGTTCCTTGTTGGGGGTAACCTTGTGGATCCGCAATAGAAATGCGTGATCCGTTCCTTTCCTTTACGATGCTTGACGCTACCTTAGCGTTGGAGTTGAGGGGTGAGAGCCGAAGGGCGAGCACTAACCAAGCTTATCTAGTAACTGCCGCTAAATACAAGGAATGCGTGTATTAACTTGATTAAAGTATGGGCCAATGTAATCCCAATACTAATAACCAGCTAAGCACTTCCAAGCAAATTCTGTTCTGATTTAGGTTACCCTATGGCCGACTTCGGCTCTAGGATCCCATCCTAAAGGGGATCCCCTATGACTGGCTCCTGACGGCCGCTAGCACCTACACTAGTGATTTGTATGCTATGGCTACACTATGACCTTTCGAGTACGGAGGCGTACGCAAATGATCGCCGCCCGTACTTACCTGAGAGATGTGTACACCAAACGTACCCCAGATCCCCTCTCCCATCTTAGTCCGGATCCGTCACTTTGGCCTGCGGATCCGCCACGTCCCGCATTGACAGCCATCATCGTGGTCGCTAGCCATCGTGTCCAGCTTTCACGCACACATTAGCACCACATGTTTGCAAAGTGCCTGGAAGAGGAACGACATTGGTCTCCCGACACTAAGAAGACTTTAGTTGTATTGGATCTAGTAGTTAGCGTAAGACTGGATAATAAATTGGCCAGATCCTTATCTACTCTAGTGACATACATTCAAGTGCAGATCCAAGATCCAACGGACTTCCTTACTTGGCCAGATCCTTACCTACTCTAGTGACATACATTCAAGTGCAGATCCAAGATCCAACGGACTTCCTTACTTGGCCCGCGGATCCTTCAGTGTCTCACCCCTCCCCAAGATCCCCGCTACAGGAAGCGGCATGTAACGGCAAAGGCAACAACCACACCCCAAAGGCAACCCTCGGCCCAGGATCCAGTTCAGGCCGCCAGATCCAAGCTCGAAGAATCGCTTGGGATCTGGATCCAATAACCGGCAGTAGAGTGAAGAGTTCCACGCTACTAAATTTCCCCGCGTCCCGCCAAGACGTTCAAGAATCGCAAGCTGCACCTCTTCGGAGTCCCAAGAGAGCAGATCCAGCCCACCGACGGGTACACAAGGTGATAAGTTCAGCCGTATCACGGATATCGGAGTACCCTCCGTTAGTCGGTGTCTGGGCGCAGTTGGGAAGCCGGATCCAGTCTTAGTCAGAATTGACGGATCCCGCTACACCACAGCAACATCCCTCCCTTTGGCTAAGCAGAAGATGTCGGCCTGCAAGAACGACGCAGGAAATCTCCCCGTCTCCTTCCACTTGTTAAAGAGCTTCGTGAGCACTGGTATAAGGATCTCGGCAAAGTCCCTGTACCAATCATTGTTCAGTCGATCGGGACCGCAGGCTTTCCCTGTCTTGGACGCCCCAATGACCGCGGCAACCTCCGCTTCGGTGAACGGTTCGTCTAAGTCCGCCAGCAGCTCCTGATATTGACCAGCAGGGCCCAACCAAGTCAGAACTTCGTGTCGATCCTCCTGTGTCGACTCCGGTTGCTGGAAAATAAATTCCCAAGCGTCGGCCAATGTATCAGCTTTGTCGTGGACCGGCCGCTCTGGATGTCCTTGTGCCGCGTCCAACTTGTGGATCGCATTGTCTGAGAACTTTGCGCTCACTCGCTGAAAAACGCTTTTGTAGATTTCCCGACTCTGTGTCCACGTCCTCGGAAAAGATGTTGTTGTCTGCGCGTGGCACCTTTTTTCAAGCACTCTGCGACTGCATTGCGTGCCCTCTCCAGTGATGTTCCCACTTTGTCATCTATCAGTGTGAGCACGTCAAGGTGCACGTTGCTAGAAATTGAAAGTGAGCAAAGAGAAAATACCTGCCGATATTGCTCCAGTGCTATATGGGAAGCTTCACGCCTTCAGCATCCCATTTTATTGTAGATTCCCATATTTGCTCTCAAAACTATTTAAAAACTTTATGTGGAGCAATGAGATATGCCTCATATTCATAGCTAAAATTTAGACGCTAAAACTGACGTTTAATAATAGTACCTCTTGGCTGTGATATGTTTTGATCATCCGTTGACCCAAAAACGGAGTCGATCATGAATTGACCCAAAACGGGAGCCGTTGACCCTAATTTGACCCAAAAGAGAGTTGCGCAAGATTTGACCTGCGCAGCGGTTGACCCAATAAAAAGGTTTTCCTGCGAGGAGGAGGAGGCCGCTACGGCCAAGAAGCGCATGGCTTCGAGGTCTCCACATTGCAAGACGCCGGAAGCCATTGGGAAGAAGAAGCCCAGTCAGTACCTCTTCTCTTCTCCCGAACGTGGGGAGGAAGAGGAGGAGGGTGCTCTCTCCGGAGAGGAGCCGATCAGTAATGATCTAGACGCTCAACAAGAGCAGTTCCTCTCTGAACGCTCTGGGGCAGGTCACTCACAAAGTGATCTCTCTATTCCGAGAAGGGTGGACCCCATGGCTCGTGCGCCTTTGCAGGCGGGTGGTGGCCACCGTCCCCGCCGCCTCCTCGACCAGCCGCTGTTCCCTCTTGAGCAGCCGACGTAACTTTTGTTTGTAAGTCGCGCGTGCCGCCTTCCGTTTCTGTTTGATTATGTTCAGCGTGTCCATTCTGAGTTGCCTCTTCATATCATCCCACCTCAGCGCCCAGTCCATTGTACCTTCCTCTTCCGAGTTCAGCTGCGCCAGCATGGTCTGGAGCTGTTTCTCCATGTTAAGTCGGACGGCTTCCTGAGCTATCGCCGGCGGCGGATACACCCTCACTGGTCTGGTCACCCTGATCGGGTCAACCGGATCGGTCAGTTGCCGTCGCACTGGTTGGTGATCCTTGCTCTTGCCGGAGCGCATCACCGTCACGCTTGCCACCCAGCTCAACATCGCAGCCGACACATACCACCTGTCAAGTCTTGCCGTTGCATCGACGCCCCCCAGCGATGGTGTACCTATATGTGTGCGTACGCGCATAGTAGTCTATCCTTTGCCTGCTCTCCTCCGAAGTTGGGGGCCGCACAGCGTCCACCAACCCCCATTGCGCCAGTAGGTTCAGCAGAGCAGGAGACTCTTGTTCTGCCGCCGGACGTGACCAGCTGCGGTCTATTGCCGCATCCATGGTACAATTGAGGTCCCTCCGAACAGAATGTGATCGGTCTCCGGCAGCTCCACCTCTCGCAGCGCCCTGTAGAAAGTCTCCCTGCGCCCGCGTTGGTGTGGCGCGTAGATGCAGATCACCAAAAGCGACTTCCCGGTGTATGTCCCCGAGCCAACCATAAAGTGAGGGGTCCACTTATCCTGCAAGACCGGGCTGACATCGCTGAACTTGCCATAGGGGTGCAGCAGTACAGCCACCCAGCTTTGCTATCACTGCTTGGCGCCCAATATGACAATTGCGGGCATTCGTCTCCGGTTCTGCATCCCCAGGAACTCGCGTACTTCCGCTTCATCATCGCCACTTCATTGGTCTCTACGTGCGTCTCTTGAAGAATGACTATAACGGGCCAGGTTGTGTCCGTTATTAGCGTACACTGTAGATGCGAGGAAGCGCGGAGACTCAGAAGACACTGAGTCTAAGTAGGCTTTGAAGCAAATTTAACTCTGATTTATGTTAGTGGCCTTGGGGACCACTCAAATACAGACTGTCGTCTGATTGGTTGAAATGACTCTCCACTTTCAACCAATGACAGGACTACGCGAAGCACACGCTAGCCGTATACGTTTGTACCTACTTATGTATCTATCTTTTGTGACTCTAGCTTAACTGATATGAAACTGTAACAGCCCGTTACATCACCCAGCTTGCTTAGAGGAAGCGATGAGTTTGTGTATACAAACTCTAAGTGAACGGCAGCTCACTTTAGTTCCGGAACGTTGACCAAATTAAGGTAGAATTAAGACTGAGTTATATTCTGTTGGTGCTAAATGAGATCTAATACAAACTATAAGTACTCTATAGTTTGTCCTACATATGTAACTATTGTTTGGCTCTGAAGGGCTGTAGCCATTTCGTAGAGGCGATTAGGTGATGTGTGATACACCACCTTACCCCTTGGGTGTGACTTGTCACTCTTGAGTGTAACCTAGTTACACTCCATGTAACCCTGTTACATCCTCCCCCACCTAGGTGCGAGTTTACCACCAATCAGAGTGGAGGGAATAGTGGTCACCACCTTTCAACCATTGTCGATTTCAGTCGACTGACAACGTTGTCTTGGTGCGCGGGTCATTTCCCGTTTGGAGCTAGAACCCGCAGCACCTACGGTCTCCACATCGACCTCAAGAGCATGCCTCCCAAGAGTAACACTCGTGGTGTGAAAGCACCTATGACCAAGGCTGCGAAGCCGAAGTCTAAGAGAGCTGAGTCTCGCGACAAAGCCTCTGCACGCAAGGCGGATGCCGCTGCATCTGCGGAGACGCACGAGTTGCCTCGCGGCCGCGCAAAGACGACCTACATAAGTGGTCGTCGTAGTCGATCGCCGAGTGGCTCGGGATCTGACAGGAGTGGTTTGACACCACTCCAGAAGGATGAAAGTCCTGGACGCGCATACGACAGCGACGAAGCGCGCGAGATGGGCGACCAGAAAGTCCGGGCGGCCCTTGCCATGGATGCCGAGCTTCGTAAGAGCTCCGGCAATGCCAACTTGCCACCGCTGAGCGTGATGAACGCGGAGTAACTGAACCTCGATGGGGACGAGCTCATGGGCTCTCCGAGCCCGTCCAAGTCAACGAAGGGGTCTCCAGGTGCCCCGGGTTCTCCCGCTAAGAACCTCTCCTTCGCGGAGGGTTTGCGAAAAGCCAAAGCCCAAAAGGCTAAGGCCGGCGAGGAGGAAGAGGAGGCCGCTACGACCAAGAAGCGTATGACTTCGAGATCTCCGCGTTGCGAAACGCCGGAGGCCATTGGGAAGAAGGAGCCCAGTCAATACCTCTTCTCTTCTCCCGAGAGCGGGGAGGAAGTGGAAGAGGGTGCTCTCTGAAGAGAAGCCGATCAGTAATGATCTAGACGCCCAACAAGAGCTCAGAACGCTCTGGAGCAGATCACCCACAAGGTGATCTCTCAATTCCGAGAAGGGTGGATCCCGTTGCTCGTGCGCCCTTGCAGGCTGGCAATGGGTATTATCCACCCGACGAGAAGACTGGTTCTCCTGTGTACCTGGAGGAACTTTCTCCTCCTCGTAAGCTCGTTGGAGGACACATGTCTACGAGAGGGTTCTCGTTTCGAACAATCCTTTGTTCAGTTGCGTCGAGGCGGCTCGGTGTGTGCTCTGGCACCGCACCGAATTCCTCTAAAAGAGTTCACAACTCGACGCAAGAAGCCTGAGAACAAGGGAGGGCTTCATCCCGTTTGGGGGTTCCCGTGGCTCATGCCCGAGCATTGCTCTTCCGACATCTCGGCGGAGACGTTGTTCTGGGAATGGGTAGCCCTGCGTGGGTTTGACGCCCAAGAGATCCAAAATCTCAAAGCTGAACTTCAGCTGTCCTGTATTTTGGACCAGAGCGACTTGCGCATTGAGTTTTCTCACCTCGTGGGCAAACGACAGTTAACACCTGTTATGGCGGAGCTCCGGCGTGCGGGCCCATTGGCGCGCGTTCCGCGCGCCCGCATGGTAATGCTGCGAATACCATGCCTCGTTCGTCGGCTAAGAAGCCGCGAACTACTTACGAAGCTGCCGCTTCTGTTCCCAGATCGCGACAGCCTTTGGGCAATCAACCCGAAGCCGGTCAATCGGCTCCCACGAGTTCTGTGAATCGGGGTAACCCCTCCATTTCACTAAGAGCTGGCGCTTCCCGTGGAGGCGCCGCTCGTGGAGAACCCGCTTCACGTGATAGTGGATATCTCCATGGCGGCAAGCAGCGCCGGCGGAGGACGAGAACGCATTTGAGCTCGAGCCCTCGGCGCACCAGTCGACGTCGCGCTCGGCTTCGTCCGCGGGGAATCCTTCCCTGTCGTTTTACGAGAAGGAGAATCGCCTTCTCCAAGAGCGCGTGTGTGCGCTCGAGATGGCGATGAACATCGGCCAAGGTGGGAAGGCTGCCAGGATGGCTGGGATCGTGGGATCCCTTGAGCAACTTCGCCATGACGTGAGAACGGAGTTCCAGAACGTCCACGATCGGATTCAGCGCTGTGTCGAGGAGATCGACCAGCTGCAATCCGACCACTATCTGTTGGCCGAGAGTACTCCTCGTATTCGGCCTCAACATGGGACAACGCCTTACGGCAACCCTGCCGCACCTCGTGGGCAGGCTCCGGGCGGGAGTCAGTCTTTGGCTACCCTGCCACTTCTCGTGGAGCGCCTCAAGGGGCGGCCCAGCCTTACGGCTATCCTGCACCTTACGGGTTTGGAGGTTATCTGGGGTATGGCCAGATGCCTTACCCAGGGCCGGCTTTCCAGGCACCGCCTTATGGGGGATCTGGGCAAGCGGGTCGCCCGCAGGTCCCAGTGGCTCAGCCACAGGCTTCGCAGGAGCTGGCGGAGTCTGCTCCGCCTGGCAGTCGCTTCGAGGAAGTGAGCTCGCCGGTTCAAGGCCCTGGTCCGCTCCCTGAGGGGAAGCTAGATCCTGCGGATCGTGGTAGCGCTTAAGACGACCCACGTAAAACATGGGTGCGTCGCCATTGACTTTGGAAGGTCAATGGTTTAAGCTGCACCGTGCCGACTTAGGACCGTGAAGGGTCCGATGAAGCGGAGCTTCAACTTGTTGCTCTCGACAGAGCTAACCCGGTTTAGCGGTAGGTTTCTAGTGTCTAATAGGACTAAATCCCCAACGTTAAACACGTTTAAGTTTCCTCTTCCATGCTTGTCAGAGTATTCCTTTTGTTTATCTTGTGCGGGCGCCATCGCGTCGCGCACACGGTTGATAACGTTCAGTCTAGTGCCAACAAACTCTTGCACTTGCTTTCGTAAAGAAGCTGGGTCGATGTCAGAGACCCGGGAGGAAAGTGCTTTCCGAGCCTCTCCCACTTAGGATGGAAGTATCAGTGTCGCCACGAACCGTGAGCGGCACTCGAGGGTTACGAAGACCATTTAAATAGAACGAGGTAAACACCGTTGATGCGTGCACCGCATTGTTGAGTGCAAACTCAACGACCGGTAGACGGTCGGACCATGTGCGAGGCGCCTCTGCGCAGTGTGTCCTCAAGCACGCGGTTTACCCGCTCCGTCTGGCCATCCGTTTGAGGGTGGTCAGCGGTCGACATGTGTAGATGGGTTCCAATGAGTTGGAACAGCGTCTTCCAAAACGCAGCGGTAAACCGCGGGTCTCTATCAGAGACAATGGTCTCCGGGAGGCCATGATAGCGGAACACGCCGTCAATAAACAGACGAGCGGCGTGTTCGCCCGTGACCGTATCAAACACAGGTGCTAAATGCACCATCTGGCTCAGACGGCACACGAACACCAAAATTCCGGTGTTGCCGTGCCCGTCAGCTGGAAGACCAAAGATGAAGTCGAGACACATCACCTTCCAGCAGTCCATAGGGACTGGAAGGCTCTGTAAAGAAGCTGAGGCATGGCCTGCGGATTTCACTCGCTGACATGTTTCGCATGTCATCACATAGTTGGCGACCCACTTGTACATGTGGGTCTACCAGACAGACTGTGAGACCGACGGGAAGGTCTTCTCGCGGCCGAGATGGCCGCTGGAAGGCGCGTCGTGCGCCTCCTGAAGTATGTCGTACTTCAGGTATTCATCATGAGGGACCACAACCCGAGGAGGGTCACTCTGTAATGAAGAAGACCATCGGTCCACGCATACCGATGGAGGCGACACCTCTGTCGTGGTGTAAGCCATTCCGACTTGGCGTCCTTCCCAGCGGACAGGAACCGTACTAGAGGAGCGAGAGATTCGTCCTCTCGATACGCCATGCGTATCCGATCGTAAAGATCCGTCGTCACACGACTAATATGAGCTAACTCATAGTCTGGGCGACGCGAGAGCGCGTCGGCAAGCACGTTAAGCTTGCCGGGCTTGTATTCAACGCGGAAGTTGTATTCCGCAAAGAATGACAGCCAACGCGCCATTCTCTGTGAGAGATGTGGCGAGTTTGTCGCCGTCCGCAAGGTCGCGTGATCCGTATAGATCACAAAGGGCTTGGAGCCCAGAAGATGCACTCGGAACTTCACGAGCGCATACTTCATGGCAAGGAGTTCTTTATCATGAACTGGGTAATTCCGTTCGGCCGCTTTGAGCTGCCTGGACTGGAACGAGATAACTCGCTCGCGTCCGTCCGCGTCGTTCTGAAGTAGTGCGCAACCGATTGCATAGTCGGAAGCGTCACAGACGATGCTGAACGGCTTCGTCTCGTCTGGCAGTGCCAAGACCGGTGCTTGCTGCAGACTTGCTTTGACTTTGTCGAAAGCGTCTTGGTGACGGTGCTCCCAGCACCAGTCACAGTCCTTCTTAAGGAGGTCTGACAGGGGTTTAGCCAAGCCCGCATAGCCTGCGCTATACTTGTGCAGGTAGTTGGCTAGACCCAACCACTTTCGAAGGTCTTTCTGAGACCGAGGTGTTGGCCAAGCAGAGATGGCCTTCACCTTCTCGGGGTCTGCCCGTACTCCTACGTTGCTGACAAAGCAACCGAGAACCTTGATCTCGGGAGCCGCAAAGACGCACTTGTCGATGTTGGCATAGCGCTTGTTGGCTCTCATGACCTCGAACACTCGACGGAGGTGCTTCAAATGCACCTCCATAGCCGTCTGGCCTTGCTCGGCGCGGCTATGGACGAAGATGTCGTCAAAATACGTCTGGGTGAACGTACGGAGCAGTCTGAATAGCTGCGTGACCAAGCGATTAAAAGTCGCTGGGCATTTGGTAACCCTTGTGGCATCACGAGCCACTCCCAAAGCATCCCGCTTGGTGTGCTTACCGCCGTCAAAGGGATGTCACTTTGACGCATCAGGATCTGGTAATATCCGTCCACCAGATCCAAGGCACTGTAAAGTTCACAGCCTGCCATGTTGTTTAACAACACATCCTTGCGTGGGATGGGTGTCTGTGCTGGCACCGTCGCGCTGTTCAGCTTGTTGAAAGCGTGAACCAGACGCCACTTCCCGTTCGGCTTCCGAACGCAGAAGGTGGGTGTCGAGTGCGGGATTTCGACTCCCGCACCATGCCTGCTTTCGCCTTAGCGGCGAAGAAGTCGTCAATGACTTCACACTGCTCGCGAGGCAGTGGCCATTGTCTGGTGACACAGTACTTGTGCCTGGCACGAGATCAATCTCGTGCCTCACTCCGCGATCGGGCGGGAGTTGGGACGGTGGATTCTTCGACACCACGTCCGAAAACTCCTTCACCAGGGATACAGTGGATCCTTCGGGTTCTTGAGTATCTCAGAACCCAAGCGCTTTACGCGCTGGCGAGTGAATTCCTCCAGGACATCCTCGTCCATCACAGAGGAAGAGTTTAACTCCTCAGCGGGGTCTCTTGTTTTAGAAGGACCACCTCCGCAATATCACCGACCTTGAGGTCGATCAGAAAGTCATTCATTGACATCTCTTCGAGGTTCAGTAGCTCTGACACCTCGGGCAGCGGCTCTAACATGAGCGCGCCTGCCTTCACGCGACGGCCTGTTTCGCCATCGAAGACGTGATAACACTCTTCCGCCGAGCTTGTCGAAGGAGCCTGGGCCCTGGGCTCCGAGTCACTTGACGTGACTACAGTTTGACCTGAAGTCAAACTCGACTTACGGCGGCGGCGATGGTCACGTCGACGACGGCCTCGACGCGAGATTACGTTTCTCACGTCGGATGATGTCCGCTCTAGGACATCACAAGCCGCTAAGGTTTCGTGTGGTACTTCGTTACCCACAGGAAGCGCTCCCGCGTCTTCCTCTTCAGTTAAGGTCTGGGCGACGGGTGTGGACCTAAGTTACCCACCTGGCGGCATCTCCTGATGCCGCCACGCTGGGGTTTCCGCCACCAAGCTAGCTTTTGGTGGACCCCTATGGTCGTCCGTCTTGGACTCGGTCTCCTGACCTACTGCAACCTCATTGGCAGTCACTGAGAGCGCGCCCACCACCCAAAACTCTTCGGACGCTGTGGCGCCCTGGCGATTCTTGCGGAATCCCCGGTATCTTGGAGAGGTGAACATGACTCACCAATGCTCTGTCTGATACGGCGGGGCGGCTGGCACCAATGGCCTTGCCGCGCCAATCGATCCATGGCTCATGCTTCTCGAGCCATGGCATCCCTAGGATCAAGTCATACTTGTCCATCGTTAGAACGGTAAACCGTTCTCGGCTATCGAAGTCTTCGAACTTGATAGCCAGGCCCATGTGGACCTTAGGTACTGTAATTATCGTACCGTCGGCAAGCCTTACTTTGACTTGCCCGTAGCCTTTGCTCTCTCGCAGAGCATCCGCTAACTTGTCGCCATTCTTGGCGACTGTCTGGCGGCGTGCGAAGTTCTTCGACGCCCCAGAGTCGATCAAAACCCGAAAGGGATGATCATATCCTCGTACGTTTGCATGTACAACGAGCAGCCCATCGCTGCTCTTCTCCGATTCGAGAGTGCAAAGACTCTCAGGGGCTAAGTCTCCATGGTGCGCGCCACCCGCGCACCGCTCATGAAGACTTAGATCTTCCCCAGTAGGGCGCCCCGCCCCTATTGGTTTCCCGAGTTCCCCTGGCCACGGGGTCGCGGCTTCTGCCAGCGGCCCTTGAGACCAACGGGTCTAGGAGGAAATCGTCTCCGTTGTCCTCCTGCAGGACAGGCAGCCCAAGTTTACCGCAGCCGAAGCAGCGAATTTCTTGCTGCTCGGTCAGGCCAAGGTCCATGGGGACTGGCCCGCTAGAAGCGCCTCTCGAAGCACCTGAGGTTGGTGCGGAGTTGGCCTGGTCAGGTCCTCGTGGGGGTACGAGCCTGTTTGTGGCTGTACTCCTCTTGAAGAGCGATCTGAACCGCTGCTTCAAGGGTACTGGCTTGTACACAATTGGGTCCGAGCTGGACCGACTCGTAGGCCGTCCATGAACACAGTCACATTGATGTATTCCGGGAGTGGTTTCCCCACAAGAGATGCAGTAAGCTCTCGCATCTCTTGTATGTCGTGCAGCTCGCGCCTTCCCTGTCTGCACGACAGGAAGCGCGAGCGCTGGCGATACTCATAGTTCACCGGGAGGAAAGCGGCTCTCAGCTGCTCGCACAGCTGGGCCCATGATGCAAAGCATCCTGGCGTTGTCGCCTCACGCGTATACGCCCAGCTCTTAGCTCTGTCACTAAGGTGCGACAGAGCAAAAGCGACACGAAGTCGTTCGCTCGAGATGAGAGCCGCGTCCATGGTGAGCTCAACTCTCTGACACAAAAGTGAAGGTTTTCTCCTTCCTTTCCTTCATAAGGGGTCACCTTCAGCCGCAACGGCTAGGGAGCCGGTGGCTTAGTGTAACGGGATTACGCAAAGAGTTACGATTATGTAGGTCACCCTATTTGGTGTGACCACACTCTCCTAAAACAGTACTCAGTACGTGAAAGTTAACAAGATATCAGTAGGTGGCTTCACAGCCAATAGATATGCATTAGACTAGGCTCTACTACTATGTTAGATAGTGAGACCTATAGATTTACACCAGTGGCTCTGCCGCCGATAGCAATAATACATTCAGTTCACCTTTAACCTTAAGAGTTTCATTGTCTTGTAAAGACTGTTATCTCTTGGAGCCTGTAAGCTTCTGTCTTACGCTCGTCCCTGTTCTTCGTATAAGAACGCTAAGGTAAACTACCTGCTTAAGAGACTCGCTGAGTCTGACTAAGTCTTCCTCTACGCTACAGTCTACGGCAGCCCCGCTGCACTTGGTAGCACTTGTAGTCAATCCTACACCTGAGTCGTAACGACTGTCCCTCTGTAGGATGGAGCATTCGCCCACTTACCGGCGAGCCAACAAGACGGGCTTAAAAAGCTGATGTCTTTGGTTGGCCCGGAGAGCGTGGCTCATCTTGCTTCGCAAGGCCCCGACGCTGTTAACGCACGTCTGGAGGCGTTCTCGAACTACGAGAATGCTCTGGTGGAGCACATGCAACAACGGATGACTGAGGCCGCTGCGTCTACGACGCCCAGGCCGTCATCGGATGGAGCTCCCAGAGCTAAACCGCTCATGGTGAGCGTCAAGACCTTCGAGGGCAAGGATGGAGAGAATCTCCTGCTCTGGGTCAGAGAAGTGGAGATGGCTATGACGTCCGCCATGCTCAAGACCGAGCAACAGCGCGTGGCGCTGGCTATCTCCAAGCTCGGGGTCGAGCGCGAGAATGGTCACTGACCTGCGGTACGTCTGTGGACGCCGCCTTCTCTTGGGATCAGCTTGCTGCAACTCGCGAGTATTCTCGCCGCCTAACCAGGCATATCGCGTGAGGTCACGCTTCCTTTCTACCCGACAGGGCAAGAAGGAGTTGGTGGACTTCGTCCAAGAGTTGCGTACTCTGATTGCCGGTATGGCAGCGGATCCTCTCCCCGGAGGCGGGCCTCACTGGCGTGGCCATCTTCACCCTTCTTTGAAGAAGCTGTGAACGTGGCGTTGAACGCCGAGTTCAACTTCAAGTCCGCTCGACTTGGTTGGAGTGCTTCGCACAACAGCTCGTCTGGAGCTTCGGGCTCGTCCAATGGACCTGAGCCGATGGATCTCAGCTACGCTGAAGACGAAGAAGCCGAGCTTCAGACTGCCGAGCAGCGCATTGGCGTTCGCCGCTGCTATGTGCGGGAGCACGCAGCACCTGCGTCCGGGGTGTCCGCTTCGCAAGCAACGCCAGGCTTCTATGAGCCGAGGCCGCGCCTCTGACCGGAAGCCGGGTCCTTGGCAGGGAAACGCCAAGACCCAGTAGGCGCGGGGCGGCCTGCTGGGGAAGAACTCTGTTCTGTTGAACCTCTGAGAGGAGGTCAGCAGGGCTTGCCCCCGGAGAGCTCCGTGCTCTATAACACGGAACGTGTATGCAAGCCGGGCTTGCTGGTCGTTGAAGCGACCGTGAAGGGCTTTAATAAGCCATGGGTAATCCTTATCGATTCTGGTGCGTCGGGCAATTACGCTCGACGCGCCACGATGGAAGGAAGTCAGCAGTATGCTGCGCAAGGCGCGCGTGACACGGTCACTGTTCGTCTTGCGACGGGACCCGTGTTACGGTGCCTAAGGTTCCTGTGAACCTGGGCGTGAAGTTTTGGACTTCGATAGCGTTGAACGCTGTCTGGTCCTTGACCTGGATTCGAGATACGATCTCATCCTAGGCATGGCCTGGCTGGAACGCCATGAGCCATGGATCGATTGGAGGTCTAAGACCTTAGGCGCTACGCGCTTGCCTCTAGCGGAGCTTTGGCGAGTCATGAACCCACCTCTGCTAGGAAGCAAAAGCGCTATTGGCGCGAGCACTGGACCGAGACGGTCAATGTGCTGGATATTGGAGTGTCCGAGTTAATGGACACTGGCGTCACTGACGCGAGCCCTGAGCACTGCTCTTGGGCTGAACGTGGAGTGGCACGTAAACCGCTGAGCGGCCCTCGTTGTGTTAACGAGCTGCCGCTGTTTGCTTCCGAAAGCATGGCCAACCCGGTGCCGAGGCACGCGGGGCTGGGCCCGTCCGAAGCGGGGTGACACGCTATTCGCCGAGCGACGCTCGCTCTGATGAGCAGCCTTCGCTGCATGCCAATGATGGCGTGGTCGACAACGTCGAGGCATCTTGGGCCTGGCCCTAGTGATGCGCGTGGAGTGGCACGTAATCCACTGGGTGGCGACTGCGAGTCATGACGGAAGCCCGCTTGCCGGATGATCGGTAATGGCACATCCACTGGGTGGCGACTGGAGTCAAGCAGCCGGATGTCGGATGACATCGAGTCTCCGCAAGAGACGCATGTTTTGTCTTAAAACCCTGGTCTCTCCGAGACGTTCGGTCTCCGCGAGGAGACGGCAGCGACGCCGCATGTCGACTGCGAGACGCAAGGCGTCTGTCCTGATACAGGAAGTATCCCGAGTGGAGGATGATAGCGAACAGCTATACACACTCGTGGATGGAGTGACTGGCGAGGCCAATGGTGAGATCACCTTGGAAAGTATTCCCACAGTCGATGCTCTGATAGAGCTGGACGAGATGTCCGTCGCCGAGTTTGGCGAGGCCTTAAAGGCGGGCGATTTAGCCGAAGTGGTCATGATACGACCTGAAGAAGAGTTGAACTCTTCGTCGCTTATGGATGAAGCTGTCCTTGAGGACACCAAGAAGATCTTAAGTGATCGTAGTGGATCCGCGATCCTGAAGAATCCCTCGGATCCCTTCTATCCTTTGGTGAAGGACTTCCAAGACGTGGTCTCTAATGACCCTCCGTCATCTCTACCTCCCGATCGAGGTGTGCGTCATGAGATTGACCTGGTTCCTGGAACCAAATACTGCGTAACACGGCAGTGGCCTTGCCAAGGGAGCAGTGCGACGTCATTGACGCCTTCTTCAGTGCTAAGCACGCGGCAGGAATGGTGCGAGAGAGCAAGTCTCCACATTCCACGCCGACATTCTGTGTCAGAAAGCCAAATGGGAAGTGGCGTATCGTTCACGCTTTTAATAAGCTCAACGCGGCCACTATCCCGGCGCAGACGCCGATTCCTAGAAAGGATGTTCTGCAGAACAACATGGTTGGCAGTACAATGTACAGTGCGCTCGACTTAGTCGATGGTTATTACCAATTGCTCATGCGTACGAGCGATATTCCGCTGACAGCGGTGAGCACTCCGAGCGGTATGCTCTGGGAGTGGCTCGTGATGCCCCAAGGGCTGTCGAACGCGCCTGCGACGTTCAATCGTCTGGTGACGCAACTGTTCAGGCCTCTTCGAGCGTTTGCACAAACGTACTTTGATGACATCTTTGTCCACAGTCGTGCGGAGCACGGAAGTCGGATGTGGAGAACCACATCGACCATCTACGAGCGGTGCTCGAGTGCATGCGCACTAACAAACTTTACGCTAATGCGTCTAAGTGTATCTTCGGTGCTGAAGAGATTCCCTTCTTGGGATGCTTTATTGGAAAGCGTGGCCTTCGTGCGGATCCCGCCAAGGTCAAGTCCATCGTGGACTGGCCGCTTCCGAAGAACCAGAAGGACTTGCGGAAGTGGCTTGGCCTTGCCAATTACTTGCACAAGTACAGCAAGAACTATGCTGAGATGGCTCGGCCATTGTCCAATCTCCTTAAGAAGGATGCGGACTGGTGTTGGGACACCGAGCATCAAGATGCATTTGAGGCGGTCAAGGAGAGTCTCCTTCATGCACCGATCCTGGCGTTGCCAGACCCTGAACGTCCGTTCAGCGTCGTCTGTGACGCATCCGACTTTGCCATTGGCAGTGCGCTTTTACAAGCTGATGCCGATGGGCACGAACGCGTGATTGCGTTTGAGTCTCGCCAGCTTAAAGCTGCAGAGAAGAACTACCCAGTTCATGACAAGGAGCTACTTGCAATGAAGTATGCCCTTGTCAAGTTCAGGGTGCACCTGCTTGGTTCTAAACCGTTTGTGGTCTTTACAGACCATGCGTCGCTACGCACTGCGATTCAATCGCCTCATCTCTCGCAAAGGATGGCCAGATGGCTGTCCTTCTTCGCGGAGTACAACTTCGAGGTGAAGTACAAGCCTGGCAGGCAGAACGATCTGGCGGACGCACTATCGCGTCGCCCAGATTATGAGCTTGCTCATGTCACGACGGTGACTTCGTCTGTGACGACGTTAATCCGCGCTGCGTATGCGCGTGATGATACGTGTGTAGCTTTGCTACGTGCTCTTGGGAGCAAGGAGTTTGAAAACTCGGACATTAAGTTGTCGGCGCGCCTGCGCGCGAGGTTACATCGCTACTCCATCGATGATGGCCTGCTGTACTACAGCACGGATGTTGAGGACACTCCCGTGTCGTGGTCCCTCATGATGAGGATCTCAAGTATCGCATCCTCTATGAGGCGCATGATACGCCGCTTAGTGGCCACCTCGGTCGTGAAAGACCTACGGCTCGGTGAGCCTGACGTATTGGTGGCCCAAGCTTTACAAGTGGACAAGCACTTACGTGCGCACGTGCGAGACGTGTCAACGGGTGAAGCCTTCACCGCACGCGGCTGCGCCGCTGGCAAGTTTGCCTGTACCCTCTGGGTGTTGGGAGTCCATGAGTTTGGACTTTGTGTTCGGTCTTCCTAAAGACCAGGATGGGAACACAGGAATCGTGGTCTTTGTAGACCGATTGAGTAAGATGGTACATCTTGCGGCAGTGCCGGACACCATCGATGGTGAAGGTACAGCGAAGCTGTTTATCGATAGGGTGTTTCGCCAGCATGGCTTACCCGCATCGATTGTCTCTGACAGAGACCCCGTTTCACGGGCCATTTCTGGTCGTCCGTGTTCACCGTGCTGGGCACGAAGTTGGACATGTCCACGGCGGATCATCCGCAGACCGACGGTCAAACCGAACGCGCGAATCGCGTTGTGGAGGATATCCTCCGGAGCACTTGTGCTGAAAAGCCAAAGCTTTGGAGCACCATGCTCCCACTCGTTGAGTTCGCATTGAATAATGCTGTGCATGCCTCTACAGGCTACACGCCGTTCTACGTGAACGGCCTCTCTCACCCACGCGTCCCGTTGACGCTACCACTCCGTGGTTCTGGGCT
>JAAKBD010000034.1:62500-65000 GCA_012656105.1 Phytophthora syringae | reverse complement strand
AAGTCTTTGCTATATTAATTTCCGAGCCAAAACTTGGGAGCTAATGGCAAAGGCGCTAAGTGTCTGCGCTGTTAGTTTCCGAGCCAAAACTTGGGAGCTAATGGCAAAGGCGCTAAGTGTCTGCGCTGTTAGCGAGCCAAAACTTGGGAGCTAATGGCAAAGGCGCATTGGAGGGCAAGTCTGGTGCCAGCAGACGCGGTAATTAAAACTCAAGTCTTTGCTATATTAATTTCCGAGCCAAAAACTGGGGGTTAACAAAGGCGCTAAGTGCCTGCTATATTAATTTCCGAGCCAAAAACTCGGGGGTTAACAAAGGCGCTAAGAGTCTGCTATATTAATTTCCGAGCCAAAAACTCGGACTTTAGTATGGGACTATAACAGGCAGCAGGGTAGTAGTAGCTAGCGTAGTGTAGATTTAGACTAGAACTAATTATGGTAAATGGACTTTTGACTCTGCAAACAATCTCTAAGTGTTTATTCTGTTCTAATTGTATGGGGTTTGCGAGCGTTTTGGCTCGAACTAACAACAGGGAGGAAGCGCAGGAAGCGCGGGCAAAATGGGCGCGTACGCGTACGCGGAAGGCGACGGCGCCGGCGAGGAAGCGCAGGCAACATGGGCGAAGGTGTCGAGGAAGCGCGGCCGGTAATGGAGGTGACGAGAAGAATGCGTACGCGTAAATGCGCTGTACATGCCAGCTCGTACTTAAGCGGAGCGGTTCCTGGCGCTGTAGGCGCATGTCTGCTAGTGATGGCGCTGTATATGCGTGTCTGGCTTAGGTGCACGCTAGTGTCGTGTCTGTAGTTGCGTGTGTGCGGAATATGGACACCTCGCTTAATGTATGTATTTTAACATTAGCGCCTGGAAGCGCACCCTTGGTAATGGAGGGGGTGCTATCTGCACGTCACTACCACCCACCATCAGTCATAAACCTGGCAAAAGAGTAGACAGCACCCGGACTTCCCCGGTGGTCACCCACCCGAGTACTACCCGAGCTTGAGGCTGCTTAACTTCGCAGAGCAGACGGGATACGGTGCTTTCAGCCTAAGATGGCCGTCTACGACAGATACTGTTGCGCACACATACTTGTACATGTACACTGCAACGTGCACACTACAACTGGTGGAGCACGCACGCCACAGCCAGACCGCCTAGCACCATTCCCGGCCATGCCCCAGCACCCATAGAATCAAGCTAAGGAACTTCTTCAGGAAGTTCTTTAAGTATACTGAAGCCAAGTCAAAAAACCACCTAAAGGATTTATTTGGACTGGATTTATCGATGACCCCCAAGTCGACGCGGCCTGTGGCTTGACTCGTCCTAGGGGTACTTTTTGGTGCTGAATCGAATGGTGAGGTCGGGTGGGGCGTAGCCGGTACGGAACCCCTTCAAATCGGATAAAACCCGGATTGGAGCATATATCTTAAATTAAGTATGGTAAATATGGCCGCCAGACACGACCCAAACATCGGGCTAGGGGTAGTTTCACGCGCTGATTCCATTGGTGCACTCAGATCGGTCGCCATGTCTATGCAAGCCTCTCCTAATTAATATTTAAAATATATAAATTTTTAAAACACATTTTTTCCCGATATTTTTTTGTCTAGGTGTAAAATTTTCCGCTGATCACGATGGTGACGTCTCCGACGTCACCACGTGACGGGAAACCCTTCAAATCTTATATTCAAAATTCTTAAATTTTTATATTAAAAATTCCAAGAAAAGTTTACATGGCTAGATCGGAAATGTCACGGGGATCACGAATCTGGTATCAATCACGCAGATATGTCACGGGAAGGTCTCCAAATTTCATAATTCCCAAAATTGGCCGATTTTGTCCACTTTTGACGACCTGGAGGAGCCAAAACTGGACTACAATATCTAAAAAGTTGTGTCAGTACCCTTCAGACATAGCCCAACAACCTCCCACAAGTCCGGGGTTCGAGTTTTATATCGACAGATTCAGAATATTTCCTGGCGACCAATCTATTGTACAAGTAGTTGGTCGGTAGTAGCCAACGAACACTATAAATTGCAGTGAAATAAATTACATTTCCAAAAATCGCGGCCCACAGAAATTTTTATGAATGAAGATGTATGGCAAAAGATAGAGCTTGTTAAGGCGGACAACCGCCTCATAGAACGTCGGTTAACATTTCTTCCTGTGGAACTCGCAAATTGAGAAATAGAGCTTTTTCAGCTGTTTTCCCAAAATGGCCCAAAATGGTACGTTTGGTAACTTTTCTCAGCTTCTAAAAGGAGTTGGTGGAGCTGCCTTCGCCTACGTCATAGTGCTTCGTACGCCTTATAACGTCACAAAAACTGTGGGTGCAGCTGCAGTTGCCTTTCGAAGCGCGCGCGAAAGGTGGCCCAAAACGCGCACTTGGCCAAAATCGGCCCAAAATCGGCCAAAAAGGGCTAAAATCGACGTACTTTTGCCCGCAGACCTCGGCCCACAGAAATTTGCCGCCTGCGCCACATTGCCAGTCTAGAGCTGCTCTT
>JAAKBD010000034.1:50000-52500 GCA_012656105.1 Phytophthora syringae | reverse complement strand
GGGGTTTGCGAGCGTTTTGGCTCGAACTAACAACAGGGAGGAAGCGCAGGAAGCGCGGGCAAAATGGGCGCGTACGCGTACGCGGAAGGCGACGGCGCCGGCGAGGAAGCGCAGGCAACATGGGCGAAGGTGTCGAGGAAGCGCGGCCGGTAATGGAGGTGACGAGAAGAATGCGTACGCGTAAATGCGCTGTACATGCCAGCTCGTACTTAAGCGGAGCGGTTCCTGGCGCTGTAGGCGCATGTCTGCTAGTGATGGCGCTGTATATGCGTGTCTGGCTTAGGTGCACGCTAGTGTCGTGTCTGTAGTTGCGTGTGTGCGGAATATGGACACCTCGCTTAATGTATGTATTTTAACATTAGCGCCTGGAAGCGCACCCTTGGTAATGGAGGGGGTGCTATCTGCACGTCACTACCACCCACCATCAGTCATAAACCTGGCAAAAGAGTAGACAGCACCCGGACTTCCCCGGTGGTCACCCACCCGAGTACTACCCGAGCTTGAGGCTGCTTAACTTCGCAGAGCAGACGGGATACGGTGCTTTCAGCCTAAGATGGCCGTCTACGACAGATACTGTTGCGCACACATACTTGTACATGTACACTGCAACGTGCACACTACAACTGGTGGAGCACGCACGCCACAGCCAGACCGCCTAGCACCATTCCCGGCCATGCCCCAGCACCCATAGAATCAAGCTAAGGAACTTCTTCAGGAAGTTCTTTAAGTATACTGAAGCCAAGTCAAAAAACCACCTAAAGGATTTATTTGGACTGGATTTATCGATGACCCCCAAGTCGACGCGGCCTGTGGCTTGACTCGTCCTAGGGGTACTTTTTGGTGCTGAATCGAATGGTGAGGTCGGGTGGGGCGTAGCCGGTACGGAACCCCTTCAAATCGGATAAAACCCGGATTGGAGCATATATCTTAAATTAAGTATGGTAAATATGGCCGCCAGACACGACCCAAACATCGGGCTAGGGGTAGTTTCACGCGCTGATTCCATTGGTGCACTCAGATCGGTCGCCATGTCTATGCAAGCCTCTCCTAATTAATATTTAAAATATATAAATTTTTAAAACACATTTTTTCCCGATATTTTTTTGTCTAGGTGTAAAATTTTCCGCTGATCACGATGGTGACGTCTCCGACGTCACCACGTGACGGGAAACCCTTCAAATCTTATATTCAAAATTCTTAAATTTTTATATTAAAAATTCCAAGAAAAGTTTACATGGCTAGATCGGAAATGTCACGGGGATCACGAATCTGGTATCAATCACGCAGATATGTCACGGGAAGGTCTCCAAATTTCATAATTCCCAAAATTGGCCGATTTTGTCCACTTTTGACGACCTGGAGGAGCCAAAACTGGACTACAATATCTAAAAAGTTGTGTCAGTACCCTTCAGACATAGCCCAACAACCTCCCACAAGTCCGGGGTTCGAGTTTTATATCGACAGATTCAGAATATTTCCTGGCGACCAATCTATTGTACAAGTAGTTGGTCGGTAGTAGCCAACGAACACTATAAATTGCAGTGAAATAAATTACATTTCCAAAATCGCGGCCCACAGAAATTTTTATGAATGAAGATGTATGGCAAAAAGATAGAGCTTGTTAAGGCGGACAACCGCCTCATAGAACGTCGGTTAACATTTCTTCCTGTGGAACTCGCAAATTGAGAAATAGAGCTTTTTCAGCTGTTTTCCCAAAATGGCCCAAAATGGTACGTTTGGTAACTTTTCTCAGCTTCTAAAAGGAGTTGGTGGAGCTGCCTTCGCCTACGTCATAGTGCTTCGTACGCCTTATAACGTCACAAAAACTGTGGGTGCAGCTGCAGTTGCCTTTCGAAGCGCGCGCGAAAGGTGGCCCAAAACGCGCACTTGGCCAAAATCGGCCCAAAATCGGCCAAAAAGGGCTAAAATCGACGTACTTTTGCCCGCAGACCTCGGCCCACAGAAATTTGCCGCCTGCGCCACATTGCCAGTCTAGAGCTGCTCTTCGAGCCCGATCTTTTCAAAGTGATCTTTGTATACAAAAAATTAGCGTGGGCCTGGCAAATTGAGAAATGCCGCGATTTGGCCGCATTTTGGCCAAAAACCGCTAAATATCGGCACGTTTGGTGACTTTTCTCAGCTTCTAGAGGGAGTTGGTCGAGCTGCCTTCGCCTACGTCATAGTGCTTCGTACGCCCCATAACGTCAGAAAGAATTGTCGGTGCAGGTGCAGTAGCCTTTCGGAGCGCACGCAAAATGTCACCCAAAATGCGCACTTTTGCGTCAAATCCCGAAGGAGAGGTCCAAAATCGGCCAAAATCGACGCACATTTGGCGATAGAACTCGGCCCACAGGAATTTTTATGAATGAAGATGTATGGCAAAACGATAGAGCTTTTCAAGGCGGACAATCGCTTCATAGAACGTCGGTTAACATTTCTTGCTGTGGAACTCGCAAATTGAGAAATGCCGCGATTTCGGGACATTTCGCCACGTTGGGCA
>JAAKBD010000034.1:30000-40000 GCA_012656105.1 Phytophthora syringae | reverse complement strand
TCGAGAAAAATTCCATCGCTGGAGTCATCCAGCGAGGAGTCTTATTCGTGGCACAAGTCGCGGCAATACCGTCGCGAAGGCTCTTGAGGTGCATAGCTTGAATAAATGTTTTGGCTGGAGTCAGGCCAAGACCGCCGTCCGAAATACTTGTGTAGATCCAGCCTTTGTCAAACTTGCCCGCCTGTGCCGCATCACTGTCCGTGTCTTTCGAGTGCACGAAGTTGCGTATGATGATGTCGACGATTCTGAGTACCGACATGGGGACACAGGTAACACTCGCAGTATACCAAAGCAGAGGCAATATGATGCTCTGCAGGAGTACCACTTTGCCGCGTAAAGTTCTTGCACGATATTTCCAGATGGCGCAGCGCGCACGCAGCTTAGTGATGACCGTGCTGAGTCTTTGCTGGGCCGTAACCGTAGCTCCTTGTAGAATGCCAAGTAGTACAACCGTGTCGTGCGGCCCCAGCACCTTCAGGTCTGAATCGGCACGTAGTTGAGCCAGCTGGTGTTGATTGACTCTATGTGTAAAGGGCATGATGCATGTCTTCTTCACATTTAGTCGTAACCCAGCGGCGGTAGCATAGTTTTGGACAAGATCCAGAAACTCCTTCGCATACTTTACTTTGGACAGTAGGCCGGTACAGTCGTCTGCAAATGCCATGAGCAGGTGCGGTAGCGACATTCCATCGACGTCAATACCGCGGCTCGAAAACTTTGCACGTAGGTAGTTCATCATAGGTTCCACGAATAGAACAAAGAGACCTGGGGAAAGTGGATCTCCTTGTCGTACGCCAGCTCCCAGTAGGAAAGGAACTCCCGGAGAATTGTTGAGCAGGATGCTCACAGAAGTTTGGTGGTAAAACGTTTTCACCCACGCCCGGAAAGCTGCACCGAATCCGAAGTGTTGGAGAATGAGGTCTAAGGCTGGCCACAGCACACTGTCGAAAGCCTTGGCAAAGTCGATAAGTACTGCGCACGCGTCCGGATAGCGTTCCTTGCACAGTTCTTGAAGATCCTGAAACCGGAGTAGCAGGTGGCGAATAGATCGGCCCGGAACAAACCCACCTTGGTCTTCGTGAATTAAAAACGGTAGTACTTCTCCCAGCCTCCAAGCCAAGATCTTGGGGCCTAACTTGGCGTCGTGGTTGAGCAGAGTCAGTGGGCGATAGTTGCCCGGATCGGAGCGGTCTCCAGTCTTGTAGAGCAGCGATAGGTGAGCACGTCGCTGGAACTTCGTCATTTCCCCTTGTCTAGTAGGTAGTCGTGGATAACGTCGTAAATCGATGCCCAAAGCACCGGATCCACTTTGTAGTATTCGATCGGCAGTCCGTCCGGTCCAGGAGCCTTCCCGTTCTCGGATTTCATGATTGCCCAGTAGAAATCGTTAGCAGTAAGAGGTGCGTCCATCCTTGCTTGCTGCGCCGGCGTGAGTCGCTTGACAGTGTCACGTAGAAACTCTAAGAGCCGGAAAGGCTGGTATGTGGCGTTGCGGAGGTGCTCTAGATCTGGCGAGGTGGATTGAAACAGTTTACCCCAAAACTTGCGATGTCCTTCCGCAATTTCGGCAGGGTCTTCCGTGACTGATCCATCTTCTCGTCTCAATTCCGTAATAGGAGATCGTAGGCAGTCTTGTTGGGGAGCCCGGAAGAAGTAGCTAGTCGCTCGTTCGCTTAGGTGTAAGTCCGCAGCAAACTTCTTGGACTCGTTACGTTCCTGGATCGTGGTACGGTAGGCTTGTAGAGCGGCTTTCGCTTCCTCTAATTTTGTCCTGTTGCACTCGAGAGGGACTTGGTTACAGAGGTCGTGAGCGTCGTTGACAGCTTCAACCTTCTCGGCCATTGCTCTAGAGTCTCGGTGGCGGAGCTCCAACCAGCGCCGTCGGAGATAGATGCAGTCGGAACGTTTGTGTTCATCCAGCAGACATCCTGGGTTGGCTCCGGGAAGATCTTGATACGGTCAGCAAGCGCTTCGACGGATTTCGCTAGGTAGGTTTGGACTTCCGAGTCCTGGAGCAGCCAAGTCGGGCAGCGCCAAGTCGAACGGGTAGTCTTCGGGGGAACTTGGCCTGGAGGCGAAATTCCACCGGAATGTGGTCTTCATTATGCCATTTGCGGTCCCGTACATGACTAACAGTAGCGAGGTGTTCCTGAAGCAGGTCCACCGTCAGAAAACAGTAGTCAAGACGGTTCTTGCGTGTGGGGCTCGTGTAGTCTCGTTCGTCAGGATGAACGAAACGCCAGGCGTCCATGACGCCTAGCATATCGAGCCAATCGCACATCTCTTCTCGGCCGGCACCTGGGTGTAGTCGAGAAGAAGAAGCTTGATCCAGAAATCGATCCATGGTGACATTAAAGTCACCGACCACGATATGGGAAGCGCTCCTTCCAGCAGTGACGTCGCCTTCAGGAAGACATCGTCAAAGTGGGTCGGGAGCGCGCGGAAAATTCGCCACGCTGTGGTGGTTCATCAGGTGCGTACACAACGTGTAGGTACACCGATTCACCTCCGAGCGTGGTCTTGAGCAGTAGATAGCGGTTACGTAGCTGTTCCTTGTAGACGCGAGCCGTGAGATCTTCAACATCCCCAAACGGAGAAGCTGTCGATAAGACGAGTCCAACGCCGTGTCGCTCGTTAAAAACGGGTGACTTGGTGTCGGACCAAAAGCAGCGCGCTCCAGAATCAGCAGCGTGGATAAAGTGTTCATTGGTCTGTAGTGAGTCTTCTTTGTTGAACTTCGTCTCTTGAAACGCGACCAATTGATGCGTTGAGAGAAGTCGCTGATACATGGTCAGGTTTGGTTCATTTAACCCGTTCATGTTCAGCGAAACTCCGGTGAAGGACCATGCCTCCCTAGAGTTGAGGGTCACCAAACGAGAGGGACCGGTCTCAACCGTAGCGGGCAGTTCAGTGTTTGCCAGATGAACCAGTGCCTTAAGCACGTGATTCGGCGTACGCTTGTCTTCTAGATAGGTCATCACCGCGTCACTATGCGCCACGTACAGCAAAGTCACGTCACTCCAAAGAATGTATGGAGAGTGTCGGAGCCGCTTCGGTGGAAGAGCTGGTGGTTGCAGGGCTTGGATCTTAGTCGGATCGAAATAGACCGCCGGCGCGAAGATCATCAAGAATAGGTCACAGATGGCGCTATGCAATGCGTCTGCCTTCCGTGCGGGGTCGGGGAACAGGTCGCCGAAGAACGGGGCTGCTGTGGCCTCTTTGCGGTTGAAGCGGCGTTGCAGTCGATCTTGCGAGTTATCAGACTCGCCTTCGGCGAGGTTCGGCGCTAATCGCGCGGTACACCGCGTGGGCCTTGAACAGCTGCTTGCGACGACTCGTCGAGATTTTAAAAATTCGACGGAAGTAAGCAGGTTGTTGTTGGATCGCCGCGAGGGTGTCTTCGTGAGACGACCAAGTTAACACCTCTTTGTCCAGAAACTCGTCGATGCATCGTTGAAGTTCTTCGGCTGTCGCCTGTTGGACCTTGAGCGGTAGGATTTTCGTCGCCTTGAGGAGAGAGGCTGCCTTTTGATGGGGAATGAGATTTGAATCAGCCGTGAAGCCAGATACAGTCTCGTCCATGCCATCCTCATCCTGATTGCGGGCGTCGATTTCCAGGCCGGGGGTAGCGTCGTATCGTATCCTTCTTCCAGAAGAATGTTGTACGAATTCGGCGTAATCGTGATATCGTAGACCAAGGCGTTCGGATCCGAGTTATCTTCGTGAACTTCACAAGGATAGAGCTCGGCAGGTTCCGCGTACTTGGGGCCACCACGGTTGATAATGCCATATTGCGAATGTTGGACCAGGCGCCAGTCTGGTGCATTGTCCTGAACAGGGTCCAGGATCAGAACACGGGAAGACTTGGCCGACTTGTCGGGTCGCGAGCCACGATTGGCAGAGCTGGGCGAGGAAGTCAGCTGAGCAGGATCAGACGCAGATCTTTGGGTTGCAGAGCCGCGCGAGGGTCCGTCGTCGGAGCGGTACCGGCAGCTCCTGAACCTGAGCGCGTGCTGTCGACAGACATGTCTGACTCTCGGCGCTGTTTCTGGCGTAGGGAGGGTGGCGTCACGTTGTTGTACTTGCGAATCCGGTGCTGGACAAAGCACGGCTTGTCGTCCGGATCGAAGTAGATTTCACGGAGCGGTTCTCCATCCGGTTCGAAAAGACCAGGTGGGCAGCCAACGTTGTTGAAGTACACCGTCCTGCCACGCGACTTGACTTGGCCATGAACGTTCGTGGGCGTGATCAGGATCGGGCAGGCTTCGCGGGCTTTGAACCAATCATAGATGGCTTGATCAGGCACATCCTTTGGGAGTCGGTTCAGATCGGCGAAGTAGAGCTTGTCATACTTGGAATATTTCCGGATCGTGACCGGGGTGTCGCAAACTTGGAGCTGCAGGTTCCCGAGACGAGTCAGCGCATCATCCGACGTGCATACGAAAGAGATGCCGCGACGGGGAACACGATTGAAGTCCCGGAGATGGACAAGGCAGTCACGCCAGACCGCTGGTTGCGAGTCAGATGCCAGCGAACCCAGGATCTCGTCGATGCTGTGATCCGTGGATAGACGCGCAGCTGGGATCCACATTTGCGTGCAGTTCTTGGCTGCGACAGGCGTGGGTAAAGGCGCGAGTGCAGCGAAGCGACGATCGGAGTCCGACGCCGCGATGTCGTCGAATCGATCGAGACTTGTCTCGAATTGGGAATCATCAGGCACCCACCGCGTGGTGGGGCGCCGTGGTGGAGGGCTCGGGGCCTCGGTGGCGTGTTCGGAGCAGCTACCATGTCGACCGGTATGAAGGTGGTGCAGCCAAGCAGATCAACTGTAGTGGGAGTAAGAACTACCCGCAACTTCTCTTCAAAGGACCTTACGGCACGTACGTGGATCAACGCACCCAGTGAAGAGAAAGCACTACAGCGTAGGGTTGCTTTAGCTGAGTAGAGGGACAAGTCCGACTAACACCAGGCTTCGGCTTCGAAAAGTCGGTACAGGCCAACTAGCACCCACCTAGAAAGGGGGAGAACGGAGGTTCCTTCTGAAACAGAGAGAACTAACCGCCCTAGTGTCTTAACGCACGAACCACTCAGTGGCAGTGGGAACACTCGGCTGTGTATGCGCTGTACGGACGACTCGGAGTCGCGGTCTTGACGGCAGTAGAGCTTGAACGAAAACGGCAGCGCTCCGCGAAGAGTGCTTGGTTGACGAGGGCTTGGGCAGCAGGCGGCAGCACTCCGTGAAGAGATGTTAGCGGCGGCGGCGGGGGCGAAGGCTTGAGCAGCGGGCGACAGCACTCCGTGAAGAGGGCTGACGACAGCGGCGGGAGCGAAGGTCTGCGCTTGGAGCGAAGACGGGGCGGGTCTTGAGGTGTGAGCTCGAGACGGCAAATTTCGGAATGGGGAGTTTGGCTGGGGCGGCACATCTGTTAAATGATAACACAGGTGTCCTAAGGTGAGCTCAATGAGAACAGAAATCTCATGTAGAACAAAAGGGTAAAAGCTCACTTGATTTTGATTTTCAGTATGAATACAAACCGTGAAAGCGTGGCCTATCGATCCTTTAGTTCTTTAGAATTTTAAGCTAGAGGTGTCAGAAAAGTTACCACAGGGATAACTGGCTTGTGGCAGCCAAGCGTCCATAGCGACGTTGCTTTTTGATTCTTCGATGTCGGCTCTTCCTATCATTGCGAAGTAGAACTCGCCAATTGTTGGATTGTTCACCCACTAATAGGGAACGTGAGCTGGGTTTAGACCGTCGTGAGACAGGTTAGTTTTACCCTACTGATGAGTTCGTTGTCTAAACAGTAATCCAACCCAGTACGAGAGGAACCGTTGGTTCAGATAATTGGTAACTGCGGTTAGCTGAAAAGCTAGTGCCGCCAAGCTACCATCTGTAGGATTATGGCTGAACGCCTCTAAGTCAGAATCCATGCTGGAATAGACGATAATCACCTTTCCCGATGTGCCGCGAATAGCGATAGGTGTCTTCTGGACACCCAACATCATACAATTGCAACGCACTCCGCTGCCTGTCAAATGCTGGCGGTGGAGAGTAGGCTGACTTGTAATTTCAAATATTGGGAAAGATAAATCCTTTGTAGACGACTTAACTACAGAACGGGGTGTTGTAAGCATGAGAGTAGTCTTGTACTACGATCTGCTGAGATTTAGCCCTTGTTCTATTGATTTGTTCAGAAATGAACATTTCTCCCCCCACAAAACTATAATAATAATCAGCCGAAAAGGCTGAGCAAAAGTGACTTACTTTCGCAACAGAGGCGGCGAAAGGAGCTAATTGATGAAAGTCGATTGGTATTCTGCCTCTGTTAACCCGCCGGATTGGTTTGCAATCTTAAAGTTGTAGACTGAAACGGCAAACAAATACTAAGTGTCTGCGCTGTTAATTTCCGAGCCAAAACTTGGGAGCTAATGGCAAAGGCGCATTGGAGGGCAAGTCTGGTGCCAGCAGACGCGGTAATTAAAACTCCAAGTCTTTGCTATATTAATTTCCGAGCCAAAAACTTGGGAGCTAATGGCAAAGGCGCTAAGTGTCTGCGCTGTTAGTTTCCGAGCCAAAACTTGGGAGCTAATGGCAAAGGCGCTAAGTGTCTGCGCTGTTAATTTCCGAGCCAAAACTTGGGAGCTAGTGGCAAAGGCGCATTGGAGGGCAAGTCTGGTGCCAGCAGACGCGGTAATTAAAACTCCAAGTCTTTGCTATATTAATTTCCGAGCCAAAACTTGGGAGCTAATGGCAAAGGCGCTAAGTGTCTGCGCTGTTAGTTTCGAGCCAAAACTTGGGAGCTAATGGCAAAGGCGCTAAGTGTCTGCGCTGTTAATTTCCGAGCCAAAACTTGGGAGCTAGTGGCAAAGGCGCATTGGAGGGCAAGTCTGGTGCCAGCAGACGCGGTAATTAAAACTCCAAGTCTTTGCTATATTAATTTCCGAGCCAAAACTTGGGAGCTAATGGCAAAGGCGCTAAGTGTCTGCGCTGTTAGTTTCCGAGCCAAAACTTGGGAGCTAATGGCAAAGGCGCTAAGTGTCTGCGCTGTTAATTTCCGAGCCAAAACTTGGGAGCTAGTGGCAAAGGCGCATTGGAGGGCAAGTCTGGTGCCAGCAGACGCGGTAATTAAAACTCCAAGTCTTTGCTATATTAATTTCCGAGCCAAAACTTGGGAGCTAATGGCAAAGGCGCTAAGTGTCTGCGCTGTTAGTTTCCGAGCCAAAACTTGGGAGCTAATGGCAAAGGCGCTAAGTGTCTGCGCTGTTAGTTTCCGAGCCAAAACTTGGGAGCTAATGGCAAAGGCGCATTGGAGGGCAAGTCTGGTGCCAGCAGACGCGGTAATTAAAACTCCAAGTCTTTGCTATATTAATTTCCGAGCCAAAAACTGGGGGTTAACAAAGGCGCTAAGTGCCTGCTATATTAATTTCCGAGCCAAAAACTGGGGGTTAACAAAGGCGCTAAGAGTCTGCTATATTAATTTCCGAGCCAAAAACTCGGACTTTAGTATGGGACTATAACAGGCAGCAGGGTAGTAGTAGCTAGCGTAGTGTAGATTTAGACTAGAACTAATTATGGTAAATGGACTTTTGACTCTGCAAACAATCTCTAAGTGTTTATTCTGTTCTAATTGTATGGGGTTTGCGAGCGTTTTGGCTCGAACTAACAACAGGGAGGAAGCGCAGGAAGCGCGGGCAAAATGGGCGCGTACGCGTACGCGGAAGGCGACGGCGCCGGCGAGGAAGCGCAGGCAACATGGGCGAAGGTGTCGAGGAAGCGCGGCCGGTAATGGAGGTGACGAGAAGAATGCGTACGCGTAAATGCGCTGTACATGCCAGCTCGTACTTAAGCGGAGCGGTTCCTGGCGCTGTAGGCGCATGTCTGCTAGTGATGGCGCTGTATATGCGTGTCTGGCTTAGGTGCACGCTAGTGTCGTGTCTGTAGTTGCGTGTGTGCGGAATATGGACACCTCGCTTAATGTATGTATTTTAACATTAGCGCCTGGAAGCGCACCCTTGGTAATGGAGGGGGTGCTATCTGCACGTCACTACCACCCACCATCAGTCATAAACCTGGCAAAAGAGTAGACAGCACCCGGACTTCCCCGGTGGTCACCCACCCGAGTACTACCCGAGCTTGAGGCTGCTTAACTTCGCAGAGCAGACGGGATACGGTGCTTTCAGCCTAAGATGGCCGTCTACGACAGATACTGTTGCGCACACATACTTGTACATGTACACTGCAACGTGCACACTACAACTGGTGGAGCACGCACGCCACAGCCAGACCGCCTAGCACCATTCCCGGCCATGCCCCAGCACCCATAGAATCAAGCTAAGGAACTTCTTCAGGAAGTTCTTTAAGTATACTGAAGCCAAGTCAAAAAACCACCTAAAGGATTTATTTGGACTGGATTTATCGATGACCCCCAAGTCGACGCGGCCTGTGGCTTGACTCGTCCTAGGGGTACTTTTTGGTGCTGAATCGAATGGTGAGGTCGGGTGGGGCGTAGCCGGTACGGAACCCCTTCAAATCGGATAAAACCCGGATTGGAGCATATATCTTAAATTAAGTATGGTAAATATGGCCGCCAGACACGACCCAAACATCGGGCTAGGGGTAGTTTCACGCGCTGATTCCATTGGTGCACTCAGATCGGTCGCCATGTCTATGCAAGCCTCTCCTAATTAATATTTAAAATATATAAATTTTTAAAACACATTTTTTCCCGATATTTTTTTGTCTAGGTGTAAAATTTTCCGCTGATCACGATGGTGACGTCTCCGACGTCACCACGTGACGGGAAACCCTTCAAATCTTATATTCAAAATTCTTAAATTTTTATATTAAAAATTCCAAGAAAAGTTTACATGGCTAGATCGGAAATGTCACGGGGATCACGAATCTGGTATCAATCACGCAGATATGTCACGGGAAGGTCTCCAAATTTCATAATTCCCAAAATTGGCCGATTTTGTCCACTTTTGACGACCTGGAGGAGCCAAAACTGGACTACAATATCTAAAAAGTTGTGTCAGTACCCTTCAGACATAGCCCAACAACCTCCCACAAGTCCGGGGTTCGAGTTTTATATCGACAGATTCAGAATATTTCCTGGCGACCAATCTATTGTACAAGTAGTTGGTCGGTAGTAGCCAACGAACACTATAAATTGCAGTGAAATAAATTACATTTCCAAAAATCGCGGCCCACAGAAATTTTTATGAATGAAGATGTATGGCAAAAGATAGATCCTCATTGTTAACAGGCGAGACAAAACCGCCTCATAGAACGTCGGTAACGTCACGTCACAAAAACTGTGGGTGCAGCTGCAGTTGCCTTTCGAAGCGCGCGCGAAAGGTGGCCCAAAACGCGCACTTGGCCAAAATCGGCCCAAAATCGGCCAAAAAGGGCTAAAATCGACGTACTTTTGCCCGCAGACCTCGGCCCACAGAAATTTGCCGCCTGCGCCACATTGCCAGTCTAGAGCTGCTCTTCGAGCCCGATCTTTTCAAAGTGATCTTTGTATACAAAAAATTAGCGTGGGCCTGGCAAATTGAGAAATGCCGCGATTTGGCCGCATTTTGGCCAAAAACCGCTAAATATCGGCACGTTTGGTGACTTTTCTCAGCTTCTAGAGGGAGTTGGTCGAGCTGCCTTCGCCTACGTCATAGTGCTTCGTACGCCCCATAACGTCAGAAAGAATTGTCGGTGCAGGTGCAGTAGCCTTTCGGAGCGCACGCAAAATGTCACCCAAAATGCGCACTTTTGCGTCAAATCCCGAAGGAGAGGTCCAAAATCGGCCAAAATCGACGCACATTTGGCGATAGAACTCGGCCCACAGGAATTTTTATGAATGAAGATGTATGGCAAAACGATAGAGCTTTTCAAGGCGGACAATCGCTTCATAGAACGTCGGTTAACATTTCTTGCTGTGGAACTCGCAAATTGAGAAATGCCGCGATTTCGGGACATTTCGCCACGTTGGGCAGGATATCTCAG
>JAAKBD010000034.1:17500-20000 GCA_012656105.1 Phytophthora syringae | reverse complement strand
AGCCTAAGATGGCCGTCTACGACAGATACTGTTGCGCACACATACTTGTACATGTACACTGCAACGTGCACACTACAACTGGTGGAGCACGCACGCCACAGCCAGACCGCCTAGCACCATTCCCGGCCATGCCCCAGCACCCATAGAATCAAGCTAAGGAACTTCTTCAGGAAGTTCTTTAAGTATACTGAAGCCAAGTCAAAAACCACCTAAAGGATTTATTTGGACTGGATTTATCGATGACCCCCAAGTCGACGCGGCCTGTGGCTTGACTCGTCCTAGGGGTACTTTTTGGTGCTGAATCGAATGGTGAGGTCGGGTGGGGCGTAGCCGGTACGGAACCCCTTCAAATCGGATAAAACCCGGATTGGAGCATATATCTTAAATTAAGTATGGTAAATATGGCCGCCAGACACGACCCAAACATCGGGCTAGGGGTAGTTTCACGCGCTGATTCCATTGGTGCACTCAGATCGGTCGCCATGTCTATGCAAGCCTCTCCTAATTAATATTTAAAATATATAAATTTTTAAAACACATTTTTTCCCGATATTTTTTTGTCTAGGTGTAAAATTTTCCGCTGATCACGATGGTGACGTCTCCGACGTCACCACGTGACGGGAAACCCTTCAAATCTTATATTCAAAATTCTTAAATTTTTATATTAAAAATTCCAAGAAAAGTTTACATGGCTAGATCGGAAATGTCACGGGGATCACGAATCTGGTATCAATCACGCAGATATGTCACGGGAAGGTCTCCAAATTTCATAATTCCCAAAATTGGCCGATTTTGTCCACTTTTGACGACCTGGAGGAGCCAAAACTGGACTACAATATCTAAAAAGTTGTGTCAGTACCCTTCAGACATAGCCCAACAACCTCCCACAAGTCCGGGGTTCGAGTTTTATATCGACAGATTCAGAATATTTCCTGGCGACCAATCTATTGTACAAGTAGTTGGTCGGTAGTAGCCAACGAACACTATAAATTGCAGTGAAATAAATTACATTTCCAAAATCGCGGCCCACAGAAATTTTTATGAATGAAGATGTATGGCAAAAAGATAGAGCTTGTTAAGGCGGACAACCGCCTCATAGAACGTCGGTTAACATTTCTTCCTGTGGAACTCGCAAATTGAGAAATAGAGCTTTTTCAGCTGTTTTCCCAAAATGGCCCAAAATGGTACGTTTGGTAACTTTTCTCAGCTTCTAAAAGGAGTTGGTGGAGCTGCCTTCGCCTACGTCATAGTGCTTCGTACGCCTTATAACGTCACAAAAACTGTGGGTGCAGCTGCAGTTGCCTTTCGAAGCGCGCGCGAAAGGTGGCCCAAAACGCGCACTTGGCCAAAATCGGCCCAAAATCGGCCAAAAAGGGCTAAAATCGACGTACTTTTGCCCGCAGACCTCGGCCCACAGAAATTTGCCGCCTGCGCCACATTGCCAGTCTAGAGCTGCTCTTCGAGCCCGATCTTTTCAAAGTGATCTTTGTATACAAAAAATTAGCGTGGGCCTGGCAAATTGAGAAATGCCGCGATTTGGCCGCATTTTGGCCAAAAACCGCTAAATATCGGCACGTTTGGTGACTTTTCTCAGCTTCTAGAGGGAGTTGGTCGAGCTGCCTTCGCCTACGTCATAGTGCTTCGTACGCCCCATAACGTCAGAAAGAATTGTCGGTGCAGGTGCAGTAGCCTTTCGGAGCGCACGCAAAATGTCACCCAAAATGCGCACTTTTGCGTCAAATCCCGAAGGAGAGGTCCAAAATCGGCCAAAATCGACGCACATTTGGCGATAGAACTCGGCCCACAGGAATTTTTATGAATGAAGATGTATGGCAAAACGATAGAGCTTTTCAAGGCGGACAATCGCTTCATAGAACGTCGGTTAACATTTCTTGCTGTGGAACTCGCAAATTGAGAAATGCCGCGATTTCGGGACATTTCGCCACGTTGGGCAGGATATCTCAGCTTCTAGAAAGAGTTGGTCGAGCTGCTTTAGCCTACGTCATAGTGCTTAGTACGCCCCATCACGTCACAACTTTTTGTCGGTGCAGGTGCAGCAGTCTTTTGTCGCGATCGAAAAATGTGCCCTCAAATCCGAACTTTGCTCTCTGCGAACTTACCATAAGTTCGCACTGATTATGTGGTCGTAATTTTTAACCGGGGTATCCTCGGTCATTTATAGGATTTTACTCCCAAGGGAGTTTCGCGACCTTTTCCCTCGGCGGTTTCAAATTGCATTAAACAGAATTTGTAGGGCAAATTGCCTGCATTAAAGGCTCGCAGTATACACGTTCTGGCTTTTGGAGGACCGCAGTGCGCTATCAGTATCCCTATATATGTGAGGTAATGTGACAGTTACAGAAATATTTATTTTTAAGATGGCGTGTGGATCGAAGAAGTAAAAAATTTGGCCAGTTTTGGGCACCTGTCAGGTTATTTTAAAGTGGTTCTGCTTAGAGGTTGCTATTTCAATTCCAGTAGTTGCGGAGTTGGGATGGCG
>JAAKBD010000034.1:7500-12500 GCA_012656105.1 Phytophthora syringae | reverse complement strand
CAGATCGGTTTTGCAGGATTCCCACCTGCAGTAAGAATATCCCACCTGTGATAGGGAATACTAGCGGGTGCGGGTAGTCCGATAGGAGGATGTCCAAGCGGCACGGGGTCCTTGGGCGTCCGGTGGGGATACTGGAGTAACCCAGAGTCGTCGGGAACGGGTCCGGTCGCCGCGGTGTGCGTCTCTAGGAGTGTTGCTGATTTGAAGCTGACTCCTGGAGGGCGGGGCCGGGAGGCGAACGATCGAATCATGGCGACAATGCCAGTGGATACGACATCGGCTCCGCGGCCGGGTCGGGTTCACACGGTCGCTTACCTGGGATGGGGGTGGCGGTAGCCATTGCTGACACAACGCCGTCAATCTAGGGTTCTCGCTCACGCGCGCGCATGCGCTGAAGGTGGAGCTGGACGTACGACTTGGCTCGCTCGCGGACGAATTCCATGTTAGAGGCCCCTCCATTCCAGATGCAATCATTTCGGTGGATCCACAGCATGTACAACACGCTGCAGCGGATCACATTGAATACGCGAAGGATGTTGTGGCTGCCGTATGCCACGAGATGCTGCTGAAGGACGACCATCTCTTGGAGGTATACTACTGTTGGCCACGAAACAGCGTTCACCAAAAGACGATTAAGCCTCGGCAGGAAGAAGTCCCAGACAGCTTGTGCGACGGAGCAGCCCCAGAAGAGGTGCTCCGCTTCCTCCACAATACCGCAGCCGTGGATGCACAGCACGTCATCCGTTTGGTGACGGTACTTGATGCGGAGGTTAAGGCCGTTGTGCTGAAGCCTGAACTTGACGTCGCTGAGAATGGGCAGGAGGTCTCGATCCAGGCCTCGCTCTCGCTTCCACATGGCTTTCCAGTCCGGTTCTGCCGTGATACCGAGTGGAGAGTGCGGCTTGCGCTTGATGGCCGGTAGTTTGTGCAGTAAGTGGTAGAACTCGTGGTTCATTCCGTTGATGAAGATCATTTTGTCAAACGTCCATGCGTGCGATGCAGCACAGAACTGCGCCGGTAGATGTGGGCCTTCCATCAGCCCCGCAGTGACGTCGAGGTTGAGCAAACGAACCACTTGGCGAGAGAGAAACCGGCAGCAAAGGACCACTGGCCGGATGTAGTGAAATTTTCTTCTCGAAGGAGGGTCTTGCAGAGTTCTCTCGTCGGTAACGTGCCATGGCGTTCGACGAAGTCTTGGATGCGGACGTAACCTTGCGAGACGAAAAAGTGGGAGTTCTTGGAAGCTGGCCCAGTTAACCCACTGGTCACGCTCGCGTGCAGGAAGTGATTGTACCAGTACGGCATTTCCAGCGCTGCCCACTTGAAGTCCGTCAACTTGCAGTGAACGCTGATAAGCAGGTGCCACGTTCGAAGTGGCTCAATCCAAAACGGAGCAAGACCACACCAGGGCTCTTGCACCGTGAGTCCACTTGGGATCGGCGCGTACAGAATGTCGAAACCCACGCTCCCGTAGGACAGCGGTTCCTGGAACAGGGCAAACGCGGGTGCGAACCATCGGGGAACTGTGCGCGTCACGGTGACTGAATGCATCGCGTCGCGCAGGGAGCACAATTGGAGGGCGTGGCTGAACGTGAGCCTCTCCGGTAGGCCAAGGCCACCCTGCGACGTCGGCCAGTAGAGCCACTCTTGCGCCATGGGACCTTTGAAGGATCGGTCTTTGGATATCTCCTTTGAAGAGGAACGACTTGCACAGGCGCGTTACCTGCTTCACCACGTCTGCGGGAACTCGCGTCACTGCAGCCGTGTACCAGAGCAAAGGCAACACGATGGCTCGTAGAATAACCGCTCGTCCACGGAGCGTCCGGGCGCGGTATCGCCAGAGGCGACACCTATCTACCATCGCCTTCAGGAGCTTCAGGAAGCGGGAGCTAGTCGGGAGCGAAGGGCTCACGAAGATACCAGGACGCGCACCGCGCCGTCGTCAGCTATAACATCCCATCCGTCATCTTCCAGCGTGCTACGTATGTCCGGAGGCAGCGGCGAAAACGGAAGGATGTGGGTCTTGTGCACGTTGAGACTTAAGCCAGCAGCGACTGCATATAACTTGACAGCTGCGATAAACGCGGGGGCGAACCCGAGGTCGCGCAGAAGGCCAGTGCAGTCATCCGCAAAGGCGAGCAGGTGATGAGGCGCCGTGTCACCGGGAACCTGGAGGCCCATGTGGCTGGTCTTTTCGCGAAGGTAGCAGAGGAGCGGTTCGATGAATAACACGAACAACGCTGGCGACAGCGGGTCGCCTTGTCTAACGCCGCATCCGAGCTCGAAGAACTTGCTTGCCGTACCGTTCACCAGTACGCTCACGAGCGTGTGCCGGAAGAAGGTCATGATCCAGTCGCAGAAGGTTTCGCTGAAGCCCATGTGCCGGAGCACCAACAACAGCGCCGCCCAAAGGACACTGTCAAAGGCTTTTGCGTAGTCGAGAAGAACCGCGCCCGCACTGGACCAGCCGAGCCGCTTCGCCAACGTCTGCAGGTCCTGAAGCCGCAGAAGTGCATGGCGAATGGATCGCCCTTTGACGAATCCGGTTTGGTCCGAGTGGAGCAGCAGTGGTAGAATATCACGAAGTCGCCAAGCGAGAATCTTCGGTCCAAACTTGGCGTCATGATTGAGCAGCGTGATCGGACGATAGTTGCTCGGAAGACTTCGATCGCCTCCCTTGAACAACAGCGAGATGTAAGCTTTCCGTTGAGACTTGGACATCTTGCCTCGGTCAAAGTTGTTGGCATACACGATCTCATACACCTGCGCCCATAGCGGCGTATTGAGCTGGTAGTATTCTGCCGGTAACCCATCGTACCCTGCCGATCGACCCTTCGGAGAGTGGTGGATTGCCCAGTAGAAGTCATTCGCCGTGAACGGGGCGTCGAGCATGCGACGCTGTTCCTCGGTAAGCCGTGCCGTGGTGTGCTTGAGCAAACCTTGCAGGTCAACAGGATTGTAGCGACGAGGTGTCGCGGTTTCTCGCAGATCCCAGGAGGGGACTGGAAGAGCGACCCCCAATATTGGCGGTGCTCCGCGGCCATTTCGATTGGGTCGTCTGTTGTTGTACCGTCCGGGCGCGATACGTTGGGGATTGTAACGCTGTGGGCGGATGTCGTAGGGGACCGGAAGAAGTAGGCCGAGCCGTGTTCACCTTCCGTGATGTCCCGGTCGAACTTCGTTTTTCGCGACGGTCTGCGAAGAGATCCACCTGCGCTTTTAACGTGCTACGTGCCTCCGCCAGATCCTTGCGAGTGGCCTCCGATGAGCACGCCATGTCGAGCGCCTTGGCCATGCGTACGTCTGTGCGTAGCTGCGCGAGTCGTTCGTCGTCCGAGTTCTTCAGGGCGCGTTGCATTTCTTGGAGGAATTTTCGATCGGCTTCTTTGTGCTCGTCCAGCAGGATGCCTGGATTGGATCCGGTGAACCACCGGAGTCGCTTCGCGAGGCAGTCGAGCGTACCTTGGAGTGTCGTCCGCACCAACGGGACGTCGAGCAGCCAGCGTGGGCACTTCCACGGCAGCCGCTTGGGACCCGGATTGTTCGGAGACGAAAGGTGAAATTCCACGGGGAAGTGGTCTTCGTGATACCACTTCTTCTCAGTGACATAACGCGATCCTTGGTAGTTCGCGTTGAAGAGATCCGTTGTCACGAGGCAGTAGTCGATGCGATTCCGTTCTTCAGGGCCGGAGAAGAGGCGCATTTCTGGGAAGGTAGCCCTCCACGGGTCCATTACGCCCAACTCTAGCATCCAGATTTGTAGCTCGTCACGACCGAGGTCGTGCGGGTACGGAATTCGTTCATCGAGTAGGGGTCCATAGGCGTGTTGAGATCGCCTAGGACAATATGATTTGCTCCATCCGGAAACCGGGTGGGCATGGAGTCAAAAAGCGCTTGCGTTCGGTCACTTCCACCGGCGCGTAGACGACATGGATGAAGACCCGAAGGTCCCCGAGCTTGGCGTCCAGTACGAGGTAGCGTGGCTGTTGCGCAGCGCTGGCGTAGAGATGAGTCACATCCTTCACCGAGGTGAAGGGGTGAGCTCCTGAGAGAATGATGGCGACACCGTTGCGTCCGGTGAAGTCGTCGTCGTTGCGTTGGGACCAGAAGACCTGAGCCTTCGAGTCCGCCGAATTGATGTAGCTTGTCACGATCCTGAGATTGTCCGCCTTGGTGAACTTGGTCTCTTGGAAAGCGATGATCTGGTAGTCCGTGAGCAGCTTGCCGAGCATGCTATTCACGAGGCCACCGTTCTTGCCTGACGGGTTCAGTCCGTTGATGTTCATGGACAGCCCCCGCAGAGCCCAAGGCGACTCAGAGATGAGTGGCCTCGGGAGACTCCGTAGAGCCCATCAATTCGTCGTGGTCGGGATTCGTCGCGTTCGCCTCTCCGGCGCCGCTTGAGGAAGAAGCCATGGAGACCGTGTCGCTAGGACGGTCTTCCAGGATCAGCTGCTGTACGTCCAGCATTACAGGACTGAGGTATCGCTCGTAGTCCTGGACGAGCCGAGACCGACAGAGCGCAGCGATCGTCTCATCCGTCCAAAGCAGGAAGTGCGAGTATTGGAAGCGGGAGATAGGCACCGCACCGCAGAGCGCTTGCATCTTAACAGGGTCGTGGTAGATGGCTGGGGCGTGCGTTCGGAGGAACAGATCCATACGGGCGTATGCTCTCGCCGCCGTGCGGTACGTGTCGTCGGGAATCTGGTCCGCGAGGATAGCGCCCGCAGTCGGCACCTCCTTGTCGGGATAGTCGTGGCTGACTCGATGCGTCAAGCTCTTATCCACACCGTTGGTCGTCGAGGGTTTACCGCTGTACAGTCGAGCCACTGCGTGCTCGTCCACCACTGGCAGTAGCTCGGGACCGCTAGCGTGCACCAACGCCGCGTAAGCGCTTGGTTGTGCCGTCATGGCCGCAAGGCGGTCTTCTGGCTCCAGCAGCTTCGGCAGCTCGTGGGCTGCTTTGCGGGCGCGGCGGCGGTACTCGGAGCGCTTGAGCG
>JAAKBD010000349.1:0-15003 GCA_012656105.1 Phytophthora syringae | reverse complement strand
GGGCATTCGTCTCCGGTTCTGCATCCCCAGGAACTCGCGTACTTCCGCTTCATCATCGCCACTTCATTGGTCTCTACGTGCGTCTCTTGAAGAATGACTATAACGGGCCAGGTTGTGTCCGTTATTAGCGTACACTGTAGATGCGAGGAAGCGCGGAGACTCAGAAGACACTGAGTCTAAGTAGGCTTTGAAGCAAATTTAACTCTGATTTATGTTAGTGGCCTTGGGGACCACTCAAATACAGACTGTCGTCTGATTGGTTGAAATGACTCTCCACTTTCAACCAATGACAGGACTACGCGAAGCACACGCTAGCCGTATACGTTTGTACCTACTTATGTATCTATCTTTTTGTGACTCTAGCTTAACTGATATGAAACTGTAACAGCCCGTTACATCACCCAGCTTGCTTAGAGGAAGCGATGAGTTTGTGTATACAAACTCTAAGTGAACGGCAGCTCACTTTAGTTCCGGAACGTTGACCAAATTAAGGTAGAATTAAGACTGAGTTATATTCTGTTGGTGCTAAATGAGATCTAATACAAACTATAAGTACTCTATAGTTTGTCCTACATATGTAACTATTGTTTGGCTCTGAAGGGCTGTAGCCATTTCGTAGAGGCGATTAGGTGATGTGTGATACACCACCTTACCCCTTGGGTGTGACTTGTCACTCTTGAGTGTAACCTAGTTACACTCCATGTAACCCGTTACATCCTCCCCCACCTAGGTGCGAGTTTACCACCAATCAGAGTGGAGGGAATAGTGGTCACCACCTTTCAACCATTGTCGATTTCAGTCGACTGACAACGTTGTCTTGGTGCGCGGGTCATTTCCCGTTTGGAGCTAGAACCCGCAGCACCTACGGTCTCCACATCGACCTCAAGAGCATGCCTCCCAAGAGTAACACTCGTGGTGTGAAAGCACCTATGACCAAGGCTGCGAAGCCGAAGTCTAAGAGAGCTGAGTCTCGCGACAAAGCCTCTGCACGCAAGGCGGATGCCGCTGCATCTGCGGAGACGCACGAGTTGCCTCGCGGCCGCGCAAAGACGACCTACATAAGTGGTCGTCGTAGTCGATCGCCGAGTGGCTCGGGATCTGACAGGAGTGGTTTGACACCACTCCAGAAGGATGAAAGTCCTGGACGCGCATACGACAGCGACGAAGCGCGCGAGATGGGCGACCAGAAAGTCCGGGCGGCCCTTGCCATGGATGCCGAGCTTCGTAAGAGCTCCGGCAATGCCAACTTGCCACCGCTGAGCGTGATGAACGCGGAGTAACTGAACCTCGATGGGGACGAGCTCATGGGCTCTCCGAGCCCGTCCAAGTCAACGAAGGGGTCTCCAGGTGCCCCGGGTTCTCCCGCTAAGAACCTCTCCTTCGCGGAGGGTTTGCGAAAAGCCAAAGCCCAAAAGGCTAAGGCCGGCGAGGAGGAAGAGGAGGCCGCTACGACCAAGAAGCGTATGACTTCGAGATCTCCGCGTTGCGAAACGCCGGAGGCCATTGGGAAGAAGGAGCCCAGTCAATACCTCTTCTCTTCTCCCGAGAGCGGGGAGGAAGTGGAAGAGGGTGCTCTCTCTGAAGAGAAGCCGATCAGTAATGATCTAGACGCCCAACAAGAGCTCAGAACGCTCTGGAGCAGATCACCCACAAGGTGATCTCTCAATTCCGAAGGGTGGATCCCGTTGCTCGTGCGCCCTTGCAGGCTGGCAATGGGTATTATCCACCCGACGAGAAGACTGGTTCTCCTGTGTACCTGGAGGAACTTTCTCCTCCTCGTAAGCTCGTTGGAGGACACATGTCTACGAGAGGGTTCTCGTTTCGAACAATCCTTTGTTCAGTTGCGTCGAGGCGGCTCGGTGTGTGCTCTTGGCACCGCACCGAATTCCTCTAAAAGAGTTCACAACTCGACGCAAGAAGCCTGAGAACAAGAGAGGGCTTCATCCCGTTTGGGGGTTCCCGTGGCTCATGCCCGAGCATTGCTCTTCCGACATCTCGGCGGAGACGTTGTTCTGGGAATGGGTAGCCCTGCGTGGGTTTGACGCCCAAGAGATCCAAAATCTCAAAGCTGAACTTCAGCTGTCCTGTATTTTGGACCAGAGCGACTTGCGCATTGAGTTTTCTCACCTCGTGGGCAAACGACAGTTAACACCTGTTATGGCGGAGCTCCGGCGTGCGGGGCCCATTGGCGCGCGTTCCGCGCGCCCGCATGGTAATGCTGCGAATACCATGCCTCGTTCGTCGGCTAAGAAGCCGCGAACTACTTACGAAGCTGCCGCTTCTGTTCCCAGATCGCGACAGCCTTTGGGCAATCAACCCGAAGCCGGTCAATCGGCTCCCACGAGTTCTGTGAATCGGGGTAACCCCTCCATTTCACTAAGAGCTGGCGCTTCCCGTGGAGGCGCCGCTCGTGGAGAACCCGCTTCACGTGATAGTGGATATCTCCATGGCGGCAAGCAGCGCCGGCGGAGGACGAGAACGCATTTGAGCTCGAGCCCTCGGCGCACCAGTCGACGTCGCGCTCGGCTTCGTCCGCGGGGAATCCTTCCCTGTCGTTTTACGAGAAGGAGAATCGCCTTCTCCAAGAGCGCGTGTGTGCGCTCGAGATGGCGATGAACATCGGCCAAGTTGGGAAGGCTGCCAGGATGGCTGGGATCGTGGGATCCCTTGAGCAACTTCGCCATGACGTGAGAACGGAGTTCCAGAACGTCCACGATCGGATTCAGCGCTGTGTCGAGGAGATCGACCAGCTGCAATCCGACCACTATCTGTTGGCCGAGAGTACTCCTCGTATTCGGCCTCAACATGGGACAACGCCTTACGGCAACCCTGCCGCACCTCGTGGGCAGGCTCCGGGCGGGAGTCAGTCTTTTGGCTACCCTGCCACTTCTCGTGGAGCGCCTCAAGGGGCGGCCCAGCCTTACGGCTATCCTGCACCTTACGGGTTTGGAGGTTATCTGGGGTATGGCCAGATGCCTTACCCAGGGCCGGCTTTCCAGGCACCGCCTTATGGGGGATCTGGGCAAGCGGGTCGCCCGCAGGTCCCAGTGGCTCAGCCACAGGCTTCGCAGGAGCTGGCGGAGTCTGCTCCGCCTGGCAGTCGCTTCGAGGAAGTGAGCTCGCCGGTTCAAGGCCCTGGTCCGCTCCCTGAGGGGAAGCTAGATCCTGCGGATCGTGGTAGCGCTTAAGACGACCCACGTAAAACATTGGGTGCGTCGCCATTGACTTTGGAAGGTCAATGGTTTAAGCTGCACCGTGCCGACTTAGGACCGTGAAGGGTCCGATGAAGCGGAGCTTCAACTTGTTGCTCTCGACAGAGCTAACCCGGTTTAGCGGTAGGTTTCTAGTGTCTAATAGGACTAAATCCCCAACGTTAAACACGTTTAAGTTTCCTCTTCCATGCTTGTCAGAGTATTCCTTTTGTTTATCTTGTGCGGGCGCCATCGCGTCGCGCACACGGTTGATAACGTTCAGTCTAGTGCCAACAAACTCTTGCACTTGCTTTCGTAAAGAAGCTGGGTCGATGTCAGAGACCCGGGAGGAAAGTGCTTTCCGAGCCTCTCCCCACTTAGGATGGAAGTATCAGTGTCGCCACGAACCGTGAGCGGCACTCGAGGGTTACGAAGACCATTTAAATAGAACGAGGTAAACACCGTTGATGCGTGCACCGCATTGTTGAGTGCAAACTCAACGACCGGTAGACGGTCGGACCATGTGCGAGGCGCCTCTGCGCAGTGTGTCCTCAAGCACGCGGTTTACCCGCTCCGTCTGGCCATCCGTTTGAGGGTGGTCAGCGGTCGACATGTGTAGATGGGTTCCAATGAGTTGGAACAGCGTCTTCCAAAACGCAGCGGTAAACCGCGGGTCTCTATCAGAGACAATGGTCTCCGGGAGGCCATGATAGCGGAACACGCCGTCAATAAACAGACGAGCGGCGTGTTCGCCCGTGACCGTATCAAACACAGGTGCTAAATGCACCATCTGGCTCAGACGGCACACGAACACCAAAATTCCGGTGTTGCCGTGCCCGTCAGCTGGAAGACCAAAGATGAAGTCGAGACACATCACCTTCCAGCAGTCCATAGGGACTGGAAGGCTCTGTAAAGAAGCTGAGGCATGGCCTGCGGATTTCACTCGCTGACATGTTTCGCATGTCATCACATAGTTGGCGACCCACTTGTACATGTGGGTCTACCAGACAGACTGTGAGACCGACGGGAAGGTCTTCTCGCGGCCGAGATGGCCGCTGGAAGGCGCGTCGTGCGCCTCCTGAAGTATGTCGTACTTCAGGTATTCATCATGAGGGACCACAACCCGAGGAGGGTCACTCTGTAATGAAGAAGACCATCGGTCCACGCATACCGATGGAGGCGACACCTCTGTCGTGGTGTAAGCCATTCCGACTTGGCGTCCTTCCCAGCGGACAGGAACCGTACTAGAGGAGCGAGAGATTCGTCCTCTCGATACGCCATGCGTATCCGATCGTAAAGATCCGTCGTCACACGACTAATATGAGCTAACTCATAGTCTGGGCGACGCGAGAGCGCGTCGGCAAGCACGTTAAGCTTGCCGGGCTTGTATTCAACGCGGAAGTTGTATTCCGCAAAGAATGACAGCCAACGCGCCATTCTCTGTGAGAGATGTGGCGAGTTTGTCGCCGTCCGCAAGGTCGCGTGATCCGTATAGATCACAAAGGGCTTGGAGCCTAGAAGATGCACTCGGAACTTCACGAGCGCATACTTCATGGCAAGGAGTTCTTTATCATGAACTGGGTAATTCCGTTCGGCCGCTTTGAGCTGCCTGGACTGGAACGAGATAACTCGCTCGCGTCCGTCCGCGTCGTTCTGAAGTAGTGCGCAACCGATTGCATAGTCGGAAGCGTCACAGACGATGCTGAACGGCTTCGTCTCGTCTGGCAGTGCCAAGACCGGTGCTTGCTGCAGACTTGCTTTGACTTTGTCGAAAGCGTCTTGGTGACGGTGCTCCCAGCACCAGTCACAGTCCTTCTTAAGGAGGTCTGACAGGGGTTTAGCCAAGCCCGCATAGCCTGCGCTATACTTGTGCAGGTAGTTGGCTAGACCCAACCACTTTCGAAGGTCTTTCTGAGACCGAGGTGTTGGCCAAGCAGAGATGGCCTTCACCTTCTCGGGGTCTGCCCGTACTCCTACGTTGCTGACAAAGCAACCGAGAACCTTGATCTCGGGAGCCGCAAAGACGCACTTGTCGATGTTGGCATAGCGCTTGTTGGCTCTCATGACCTCGAACACTCGACGGAGGTGCTTCAAATGCACCTCCATAGCCGTCTGGCCTTGCTCGGCGCGGCTATGGACGAAGATGTCGTCAAAATACGTCTGGGTGAACGTACGGAGCAGTCTGAATAGCTGCGTGACCAAGCGATTAAAAGTCGCTGGGCATTTGGTAACCCTTGTGGCATCACGAGCCACTCCCAAAGCATCCCGCTTGGTGTGCTTACCGCCGTCAAAGGGATGTCACTTTGACGCATCAGGATCTGGTAATATCCGTCCACCAGATCCAAGGCACTGTAAAGTTCACAGCCTGCCATGTTGTTTAACAACACATCCTTGCGTGGGATGGGTGTCTGTGCTGGCACCGTCGCGCTGTTCAGCTTGTTGAAAGCGTGAACCAGACGCCACTTCCCGTTCGGCTTCCGAACGCAGAAGGTGGGTGTCGAGTGCGGGGATTTCGACTCCCGCACCATGCCTGCTTTCGCCTTAGTGGCGAAGAAGTCGTCAATGACTTCACACTGCTCGCGAGGCAGTGGCCATTGTCTGGTGACACAGTACTTTGTGCCTGGCACGAGATCAATCTCGTGCCTCACTCCGCGATCGGGCGGGAGTTGGGACGGTGGATTCTTCGACACCACGTCCGAAAACTCCTTCACCAGGGGATTCAGTGGATCCTTCGGGTTCTTGAGTATCTCAGAACCCAAGCGCTTTACGCGCTGGCGAGTGAATTCCTCCAAGACATCCTCGTCCATCACAGAGGAAGAGTTTAACTCCTCAGCGGGGGTCTCTTGTTTTAGAAGGACCACCTCCGCAATATCACCGACCTTGAGGTCGATCAGAAAGTCATTCATTGACATCTCTTCGAGGTTCAGTAGCTCTGCCACCTCGGGCAGCGGCTCTAACATGAGCGCGCCTGCCTTCACGCAACGGCCTGTTTCGCCATCGAAGACGTGATAACACTCTTCCGCCGAGCTTGTCGAAGGAGCCTGGGCCCTGGGCTCCGAGTCACTTGACGTGACTACAGTTTGACCTGAAGTCAAACTCGACTTACGGCGGCGGCGATGGTCACGTCGACGACGGCCTCGACGCGAGATTACGTTTCTCACGTCGGATGATGTCCGCTCTAGGACATCACAAGCCGCTAAGGTTTCGTGTGGTACTTCATTACCCACACATGAAGCTCTCCCCGCGTCTTCCTCTTCAGTTAAGGTCTGGGCGACCGGGTGTGGACCTAAGTTACCCACCTGGTGGGCATCTCCTGATGCCGCCACGCTCGGGGTTTCCGCCACCAAGCTAACTTTTGGTGGACCCCTATGGTCGTCCTTCTTGGACTCGGTCTCCCGACCTACTGCAACCTCATTGGCAGTCACTGAGAGCGCGCCCACCACCCAAAAACTCTTCGGACGCTGTGGCGCCCTGGCGATTCTTGCGGAATCCCCGGTATCTTGGAGAGGTGGGAACATGACTCACCAATGCTCTGTCTGATACGGCGGGGCGGCTGGCATCAATGGCCTTGCCGCGCCAATCGATCCATGGCTCATGCTTCTCGAGCCATGGCATCCCTAGGATCAAGTCATACTTGTCCATCGTTAGAACGGTAAACCGTTCTCGGCTATCGAAGTCTTCGAACTTGATAGCCAGGCCCATGTGGACCTTAGGTACTGTAATTATCGTACCGTCGGCAAGCCTTACTTTGACTTGCCCGTAGCCTTTGCTCTCTCGCAGAGCATCCGCTAACTTGTCGCCATTCTTGGCGACTGTGTGGCGGCGTGCGAAGTTCTTCGACGCCCCAGAGTCGATCAAAACCCGAAAGGGATGATCATATCCTCGTACGTTTGCATGTACAACGAGCAGCCCATCGCTGCTCTTCTCCGATTCGAGAGTGCAAAGACTCTCAGGGGCTAAGTCTCCATGGTGCGCGCCACCCGCGCACCGCTCATGAAGACTTAGATCTTCCCCAGTAGGGCGCCCCGCCCCTATTGGTTTCCCGAGTTCCCCTGGCCACGGGGTCGCGGCTTCTGCCAGCGGCCCTTGAGACCAACGGGTCGAGGAGGAAATCGTCTCCGTTGTCCTCCTGCAGGACAGGCAGCCCAAGTTTACCGCAGCCGAAGCAGCGAATTTCTTGCTGCTCGGTCAGGCCAAGGTCCATGGGGACTGGCCCGCTAGAAGCGCCTCTCGAAGCACCTGAGGTTGGTGCGGAGTTACCTGGTCAGGTCCTCGTGGGGGTACGAGCCTGTTTGTGGCTGTACTCCTCTTGAAGAGCGATCTGAGCCGCTGCTTCAAGGGTACTGGCTTGTACCCGGCACAATTGGGTCCGAGCTGGACCGACTCGTAGGCCGTCCATGAACACAGTCACATTGATGTATTCCGGGAGTGGTTTCCCCACAAGAGATGCAGTAAGCTCTCGCATCTCTTGTATGTACTCGTGCAGCTCGCGCCTTCCCTGTCTGCACGACAGGAAGCGCGAGCGCTGGCGATACTCATAGTTCACCGGGAGGAAAGCGGCTCTCAGCTGCTCGCACAGCTGGGCCCATGATGCAAAGCATCCTGGCGTTGTCGCCTCACGCGTATACGCCCAGCTCTTAGCTCTGTCACTAAGGTGCGACAGAGCAAAAGCGACACGAAGTCGTTCGCTCGAGATGAGCCGCGTCCATGGTGAGCTCAACTTCTCTGACACAAAAGTGAAGGTTTTCTCCTTCCTTTCCTTCATAAGGGGTCACCTTCAGCCGCAACGGCTAGGGAGCCGGTGGCTTAGTGTAACGGGATTACGCAAAGAGTTACGATTATGTAGGTCACCCTATTTGGTGTGACCACACTCTCCCTAAAACAGTACTCAGTACGTGAAAGTTAACAAGATACCAGTAGGTGGCTTCACAGCCAATAGATATGCATTAGACTAGGCTCTACTATGTTAGATAGTGAGACCTATATATTTACACCAGTGCGGCTCTGCCGCCGATAGCAATAATACATTCAGTTCACCTTTAACCTTAAGAGTTACAGTGTCTTGTAAAGACCGTTATCTCTTGGAGCCTGTAAGCTTCTGTCTTACGCTCGTCCCTGTTCTTCGTATAATAACGCTAAGGTAAACTACCTGCTTAAGAGACTCACTGAGTCTGACTAAGTCTACCTCTACGCTACAGTCTACGGCAGCCCCGCTGTACTTGATAGCACTTGTAGTCAATCCTACACCTGGGTCGTAACGACTGTCCCTCTGTAAGGATGGAGCATTTTGCCCACTTACCGGCGAGCCAACAAGACGGGCTTAAAAAGCTGATGTCTTTGGTTGGCCCGGAGAGCGTGGCTCATCTTGCTTCGCAAGGCCCCGACGATGTTAACGCACGTCTGGAGGCGTTCTCGAACTACGAGAATGCTCTGGTGGAGCACATGCAACAACGGATGACTGAGGCCACTGCGGCTGCGACGCCCAGGCCGTCATCAGATGGAGCTCCCAGAGCGAAACCGCTCATGGTGAGCGTCAAGACCTTCGAGGGCAAGGATGGAGAGAATCTCCTGCTCTGGATCAGAGAAGTGGAGATGGCGATGACGTCCGTCATGCTCAAGACCGAGCAACAGCGCGTGGCGCTGGCTGTCTCCAAGCTCGGAGGTCGAGTGCGAGAATGGTCCCTGACGTGTGGTACGTCTGTGGACGCTGCATTCCCTCTTGGGGTCAGCTCAAGCTGCAGCTCTCGCGAGTATTCTCGCCGCCTGACCAGGCATATTGCGTGAGGTCACGCTTCCTTTCTACCCGACAGGGCAAGAAGGAGCTGGTGGACTTCGTCCAAGAGTTGCGTACTCTGATTGCTGGTATGGCAGCGGATCCTCTCCCCGAGGCGGTCACGGTGGCCATCTTCACCCTTCTTCTTTTGAAGAAGCTGTGAATTTGGCGTTGAACGCCGAGTTCAACTTCAATTCAGCACGACTTGGCTGGAGTGCTTCGCACAATAGCTCGTCTGGAGCTTCGGGCTCGTCCAATGGACCTGAGTCGATGGATCTCAGCTATGCTGAAGACGAAGAAGCCGAGCTTCAGACTGCCGAGTAGCGCATTGGCATTCGCCGCTGGTATGTGTGCGGGAGCACGCAGCACCTGCGTCCGGGGTGTCCGCTTCGCAAGCAACGCCAGGCTTCTATGAGCCGAGACCGCGCCTCTGACCGGATGCCGGGTCCGTGGCAGGGAAACGCCAAGACCCAGTAGGCACGGGGCGGCCTGCTGGGGAAGAACTCTGTTCTGTTGAACCTCTGAGAGGAGGTCAGCAGGGCTTGCCCCCGGAGAGCTCCGTGCTCTATAACACGGAACGTGTATGCAAGCCGGGCTTGCTGGTCGTTGAAGCGACCGTGAAGGGCTTTAATAAGCCATGGGTAATCCTTATCGATTCTGGTGCGTCGGGCAACTACGCTCGACGCGCCACGATGGAAGGAAGTCAGCAGTATGCTGAGGCGCAAGTGCGTGACACGGTCACTGTTCGTCTTGCGACGGGAACCCGTGTTACGGTGCCTAAGGTTCCTGTGAACCTGGGCGTGAAGTTTTTGGACTTCGATAGCGTTGAAAGCTGTCTGGTCCTCGACCTGGATTCGAGATACGATCTCATCCTAGGCATGGCCTGGCTGGAACGCCATGAGCCATGGATCGACTGGAGGTCTAAGACCTTAGGCGCTACGCGCTTGCCTCCTAGCGGAGCTTTGGCGAGTCATGAACCCACCTCTGCTAGGAAGCACAAGCGCTATAGGCGCGAGCACTGGACCGAGACGGTCAATGTGCTGGATATTGGAGTGTCTGAGTTAATGGACACTGGCGTCCCTGACGCGAGCCCTGAGCACTGCTCTTGGGCTGAACGTGGAGTGGCACGTAAACCGCTGAGCGGCCCTCGTTGTGCTAACGAGCTGTCGCTGTTTGCTTCCGAAAGCATGGCCGACCCGGTGCCGAGGCACGCGGGGCTAGGCCCGTCCGAAGCGCGTGGGGTGACACGCTATTCGCCGAGCGACGCTCGCTCTGATGAGCAGCCTTCGCTGCATGCCAATGATGGCGTGGTCGACAACATGTCGAGGCATCTTGGGCCTGGCCCTAGTGATGCGCGTGGAGTGGCACATAACCCGCTGAGCGGTGGTCGTCCAGATGACGATTACCTGCTGCATGCTAAGGATGGCGTGGTCGACGGAACGTCGAGGTATCTTGGGCCTGGCCCTAGTGATGCGCGTGGAATGGCACGCAATCCACTGGGTGGCGACTGCGAGTCAAGCAGCCCGCTGCCGGATGTCGGTAATGACATCGAGTCTCCTTTGGAGCAAGAGGTGAGGGCATGTTTTGTCTTAAAACCCTGGTCTCTCCGAGACGTTTGGTCTCCGCGAGGAGACGGCAGCAACGCCGCATGTCGACTGCGAGACGCAAGGTGTCTGTCCTGATACAGGAAGTATCTCGAGTGGAGGATGATAGCGAGCAGCTATACACACTCGTTGATGGCGTGACTGGCGAGGCCAATGGTGAGATCACCTTGGAAAGTATTCCCACAGTCGATGCTCTGATAGAGCTAGACGAGATGTCCGTCGCCGAGTTTGGCGAGGCCTTAAAGGCGGGCGAGCTAGCCGAAGTGGTCATTATACGACCTGAAGAAGAGTTGAACTCTTCGTCGCTTCTGGATGAAGCTGTCCTTGAGGACACAAAGAAGATCCTAAGTGATCGCAGTGGATCGGCGATCTTGAAGAATCCCTCGGATCCCTTATATCCTTTGGTGAAGGACTTCCAAGACGTGGTCTCTAATGACACTCCGTCATCTCTACCTCCCGATCGAGGTGTGCGTCATGAGATTGACCTGATTCCTGGAACCAAATACTGCGTGACACGGCAGTGGTCCTTGCCAAGGGAGCAGTGCGACGTCATTGACGCCTTCTTCAGTGCTAAGCACGCGGCAGGAATGGTGCGAGAGAGCAAGTCTCCACATTCCACGCCCACATTCTGTGTCAGAAAGCCAAATGGGAAGTGGCGTATCGTTCACGCTTTTAATAAGATCAACGCGGCCACTATCCCGGCGCAGACGCCGATTCCTAGAAAGGATGTTCTGCAGAACAACATGGTTGGCAGTACAATGTACAGTGCGCTCGACTTAGTCGATGGTTATTACCAATTGCTCATGCGTACGAGCGATATTCCGCTGATAGCGGTGAGCACTCCGAGCGGTATGCTCTGGGAGTGGTTCGTAATGGCCCGAGGGCTGTCGAACGCGCCTGCGACGTTCAATCGTCTGGTGACGCAACTGTTCAGGCCTCTTCGAGCGTTTGCACAAACGTACTTTGATGACATATTTGTCCACAGTTTGCGGAGCACGGAAGTCGGATGTGGAGAACCACATCAACCATCTGCGAGCGGTGCTCGAGTGCATGCGCACTAACAAACTTTACGCTAATGCGTCTAAGTGTATCTTCGGTGCTGAAGAGATTCCCTTCTTGGGATGCTTTATTGGAAAGCGTGGCCTTCGTGCGGATACCGCCAAGGTAAAGTCCATTGTGGACTGGCCGGTTCCGAAGAACCAGAAGGACTTACGGAAGTGGCTTGGCCTTGCCAATTACTTGCACAAGTACAGCAAGAACTATGCTGAGATGGCTCGGCCATTGTCCAATCTCCTTAAGAAGGATGCGGACTGGTGTTGGGACACCGAGCATCAAGATGCATTTGAGGCGGTCAAGGAGAGTCTCCTTCATGCACCGATCCTGGCGTTGCCAGACCCTGAACGTCCGTTCAACGTCGACTGCGACGCATCCGACTTTGCCATTGGCAGTGCGCTTTTACAAGCTGATGCCGATGGGCACGAACGCGTGATTGCGTTTGAGTCTCGCCAGCTTAAAGCTGCAGAGAAGAACTACCCAGTTCATGACAAGGAGCTACTTGCAATGAAGTATGCCCTTGTCAAGTTCAGGGTGCACCTGCTTGGTTCTAAACCGTTTGTGGTCTTTACAGACCATGCGTCGCTATGCACTGCGATTCAATCGCCTCATCTCTCGCAAAGGATGGCCAGATGGCTGTCCTTCTTCGCGGAGTACAACTTCGAGGTGAAGTACAAGCCTGGCAGGCAGAACGATCTGGCGGACGCACTGTCGCGCCGACCAGATTATGAGCTTGCTCATGTCACGACTGTGACTTCGTCTGTGACGACGTTAATCCGCGCTGCGTGTGCGCGCGATGATACGTGTGTAGCTCTGCTACGTGCTCTTTGGAGCAAGGAGTTCGAAAACTCGGACATTGTTGTCGGCGCGCCTGCGCGCGAGGTTACATCGCTACTCCATCGATGATGGCCTGTTGTACTACAGCACGGATGTTGAGGACACTCCCGTGTTGTCGTCCCTCATGACGAGGATCTAAAGTACCGAATCCTCTATGAGGCGCATGATACGCCGCTTAGTGGCCACCTCGGTCGTGAAAGACCTACGGCTCGGTGAGCCTGACGTATTGGTGGCCCAAGCTTTACAAGTGGACAAGCACTTACGTGCGCACGTGCGAGACGTGCCAACGGGTGAAGCCTTCACCGCACGCGACTGCGCCGCTGGCAAGTTTGCCTGTACTCTGGGTGTTGGGAGTCCATGAGTTTGGACTTTGTGTTCGGTCTTCCTAAAGACCAGGATGGGAACACAGAAATCGTGGTCTTTGTAGACCGATTGAGTAAGATGGTACATCTTGCGGCAGTGCCGGACACCATCGATGGTGAAGGTACAGCGAAGCTGTTTATCGATAGGGTTTTTCGCCAACATGGCTTACCCGCATCGATTGTCTCTGACAGAGACCCCCGTTTCACGGGCCATTTCTGGTCGTCCGTGTTCACCGTGCTGGGCACGAAGTTGGACATGTCCACGGCGGATCATCCGCAGACCGACGGTCAAACCGAATGCGCGAATCGCGTTGTGGAGGATATCCTCCGAAGCACTTGTGCTGAAAAGCCAAAGCTTTGGAGCTCCATGCTCCCACTCGTTGAGTTCGCATTGAATAATGCTGTGCATGTCTCTACAGGCTACACGCCGTTCTACGTGAACGGCCTCTCTCACCCACGCATCCTGTTGACGCTACCACTCCGTGGTTCTGGGCTTGGTGGGGGAGGAGAGCTCGCTGAGCGTCTTGCTGATGTCAGCCCTACTGCTGTTAAGAAACAGGTTGATGACTTTCTGTCAACGCGTCTGAATGTCCTTCGACATGTGCGTGACGCAATGGCTGAGAGCCAAGACAAGCAGAAGGAATATGCAGATGCCAAGGGCAGAAGAAATGAGCAAAGCTTTGAGGTCGGAGACCTGATTTTATTAAATGCCAAAAACCTCCCTACGCATGCAGTGACCGCGGTCTTCAAGACCAAGCTGCGTCCGCGCTTTGTGGGACCTTTCAAGGTCGTGGCCAAGAAGGGCCTGGCATATACGCTAAACCTCCCCAAGAGGATGCGAACGCATCCCGTGTTTTACGTGGGCTTGCTCAAGCCGTACCGGGACGCGTTGCAGGTTAGCTCGGAGGAGCTCGCGCCGCAGGTGGCGGAGCTACAGCGGCGGGCAGAAGACGAAGCAGACCGTCAATCTGCCCCTGCATCCGAGCCACAGCCTCCACGAGCTTGACAAGCTTCTCCACGGTCGCGACATGACCTCGCTCAAGAGCGGCCAGCCGCTGAGCACACGACTCCGGTTTCTCAACCCAGTCGAGTCGGCTTGCAAAACCATCGAACTTCGAGCGCCACAGCGGGACTTCGTCCTCTAACGGCTCATCAGCCTGCTCCTGTGACGCGTGCACCGCCGGCGCTGTTCGATGAGCAAGGGGAGCTCCACTTCCACGTGGAAGAGATACTGAAGCGACGGAGTCGCCAGGGTCATACCCAGTATCTGGTGAAGTGGCGTGGATACTCACTCCGAGAACTCGTGGGAGTTCGAGGGCCCGACCCGGCAAGATTGCCCTGACGTCGTGGACGCTTTGATCAGAGTGATCTGATGCGCCCGCGAGCTCGGTCGCTCCGTGCTTCCCGCCAATAGGCTGGGGAGCATATGGATCAGTCGCTGAGCTCAAGCGCTGATCCTGGGCTGCTGCAGCCATGAGACCACGGATGTGGAGGGTTGCAGAGCTCTAGGGAGCATGATGGAGATACGTCGAATGACGGTAGCGAAGCGCCAGTCGGCACTTCGCTCTAAAAATTGGTTTCTCGCCGCGCAGCCTGCGCACGTCAACTTCTGAGAAGATGGCTCTTAGAGCTAACACCGGGGACATCGATTATGTCAACTAGTTGGCTGCCACACAGAGTGGCGGCCCGTTACGTGCTCACGGAGCCGACGCTAGTATTGGGGTTGGAAACCCGCGTCCGTGGACACGTACACGGATATGCGGTACTGTGTACACGGGGAAGCGATACCGTGTACACGAGTATGCGATAGCGGCTCACGGAGCCGACGGGGTTGGAAACCCGCGTCCGTGGACACGTACAGTGCGGATGACAGGTACCATCCGTCATGCGGATGACAGGTACCGATGGTCATACGGATGACAGTTATCGACGGTCATGCGGGTGACAGGTACCGTTCGCTATGCGGATACACAGTATGGTGTACATGCATGGATATGCGTAAGTGTACACGTACACGGATACACGATAGTGTATGGGATTTTGCTCTTCGAGGGTACGCTGACGGTTAAGGATGCAATCCTCTTGTCGTTCAGCTCGTACATGACGTACACTTGAACATAGTCAGCAGGGCTGACGTGGTCGACGAAAGTATCGCTAATAGCGAAGAAGCACTTGCGGTGAGG
>JAAKBD010000348.1:0-62343 GCA_012656105.1 Phytophthora syringae | reverse complement strand
TCGTCCGCGGGGTCCTTCCCTGTCGTTTTACGAGAAGAATCGCCTTCTCCAAGAGCGCGTGTGTGCGCTCGAGATGGCGATGAACATCGGCCAGGTGGGAAGGCTGCCAGGATGGCTGGGATCGTGGGATCCCTTGAGCAACTTCGCTCTGACGTGAGAACGGAGTTCCAGAACGTCCACGATCGGATTCAGCGCTGTGTCGAGGAGATCGACCAGCTGCAATCCGCCACTATCTGTTGGCCGAGTACTCCTCGTATTCGGCCTCAACATGGGACAACGCCTTACGGCTACCCTGCCGCACCTCGTGGGCAGGCTCCGGGCGAGTCAGTCTTTTGGCTGCCACTTCTCGTGGAGCGCCTCAAGGGCGGCCCAGCCTTACGGCTATCCTGCACCTTACGGGTTTGGAGGTTATCTGGGGTATGGCCAGATGCCCAGGGCCGGCTTTCCAGGCACCGCCTTATGGGGGATCTGCGCAAGCGGGTCGCCCAGGTCCCAGTGGCTCAGCCACAGGCTTCGCAGGAGCTGGCGGAGTCTGCTCCGCCTGGCGGTCGCTTCGAGGAAGTGAGCTCGCCGGCTCAAGGCCTGGTCCGCTCCCTGAGGGAAGCTAGATCCTGCGGATCGTGGTAGCGCTTAAGACGACCCACGTAAAACGTTGGGTGCGTCGCCATTGACTTTGGAAGGTCAATGGTGTAAGCTGCACCATGCCGGCTGAGGACCGTGAAGGGTCCGATGAAGCGGTGCTTCAACTTGTTGCTCTCAACAGAGCTAACCCGGTTTAGCGGTAGGTTTCTAGTGTCTAATAGGACTAAATCCCCAACGTTAAACACGTTTAAGTTTCCTCTTCCATGCTTGTCAGAGTATTCCTTTTGTTTATCTTGTGCGGACGCCATCGCGTCGCGCACGGTTGATAACATTCAACCTAGTGCCAATAAACTCTTGCACTTGCTTTCGTAAAGCTGGGTCGATGTCAGAGACCCGGGAGGAAAGTGCTTTCGAGCCTCTCCCACTTAGGATGGAAGCATCAGTGTCGCCACGAACCGTGAGCGGCACTCGAGGGTTACGAAGCCCATTCAAATAGAACGAGGTAAACCCGTTGATGCGTGCACCGCATTGTTGAGTGCAAACTCAACGACCGGTAGACGGTCGGACCATGTGCGGGCGCCTCTGCGCAGTGTGTCCTCAAGCACGCGGTTTACCCGCTCCGTCTGGCCATCCGTTTGAGGGTGGTCAGCGGTCGACATGTGTAGACGAGTTCCAATGAGTTGGAACAGCGTCTTCAAAACGCAGCGGTAAACCGCGGGTCTCTATCAGAGACAATGGTCTCCGGGAGGCCATGATAGCGGAACACGCCGTCAATAAACAGACGAGCGGCGTGTTCGCCCGTGACCGTATCAAACACAGGTGCTAAATGCACCATCTTGCTCAGACGGCACACGAACACCAAAATTCCGGTGTTGCCGTGCCCGTCAGCTGGAAGTCCAAAGATGAAGTCGAGACTCATCGACCTTCCAGCAGTCCACAGGGACTGGAAGGCTCTGTAAAGCCGAGGCATGGCCTGCGGGTTTCACTCGCTGACATGTTTCGCATGTCATCACATAGTTGGCGACCCACTTGTACATGTGGGTCCACCAGAAGACTGTGAGACCGACTGGAAGGTCTTCTCGCGGCCGAGATGGCCGCTGGAAGGCGCGTCGTGCGCCTCCTGAAGTATGTCGTACTTCAGGTATTCATCATGAGGGACCACAACCCGAGGAGGGTCACTCTGTAATGAAGAAGACCATCGGTCCACGCATACCGATGGAGGCGAGACCTCTGTCGTGGCGTAAGCCATTCCGACTTGGCGTCCTTCCCAGCGGACAGGAACCGTACTAGAGGAGCGAGAGATTCGTCCTCTCGATACGCCATGCGTATCCGATCGTAAAGATCCGTCGTCACACGACTAATATGAGCTAACTCATAGTCTGGGCGACGCGAGCGCGTCGGCAAGCACAGTTAAGCTTGCCGGGCTTGTATTCAACGCGGAAGTTGTATTCCGCAAAGAATGACAGCCAACGCGCCATTCTCTGTGAGAGATGTGGCGAGTTTGTCGCCGTCCGCAAGGTCGCGTGATCCGTATAGATCACAAAGGGCTTGGAGCCCAGAAGATGCACTCGGAACTTCACGAGCGCATACTTCATGGCAAGGAGTTCTTTATCATGAACTGGGTAATTCCTGTTCGGCCGCTTTGAGCTGCCTGGACTGGAACGAGATAACTCGCTCGCGTCCGTCCGCGTCGTTCTGAAGTAGTGCGCAACCGATTGCATAGTCGGAAGCGTCACAGACGATGCTGAACGGCTTCGTCTCGTCTGGCAGTGCCAAGACCGGTGCTTGCTGCAGACTTGCTTTGACTTTGTCGAAAGCGTCTTGGTGACGGTGCTCCCAGCACCAGTCACAGTCCTTCTTAAGGAGGTCTGACAGGGTTTAGCCAAGCCCGCATAGCCTGCGCTATACTTGTGCAGGTAGTTGGCTAGACCCAACCACTTTCGAAGGTCTTTCTGAGACCGAGGTGTTGGCCAAGCAGAGATGGCCTTCACCTTCTCGGGGTCTGCCCGTACTCCTACGTTGCTGACAAAGCAACCGAGAACCTTGATCTCGGGAGCCGCAAAGACGCACTTGTCGATGTTGGCATAGCGCTTGTTGGCTCTCATGACCTCGAACACTCGACGGAGGTGCTTCAAATGCACCTCCATAGCCGTCTGGCCTTGCTCGGCGCGGCTATGGACGAAGATGTCGTCAAAATACGTCTGGGTGAACGTACGGAGCAGTCTGAATAGCTGCGTGACCAAGCGATTAAAGTCGCTGGGCATTTGGTAACCCTTGTGGCATCACGAGCCACTCCCAAAGCATCCCGCTTGGTGTGCTTACCGCCGTCAAAGGGATGTCACTTTGACGCATCAGGATCTGGTAATATCCGTCCACCAGATCCAAGGCACTGTAAAGTTCACAGCCTGCCATGTTGTTTAACAACACATCCTTGCGTGGGATGGGTGTCTGTGCTGGCACCGTCGCGCTGTTCAGCTTGTTGAAAGCGTGAACCAGACGCCACTTCCCGTTCGGCTTCCGAACGCAGAAGGTGGGCTGTCGAGTGCGGGGATTTCGACTCCCGCACCATGCCTGCTTTCGCCTTAGTGGCGAAGAAGTCGTCAATGACTTCACACTGCTCGCGAGGCAGTGGCCATTGTCTGGTGACACAGTACTTGTGCCTGGCACGAGATCAATCTCGTGCCTCACTCCGCGATCGGGCGGGAGTTGGGACGGTGGATTCTTCGACACCACGTCCGAAAACTCCTTCACCAGGGGATTCAGTGGATCCTTCGGGTTCTTGAGTATCTCAGAACCCAAGCGCTTTACGCGCTGGCGAGTGAATTCCTCCAAGACATCCTCGTCCATCACAGAGGAAGAGTTTAACTCCTCAGCGGGGTCTCTTGTTTTAGAAGGACCACCTCCGCAATATCACCGACCTTGAGGTCGATCAGAAAGTCATTCATTGACATCTCTTCGAGGTTCAGTAGCTCTGACACCTCGGGCAGCGGCTCTAACATGAGCGCGCCTGCCTTCACGCAACGGCCTGTTTCGCCATCGAAGACGTGATAACACTCTTCCGCCGAGCTTGTCGAAGGAGCCTGGGCCCTGGGCTCCGAGTCACTTGACGTGACTACAGTTTGACCTGAAGTCAAACTCGACTTACGGCGGCGGCGATGGTCACGTCGACGACGGCCTCGACGCGAGATTACGTTTCTCACGTCGGATGATGTCCGCTCTAGGACATCACAAGCCGCTAAGGTTTCGTGTGGTACTTCATTACCCACACATGAAGCTCTCCCGCGTCTTCCTCTTCAGTTAAGGTCTGGGCGACCGGGTGTGGACCTAAGTTACCCACCTGGTGGGCATCTCCTGATGCCGCCACGCTCGGGGTTTCCGCCACCAAGCTAACTTTGGTGGACCCCTATGGTCGTCCTTCTTGGACTCGGTCTCCCGACCTACTGCAACCTCATTGGCAGTCACTGAGAGCGCGCCCACCACCCAAAAACTCTTCGGACGCTGTGGCGCCCTGGCGATTCTTGCGGAATCCCCGGTATCTTGGAGAGGTGGGAACATGACTCACCAATGCTCTGTCTGATACGGCGGGGCGGCTGGCATCAATGGCCTTGCCGCGCCAATCGATCCATGGCTCATGCTTCTCGAGCCATGGCATCCCTAGGATCAAGTCATACTTGTCCATCGTTAGAACGGTAAACCGTTCTCGGCTATCGAAGTCTTCGAACTTGATAGCCAGGCCCATGTGGACCTTAGGTACTGTAATTATCGTACCGTCGGCAAGCCTTACTTTGACTTGCCCGTAGCCTTTGCTCTCTCGCAGAGCATCCGCTAACTTGTCGCCATTCTTGGCGACTGTGTGGCGGCGTGCGAAGTTCTTCGACGCCCCAGAGTCGATCAAAACCCGAAAGGGATGATCATATCCTCGTACGTTTGCATGTACAACGAGCAGCCCATCGCTGCTCTTCTCCGATTCGAGTGCAAAGACTCTCAGGGGCTAAGTCTCCATGGTGCGCGCCACCCGCGCACCGCTCATGAAGACTTAGATCTTCCCCAGTAGGGCGCCCCGCCCTATTGGTTTCCGAGTTCCCTGGCCACGGGGTCGCGGCTTCTGCCAGCGGCCCTTGAGACCAACGGGTCGAGGAGGAAATCGTCTCCGTTGTCCTCCTGCAGGACAGGCAGCCCAAGTTTACCGCAGCCGAAGCAGCGAATTTCTTGCTGCTCGGTCAGGCCAAGGTCCATGGGGACTGGCCCGCTAGAAGCGCCTCTCGAAGCACCTGAGGTTGGTGCGGAGTTACCTGGTCAGGTCCTCGTGGGGGTACGAGCCTGTTTGTGGCTGTACTCCTCTTGAAGAGCGATCTGAGCCGCTGCTTCAAGGGTACTGGCTTGTACCCGGCACAATTGGGTCCGAGCTGGACCGACTCGTAGGCCGTCCATGAACACAGTCACATTGATGTATTCCGGGAGTGGTTTCCCCACAAGAGATGCAGTAAGCTCTCGCATCTCTTGTATGTACTCGTGCAGCTCGCGCCTTCCCTGTCTGCACGACAGGAAGCGCGAGCGCTGGCGATACTCATAGTTCACCGGGAGGAAAGCGGCTCTCAGCTGCTCGCACAGCTGGGCCCATGATGCAAAGCATCCTGGCGTTGTCGCCTCACGCGTATACGCCCAGCTCTTAGCTCTGTCACTAAGGTGCGACAGAGCAAAAGCGACACGAAGTCGTTCGCTCGAGATGAGAGCCGCGTCCATGGTGAGCTCAACTTCTCTGACACACAAAAGTGAAGGTTTTCTCCTTCCTTTCCTTCATAAGGGTCACCTTCAGCCGCAACGGCTAGGGAGCCGGTGGCTTAGTGTAACGGGATTACGCAAAGAGTTACGATTATGTAGGTCACCCTATTTGGTGTGACCACACTCTCCCTAAAACAGTACTCAGTACGTGAAAGTTAACAAGATACCAGTAGGTGGCTTCACAGCCAATAGATATGCATTAGACTAGGCTCTACTATGTTAGATAGTGAGACCTATATTTACACCAGTGCGGCTCTGCCGCCGATAGCAATAATACATTCAGTTCACCTTTAACCTTAAGAGTTACAGTGTCTTGTAAAGACTGTTATCTCTTGGAGCCTGTAAGCTTCTGTCTTACGCTCGTCCCTGTTCTTCGTATAATAACGCTAAGGTAAACTACCTGCTTAAGAGACTCGCTGAGTCTGACTAAGTCTACCTCTACGCTACAGTCTACGGCAGCCCCGCTGTACTTGGTAGCACTTGTAGTCAATCCTACACCTGAGTCGTAACGACTGTCCCTCTGTGAGGATGGAGCATTTCGCCCACTTACCGGCGAGCCAACAAGACGGGCTTAAAAAGCTGATGTCTTTGGTTGGCCCGGAGAGCGTGGCTCATCTTGCTTCGCAAGGCCCCGACGATGTTAACGCACGTCTGGAGGCGTTCTCGAACTACGAGAATGCTCTGGTGGAGCACATGCAACAACGGATGACTGAGGCCGCTGCGTCTGCGACGCCCAGGCCGTCATCGGATGGAGCTCCCAGAGCGAAACCGCTCATGGTGAGCGTCAAGACCTTCGAGGGCAAGGATGGAGAGAATCTCCTGCTCTGGGTCAGAGAAGTGGAGATGGCTATGACGTCCGCCATGCTCAAGACCGAGCAACAGCGCGTGGCGCTGGCTATCTCCAAGCTCGGAGGTCGAGCGCGAGAATGGTCCTGACCTGCGGTACGTCTGTGGACGCTGCCTTCCCTCGTGGGATCAGCTCAAGCTGCAACTCTCGCGAGTATTCTCGCCGCCTAACCAGGCATATCGCGTGAGGTCACGCTTCCTTTCTACCCGACAGGGCAAGAAGGAGTTGGTGGACTTCGTCCAAGAGTTGCGTACTCTGATTGCCGGTATGGCAGCGGATCCTCTCCCCGAGGCGGTCACGGTGGCCATCTTCACCCTTCTTCTTTGAAGAAGCTGTGGTGGCGTTGAACGCCGAGTTCAACTTCAAGTCCGCTCGACTTGGTTGGAGTGCTTCGCACAACAGCTCGTCTGGAGCTTCGGGCTCGTCCAATGGACCTGAGCCGATGGATCTCAGCTACGCTGAAGACGAAGAAGCCGAGCTTCAGACTGCCGAGCAGCGCATTGGCGTTCGCCGCTGCTATGTGTGCGGGAGCACGCAGCACCTGCGTCCGGGGTGTCCGCTTCGCAAGCAACGCCAGGCTCCTATGAGCCGAGGCCGCGCCTCTGACCGGAAGCCGGGTCCGTGGCAGGGAAACGCCAAGACCCAGTAGGCGCGGGGCGGCCTGCTGGGGAAGAACTCTGTTCTGTTGAACCTCTGAGAGGAGGTCAGCAGGGCTTGCCCCGGAGAGCTCCGTGCTCTATAACACGGAACGTGTATGCAAGCCGGGCTTGCTGGTCGTTGAAGCGACCGTGAAGGGCTTTAATAAGCCATGGGTAATCCTTATCGATTCTGGTGCGTCGGGCAATTACGCTCGACGCGCCACGATGGAAGGAAGTCAGCAGTATGCTGAGGCGCAAGTGCGTGACACGGTCACTGTTCGTCTTGCGACGGGAACCCGTGTTACGGTGCCTAAGGTTCCTGTGAACCTGGGCGTGAAGTTTTGGACTTCGATAGCGTTGAAAGCTGTCTGGTCCTCGACCTGGATTCGAGATACGATCTCATCCTAGGCATGGCCTGGCTGGAACGCCATGAGCCATGGATCGACTGGAGGTCTAAGACCTTAGGCGCTACGCGCTTGCCTCCTAGCGGAGCTTTGGCGAGTCATGAACCCACCTCTGCTAGGAAGCAAAAGCGCTATTGGCGCGAGCACTGGACCGAGACGGTCAATGTGCTGGATATTGGAGTGTCTGAGTTAATGGACACTGGCGTCACTGACGCGAGCCCTGAGCACTGCTCTTGGGCTGAACGTGGAGTGGCACGTAAACCGCTGAGCGGCCCTCGTTGTGTTAACGAGCTGTCGCTGTTTGCTTCCGAAAGCATGGCCAACCCGGTGCCGAGGCACGCGGGGCTAGGCCCGTCCGAAGCGCGTGGGGTGACACGCTATTCGCCGAGCGACGCTCGCTCTGATGAGCAGCCTTCGCTGCATGCCAATGATGGCGTGGTCGACAACATGTCGAGGCATCTTGGGCCTGGCCCTAGTGATGCGCGTGGAGTGGCACGTAACCCGCTGAGCGGTGGTCGTCAGATGACGATTACCTGCTGCATGCTAAGGATGGCGTGGTCGACGGAACGTCGAGGTATCTTGGGCCTGGCCCTAGTGATGCGCGTGGAATGGCACGTAATCCACTGGGTGGCGACTGCGAGTCAAGCAGCCCGCTGCCGGATGTCGGTAATGACATCGAGTCTCCTTTGGAGCAAGAGGTGAGGGCATGTTTTGTCTTAAAACCCTGGTCTCTCCGAGACGTTCGGTCTCCGCGAGGAGACGGCAGCGACGCCGCATGTCGACTGCGAGACGCAAGGCGTCTGTCCTGATACAGGAAGTATCTCGAGTGGAGGATGATAGCGAACAGCTATACACACTCGTGGATGGAGTGACTGGCGAGGCCAATGGTGAGATCACCTTGGAAAGTATTCCCACAGTCGATGCTCTGATAGAGCTGGACGAGATGTCCGTCGCCGAGTTTGGCGAGGCCTTAAAGGCGGGCGAGCTAGCCGAAGTGGTCATTATACGACCTGAAGAAGAGTTGAACTCTTCGTCGCTTCTGGATGAAGCTGTCCTTGAGGACACAAAGAAGATCCTAAGTGATCGCAGTGGATCGGCGATCTTGAAGAATCCCTCGGATCCCTTATATCCTTTGGTGAAGGACTTCCAAGACGTGGTCTCTAATGACACTCCGTCATCTCTACCTCCCGATCGAGGTGTGCGTCATGAGATTGACCTGGTTCCTGGAACCAAATACTGCGTGACACGGCAGTGGTCCTTGCCAAGGGAGCAGTGCGACGTCATTGACGCCTTCTTCAGTGCTAAGCACGCGGCAGGAATGGTGCGAGAGAGCAAGTCTCCACATTCCACGCCGACATTCTGTGTCAGAAAGCCAAATGGGAAGTGGCGTATCGTTCACGCTTTTAATAAGATCAACGCGGCCACTATCCCGGCGCAGACGCCGATTCCTAGAAAGGATGTTCTGCAGAACAACATGGTTGGCAGTACAATGTACAGTGCGCTCGACTTAGTCGATGGTTATTACCAATTGCTCATGCGTACGAGCGATATTCCGCTGATAGCGGTGAGCACTCCGAGCGGTATGCTCTGGGAGTGGTTCGTAATGGCCCGAGGGCTGTCGAACGCGCCTGCGACGTTCAATCGTCTGGTGACGCAACTGTTCAGGCCTCTTCGAGCGTTTGCACAAACGTACTTTGATGACATCTTTGTCCACAGTCGTGCGGAGCACGGAAGTCGGATGTGGAGAACCACATCGACCATCTACGAGCGGTGCTCGAGTGCATGCGCACTAACAAACTTTACGCTAATGCGTCTAAGTGTATCTTCGGTGCTGAAGAGATTCCCTTCTTGGGATGCTTTATTGGAAAGCGTGGCCTTCGTGCGGATCCCGCCAAGGTAAAGTCCATTGTGGACTGGCCGGTTCCGAAGAACCAGAAGGACTTACGGAAGTGGCTTGGCCTTGCCAATTACTTGCACAAGTACAGCAAGAACTATGCTGAGATGGCTCGGCCATTGTCAATCTCCTTAAGAAGGATGCGGACTGGTGTTGGGACACCGAGCATCAAGATGCATTTGAGGCGGTCAAGGAGAGTCTCCTTCATGCACCGATCCTGGCGTTGCCAGACCCTGAACGTCCGTTCAACGTCGACTGCGACGCATCCGACTTTGCCATTGGCAGTGCGCTTTTACAAGCTGATGCCGATGGGCACGAACGCGTGATTGCGTTTGAGTCTCGCCAGCTTAAAGCTGCAGAGAAGAACTACCCAGTTCATGACAAGGAGCTACTTGCAATGAAGTATGCCCTTGTCAAGTTCAGGGTGCACCTGCTTGGTTCTAAACCGTTTGTGGTCTTTACAGACCATGCGTCGCTATGCACTGCGATTCAATCGCCTCATCTCTCGCAAAGGATGGCCAGATGGCTGTCCTTCTTCGCGGAGTACAACTTCGAGGTGAAGTACAAGCCTGGCAGGCAGAACGATCTGGCGGACGCACTGTCGCGCCGACCAGATTATGAGCTTGCTCATGTCACGACTGTGACTTCGTCTGTGACGACGTTAATCCGCGCTGCGTGTGCGCGCGATGATACGTGTGTAGCTCTGCTACGTGCTCTTTGGAGCAAGGAGTTTGAAAACTCGGACATTAAGTTGTCGGCGCGCCTGCGCGCGAGGTTACATCGCTACTCCATCGATGATGGCCTGTTGTACTACAGCACGGATGTTGAGGACACTCCCGTGTTGTCGTCCCTCATGACGAGGATCTAAAGTACCGAATCCTCTATGAGGCGCATGATACGCCGCTTAGTGGCCACCTCGGTCGTGAAAGACCTACGGCTCGGTGAGCCTGACGTATTGGTGGCCCAAGCTTTACAAGTGGACAAGCACTTACGTGCGCACGTGCGAGACGTGCCAACGGGTGAAGCCTTCACCGCACGCGACTGCGCCGCTGGCAAGTTTGCCTGTACTCTGGGTGTTGGGAGTCCATGAGTTTGGACTTTGTGTTCGGTCTTCCTAAAGACCAGGATGGGAACACAGAAATCGTGGTCTTTGTAGACCGATTGAGTAAGATGGTACATCTTGCGGCAGTGCCGGACACCATCGATGGTGAAGGTACAGCGAAGCTGTTTATCGATAGGGTTTTTCGCCAACATGGCTTACCCGCATCGATTGTCTCTGACAGAGACCCCGTTTCACGGGCCATTTCTGGTCGTCCGTGTTCACCGTGCTGGGCACGAAGTTGGACATGTCCACGGCGGATCATCCGCAGACCGACGGTCAAACCGAATGCGCGAATCGCGTTGTGGAGGATATCCTCCGAAGCACTTGTGCTGAAAAGCCAAAGCTTTGGAGCTCCATGCTCCCACTCGTTGAGTTCGCATTGAATAATGCTGTGCATGTCTCTACAGGCTACACGCCGTTCTACGTGAACGGCCTCTCTCACCCACGCATCCCGTTGACGCTACCACTCCGTGGTTCTGGGCTTGGTGGGGAGGAGAGCTCGCTGAGCGTCTTGCTGATGTCAGCCCTACTGCTGTTAAGAAACAGGTTGATGACTTTCTGTCAACGCGTCTGAATGTCCTTCGACATGTGCGTGACGCAATGGCTGAGAGCCAAGACAAGCAGAAGGAATATGCAGATGCCAAGGGCAGAAGAAATGAGCAAAGCTTTGAGGTCGGAGACCTGATTTTATTAAATGCCAAAAACCTCCCTACGCATGCAGTGACCGCGGTCTTCAAGACCAAGCTGCGTCCGCGCTTTGTGGGACCTTTCAAGGTCGTGGCCAAGAAGGGCCTGGCATATACGCTAAACCTCCCCAAGAGGATGCGAACGCATCCCGTGTTTTACGTGGGCTTGCTCAAGCCGTACCGGGACGCGTTGCAGGTTAGCTCGGAGGAGCTCGCGCCGCAGGTGGCGGAGCTACAGCGGCGGGCAGAAGACGAAGCAGACCGTCAATCTGCCCCTGCATCCGAGCCACAGCCTCCACGAGCTTGACAAGCTTCTCCACGGTCGCGACATGACCTCGCTCAAGAGCGGCCAGCCGCTGAGCACACGACTCCGGTTTCTCAACCCAGTCGAGTCGGCTTGCAAAACCATCGAACTTCGAGCGCCACAGCGGGACTTCGTCCTCTAACGGCTCATCAGCCTGCTCCTGTGACGCGTGCACCGCCGGCGCTGTTCGATGAGCAAGGGGAGCTCCACTTCCACGTGGAAGAGATACTGAAGCGACGGAGTCGCCAGGGTCATACCCAGTATCTGGTGAAGTGGCGTGGATACTCACTCCGAGAACTCGTGGGAGTTCGAGGGCCCGCCCGGCAAGATTGCCCTGACGTCGTGGACGCTTTTGATCAGAGTGATCTGATGCGCTCCGCGAGCTCGGTCGCTCCGTGCTTCCCGCCAATAGGCTGGGGAGCATATGGATCAGTCGCTGAGCTCAAGCGCTGATCCTGGGCTGCTGCAGCCATGAGACCACGGATGTGGAGGGTTGCAGAGCTCTAGGGAGCATGATGGAGATACGTCGAATGACGGTAGCGAAGCGCCAGTCGGCACTTCGCTCTAAAATTGGTTTCTCGCCGCGCAGCCTGCGCACGTCAACTTCTGAGAAGATGGCTCTTAGAGCTAACACCGGGGACATCGATTATGTCAACTAGTTGGCTGCCACACAGAGTGGCGGCCCGTTACGTGCTCACGGAGCCGACGCTAGTATTGGGGTTGGAAACCCGCGTCCGTGGACACGTACACGGATATGCGGTACTGTGTACACGGGAAGCGATACCGTGTACACGAGTATGCGATAGCGGCTCACGGAGCCGACGGGGGAAACCCGCGTCCGTGGACACGTACAGTGCGGATGACAGGTACCATCCGTCATGCGGATGACAGGTACCGATGGTCATACGGATGACAGTTATCGACGGTCATGCGGGTGACAGGTACCGTTCGCTATGCGGATACACAGTATGGTGTACATGCATGGATATGCGTAAGTGTACACGTACACGGATACACGATAGTGTATGGGATTTTGCTCTTCGAGGGTACGCTGACGGTTAAGGATGCAATCCTCTTGTCGTTCAGCTCGTACATGACGTACACTTGAACATAGTCAGCAGGGCTGACGTGGTCGACGAAAGTATCGCTAATAGCGAAGAAGCACTTGCGGTGAGGCCGTTGGCCGTATATGCACTTGGTGCTGGGGGCTTCGGTCGAGAGACTGGTACCAGTCTGCGGTCAGAGGACCGGAAAGTGTTGTTGAGCACACACTGAGGTCGTTGACCAGCTCTTGAAGAACTCGGAAGTTCTCGAGCAAGGAGTTGACGGCTAGTGACCCCGTCACACACGTCTGTTAGACGACACCTCAAGTGAGGCAATGTGACGAGTGTGGACACTTGGTGTCCTCAGTCTGGTGGGGAGAGTGTAACGGGGTTACGCAAAGAGTTACGATTATGTAGGTCACCCTATTTGGTGTGACCACACTCTCCCTAAAACAGTACTCAGTACGTGAAAGTTAACAAGATACCAGTAGGTGGCTTCACAGCCAATAGATATGCATTAGACTAGGCTCTACTATGTTAGATAGTGAGACCTATATATTTACACCAGGGCGGCTCTGCCGCCGATAGCAATAATACATTCAGTTCACCTTTAACCTTAAGAGTTACAGTGTCTTGTAAAGACCGTTATCTCTTGGAGCCTGTAAGCTTCTGGCTTACGCTCGTCCCTGTTCTTCGTATAATAACGCTAAGGTAAGCTACCTGCTTAAGAGACTCACTGAGTCTGACTAAGTCTTCCTCTACGCTACAGTCTACGGCAGCCCCGCTGCACTTAGCCTCCGTGACCGGAGGCTGGATGGTGCCTCGCACATGGGCGATTAACCCTCGCTCGTACTCGTCGAACGCCGCAACGCGTTTGACCTGTTCGTTTGGCGTTGACGCCGCCAAACTACGGAGTGCTTCTACTCCAAAGATGCCTGCCATCTTGCGAACGGACTCAAACTGGGAGTCGTTCAAATGAGGAAACTCATTCATGTCTTCCATCTTGACTCGTGACTAGAGTCCCAAGAGGATTCGGGTAGTACAATCGCTACCTGCGTAGGCGTGGATTGACTACAAGTGCTACCAAGTGTGACGGGGCACACAGCAGCTTGCTTAGAGGAAGCGATGAGTTTGTGTATACAAACTCTAAGTGAACGGCAGTTCACTTTAGTTCCGGAACGTTGACCAAATTAAGGTAGAATTAAGACTGAGTTATATTCTGGTTGGTGCTAAATGAGATCTAATAACAAACTATAAGTACGCTATAGTTTGTCCTATATATTTAACTATTGGTTGGCTCTGAAAGGCTGTAGCCAACGATTAGGTGGTGTGTGATACACCACCTTACCCCTTGGGTACTTGTCACTCTTGAGTGTAACCTAGTTACACTCCATGTAACCCCGTTACATCGAAGTACTACAGAAGTCAGTTATTGCGCTAGTCGACCTTCTGAGTTAATTCCCGGCGTTGCGAGGGACTTCGTGGCTTTTTGAGCCTCGCTGTTGATGGTTGTTCCCAGATAATTCCAAAGAGCTTGTTCATTGTTTTGCGGAGATCCGCCAAGTTGTTGTCGTTTTTTTTCAAATATTTCCGGATCTTCTTATCCAGAGTAGCATTGATGTACTAAATGTATTTCCGCATGGAAGAGAAACCCCGCCAAGCGAATTCAAGGACTATGTTTGGATACATGTCAACAGATTATGAATACCGCCGCACGAAACCCGACACTGACAGGTATCACGGCATGGATACTTGACACCGCTTACAAGAAAAATGCGGATGGGAGCTGGAATGGCGGGTGGGTATTGTACTCCCACTAATCGGATACTACGTGGACTGCAACGGGAGCGGCTAGCCTTCGAATCAGCCCACAGGACAATCAAGTGGCAGTGGCTGGAAGAGTGATTCAAAATGGAATTCAACACCTAGCGTCGAGAGTGTCTGAGCACGAAGTATTTCTCAGAATCAACACTCTGGACAAGAAGATCACAAAACAAGTGGAAAAGGAAGACGTTCAGGTAGAACCACTGCGGAGGCAGTTGGACTCACTCTTTGGAGTTCTATGGGAAAAGCCATCACAATCGCGCTTGAAAGCGGCGAAATTCCTGACAACGACCGGAAAGAATCAAACCTACGACCTGCGGACCAACCATCACAGTGTCATACATGACTTCATCAGAAATACGGTGCCGAAACACTCTGCGAGTGTTTCGGGCACCTTCAGACAGACACAAGACATAGTATCGCGTCTCACTATATATCAGGCTTCTATAGTAAACAAAAACTAAACCAAATAGAAGGCCATTTCAAACTCAAAAGTACTACATGTATTTCCTTCACGTATCCTACTACATCCGCTCCTAGGCGTCTCGGATGCCGACAGCTCCATCGCGCGTGATCCAAGCCTGCTCCAGTACAACCGCCACGTCCGACAAATTTCCTAATGCTTTCAGTAATGGCGTCGTGAAGTTCACTGTCGTCTCCAGGCGGTTGACACGGCCGATTCGCTCGTCCCATTCAAAGCACAGAGCATCCAAGAGACGCTGTCCCAACAATCGTGATCGCAGAAATCCCGAGTTCACATGCGGAAACACGCTCGCCAATGTGCTTTCCGATACGACCACGGACAGATTCGCCGACACGGTCACGAATTGATCTCTGGTGCCAAAGTTCAAAGTTGAGGTTCTCGAAGCTCAACGAGTACAGCTGCCATTGCTGCATGAGCGCCTCGACACCACTTCGCTCGCCCAAAATGACGTCGTCCGCCATCGAAGAGCGCAAGAACGCGAGCTGGCGCTTCGCCTCCGCGTTCCCCTGAATCTCGTTGACTGTTTTGTTAGTCTTCTCGTCTATGGACTCGGGCAGCGTCATCGGAACACCAAAGCGAAAGTTGTGGAAGTACTCTACTACAACGTTCCAGATGCTCTGGTGGCTGCCGTACAGCATTCGATCGCGTTGCAGCTTGAGCACGGGAATATCGGCTCGCAGCTTCTGTACAGTATTTTCGATCGTCTTGGCGTGAGAGATCTGCTTCTGTCTGTAGCGAGCCTGGTTGACCCGGCACTGCTCTTGTCGCCGCTTGGTCTTGGGTCGGATGCGCTTGGGCTTAATTGTGGACAAGTCGGACGGCCATCTCGCATAGTTCCCGGCTTGTGACGAACGAGGTTCAGGTGCAGTCGAGTTTGGCATTGGATGCGAGAAGGCTCGCTTGATTGCACTACCGGACGGCACGAGAGCCTCCATGTAGCTGGTGTCACTTGTAAAGGTATCGTGCCTCGCTACACGTCGCTGGAAAACTGGACGGACGATCACAGAGCTCAATGTCGGTCTGCTGTACGTGAATTCTCGTGGCTTGAAGACGTTGGGGAAGATGGCATCGACATAGTCTGCATGGATATTGGTCTAACTTTTGCGATGGCTTTGACAAAACTTGCTGGGGAGGAGACGGAAAACTGAAGAATGAGTGAGCGACCTTGATCACTGGATGGTTACGCAATTAAGATGACCTCGGTGTTTACAACAAGCAAACAGGTGAGTACACGTGCATGTACTCTTTGTCCGTGTTGATGCCCCCGAATCCAAGACGAGTTCCTCGCCGATTTGGTACAGAGGTTGTAGGCGATGGGCGAGACCCACACAGTCTTGTCGAGAGCACAGGTGGCATGACCACTGGTCATTGACCAGCTTTCTTTCGTGTCCCAAGCAGCTGACAGCATCTCTAAGGAGTCATAAGGAGTCATGATGACAAGAGCTGGCCGAAAATGACTACATGTAAGTATTTTCGCTCGTGCTCACCTGGTCTAGATAACGCTCCATCGACCATTCGATCACCTCCTCCCTTTGCCGGACTCCATGCTGTCAGGCCAGCGAAGAACCGCCGCCGACATCGTATCCTCATAGCTAAGGCTGCCATTCGCCAGTGTGAACAATGACTTCCACACGAACACGTGAATGCTGTAGTGTGCCTACTTGACATTGTGGCAAAACACAGCATCCATTCCAATTGCTATACTCTTCTTGGGATAGGATCGACGAGCGGGGATTCAATGGGTTTTTCGTGTATTACGCAAAGCTCCAAATTTCCAAGGCAGCCCTGAAAAGCGTGCGTGCCTGCGATGCAAATCCTGTCGGAACTCCACCAGCTGCAACGAGCATCAGCATATTCGCGTGATCCAGTGTGCAGCGTAGAGGCAGTTGTTGATGCGGTCACGGGCGATTGAACTGGATTTCCCTAGAGGCACACGGACATTGGCGCAATAGGTTCATGGCCTACGATCTCATATTTGCACACTGCAGCAGCAACAACGCCGTCGCATCGTTCAGTGCTAGCCATCATAGTCTAACAATGTCTTGTATGAAATTACATTATCGTTTAGGTACTTCGTTCATATGGGCATCGCTCTGTTCTGCATATCTCCGACCAAATACGACGGCGTGATAAGAGCTTCCCCAGCACGTAGCTCACATCTTCGAGATTGCCAAGCAACCGAAGCAGCGGCGTCACCAAGTCCATCGTACAGTCCAGTCGAGTCACACGTCCAGCTGAAGAATCCCAAAGGAAACGCAGCGAGCATCGGCAATCGAGTCTCCGACCGAGTAGTCGAGCGCATACTGGCGAGTTGTTGGTCGCACGCTCGCTGTCATCCAGTAAATGCGGGAACACGAATCGCAACGTATCTTGGGTGATCGTGAGACTGAGCGTGGCCGAAGTGGCCATCCCTCCGCACGGCTGCTGCTCCATCCGATTCAAGTGGAGGTACAGGCTTCCAAAGTAGGAGGAGTAGCGTTGCCATTGCTCGATGAGCGCGTCGACGCCGGATAACTCTCCAAACGCCACGTCTGTCGCCATGATCGCCCTAAGGAAATACTCTTGATCGTGTGAAACGGGGCCCAGCGAAGTCTCCGAAGCGACGTGTGGTTCCGCCCCACACAGCTGCACGAGGAAGCCGTAGCGAAACACGCGAAAGTACTCGACCACCACATTCCAGACGTTCGTTTTGGTCTTGGCGCCGTAGCACAAAGTGCGCCGTTCGTCGGTCAGTTGCTGGATCTCTTCTCGGAGCTCTTTGACGCTGTCTTCTCGCTCTTGAACGAACTCTCGCTGTCTGTTTCGATAGCGCGCTTGGTTGTTCCTGCACTGCTCTCGTCGGCGGTCGGTTTTGGGGCGAACGCGCTTGCGTTTGGGCTTCGCTAGTGGTGAAACTGGCGCATCTTCCACAAGAGTCGACGGCTTAGACGCTGCAAAGAGCTGCGTAAGGGGCACGAGCGCCGACATGAGCTCGGATTGGGTATGCGCCGGATCCGGGGCTTCTCGTTTTCGCGTGAAAACTGTAGCACGTTCTCGAGTCGCGTTGCTGGCTTGTTGTGGTGGGAGCAGTGACGGGAGTTTTACTGTTCGTGGCGTGTCCAGGTTGCAGCTGCGACTGGTGTCGAACGTGAACATTTTGTCGCTATCGAATGGATGCTTTCGTCGGCGGTTTGTACTGGATGGGGCTTACTTGGTGTTGCGTGGGGATTGGGAAATCGAGAAATGAGGGCCAACAGCGCAACAGGTAATCAAATGTACTGTCCAGTGTTTTTAGAATTGATACCTTCACGTATCATTTAAGAGAGGGTTCATCAACAAAATGCGCATAGCAGGTGCACTGATTACTCTTTTTGCCTACGTACAACGACATACAAAGCCCAGGAACTCCACTTCCGGAGACGGCCATTGGGGCTACTGCGACCCTGAGGAGCTACTTTCGGAGTAGGAGGTCGAGCAGTCGTCCCCAGGACATACATATCCAAAGGAATGACACATTCTGCGACGGCCGGAGCGACGCACCCCAATTCGGTGTACAGTAATACGAGTGTGGGCAAAAGGCGCTGACTTTGAGCGGCCGAAATTGAGTACATAGTGTTACGCTGCCCGGTGACATCGGCTGCTGTCACCGAGTACGAGTGCTGTCAAAGGCTCGCGACTTTTTTCGGAACCATCCACATGGTGGTGCTTGAGGACGGCGAGTACTCGAGCTGTCGGGTCGAGACGGTAAATTGTAGAACAAGAGGTACACCGTAGGCTTTGCAGGATCAAATTGCGGCCGGAGCAGGCGGATTAAGCGACAGCAGACACACGTGCACTGCGCTCTCTTTAGTGCGCGTCTGCTTCGCGTTTTGCCATGCTCCTCATTTTTCTCGTCGTTGCATCGATCGATCCAGATTGCTGTTCGTTGACAATGAACAGCTTTCCTCCAAGACAACCATAGTTGTTTCCGCAAACAAGGCCACAAAGTGAAGGTGAAGTCGTGTACAGTAATCTACGTGACTAAGCAACGCCTGGTATATATAATAACTGACAGTGTATATAAATAGACAAGTCAATGAAACCTATGTGACAAAGCAGAGTATAAGGTTTTTCAGGCTATATGTTTTTTTCTTATTCACGCACATTACTGTACACATCGCGTCTACGTCCCGGAAAGAGTGAAATGTCAACTTCTGTGTGGTACACACCATTTCCCAGCCCACCCAAGCAGCCGCTCAATCCGTCCCCATGGCTCGCAGTGCGTCGCGCTCCCGCTCGCGCTCTCGTCGCCGCAGCCGCAGCCGCCACCGCCCACGCAGCGTCTCGTCGTCCTCCTCTTCCTCTTCCTCCTCCTCCTCCGCCTCTTCTCGCTCCCCCAGTCCGCCCCGCAAGAAGTCGCGACGCCGCCAAGAAGCCGCCACTCCTCCGCGCGTGCGGAATGATGACGAATCCACGCCGTCGCGCGTGCGGAAAGATGACGCAATCCACGACGTCAAAGCAGCTGGTCAGGTGGACGCCAACCCGCCCCGCAGGAGGACGCTCCTGCCGAACGCGCGCAGCACCGGGCGCACGGGGGCGTCTACATGCCGCCGTTCAAGCTGGCGCAGCTGCTGCAGGCCCAGGAGAAGGACCAGCCAACGTCCTCCGAGGTGCTCCAGCGCCGCACGTGGGACGCGCTCCGCAAGAGCCTCAACGGGCTCATCAACAAGGTGAACGTGGCCAACCTGGGCCACATTTTGCCCGAGCTCTTCCAGGAGAACCTGGTGCGCGCGCGCGGGCTGCTGGTGCGCGCCGTCATGAAGGCGCAGCTGGCGTCCCCAGGCTTCACGCACATCTACGCGGCGCTCGTGGCCGTGCTGAACACCAAGATGCCTGAGAACGGGGAGCTGCTGGTCCGGCGCGTCGTCTTCCGCTTCCGGAAAGCCTTCAAGCGCGGGGACAAAGTCGTGGCCATCGCGCTAGTGCGCTTCATCGCGCACTTGGTGAACCAGCAGGTGGTGCACGAGCTGCTGGCGCTGGAAGTTTTGTCGCTGCTGTTGGCCAATCCGACGGACGACTCGGTGGAGGTGGCGGTCAATTTCACCAAAGAGTGCGGCCAGATCTTGCAAGAGTTGTGTCCCGAGGGCCTCCGCGCGATTTTTGAGCGCTTTCGAGGCATTTTGCACGAAGGAGAGATCGACAAACGCGTGCAGTACACGATTGAAGGGCTGTTCGCTATCCGCAAAGGAGGATTTGCAGACTACCCGGCGGTGCATCAACAACTCGATCTGGTGGAGTCGGGGGATCAAATTACTCACGAGACGACGCTGGAGGAGGCCATTGACTGTGAAGACAAACTGGACGTGTTTCGCTTTGATCCGGAGTATGAGAAGAACGAGCAGATGTGGGCGGCCATTAAGAAGGAGATCTTGGGGGAGTCGGACTCGGATTCTGCTAGTGGAAGTGATGATGATGAGGGTGAAGAGGAAGAGGACGAGGCGGAACAACCCGTCGTGACAGACCAGAACATGGAAATCCAGGACTACACAGAGCAGGACCTGGTGAATCTACGGCGTACGATCTACTTGACGATCATGTCCAGTATCACTCACGAGGAGTGCGCTCACAAGCTCATGAAGCTCAACATCCGCCCCGGTCAGGAGAAGGAGATTTGCTCCATGCTGATCGAGTGTTGCAGCCAGGAGCGGACGTACTTGCGCTACTATGGTCTGTTAAGTGAGCGGTTCTGTCTCATCAAGCGCGAGTACCAGGACGGATTTGACGAATGCTTCGCGGAGCAGTACTCGCTGATTCACCGTCTCGAGACCAACAAGCTGCGCAACGTAGCGAAGCTCTTCGCCCACCTGCTCTTTACGGACGCGCTGCCGTGGACAGTATTCGAGTACATTCATCTGAATGAGGAGGAGACCACATCGTCCAGCCGTATTTTCATCAAGATTCTGTGTCAGGAGCTGTCGGAGCACCTCGGCATGAAGACGCTGAAGGAGCGATTCCTGGACGAGATCATGCAGCCCACGTTCGGTGGCCTCTTCCCCAAGAACAATCCGCGCAACACTCGCTTCGCTATCAACTTTTTCACATCAATTGGTCTCGGTGGCCTTACGACGGACTTGCGGGAGTACCTAAAGAACGCACCGAAAATGATCATGGAGCAGGCAAAGGCTGCAGCGGACAATAGCGACAGTAGCAGCGACTCGGATTCGAGCGATAGCAGCAGCAGCAGTGGAAGTTCTTCCGACTCGAACTCCGACTCGGATTCAGACTCGAGCAGCAGCAGTTCGTCCGATTCCGATTAAAAGAAGTTCCAACAGGTAATGCTGGCACAGGTGAGCAGTGCGAAGATAGCGAACGCCTCTAACATGCTTCTTTGAAACGAGTTCTTGTTGCAGTCTTATCCGTGCGTGTACGCGAAGGCTCCTAAAAATACGGAGCTTCCCGGCAGGAGGTTCTCGCTGCTAACCATTTCACGTGTTTCTGTAGTTTGGTACTTGAAGTACTCATGAAGCAACTGGTACCTGCCAGAGAGACCAGAAGGCTGGTTGCTCCCCGGTATCAATCGTGTGTATCGCTTGCAACGGCCAGTTCTTCACGGCGTCGCTACCTATTCACCAGAAGACCTGTTTCCAGCGCAACGCCTTCGTATTGATTCCTTGCGAGAAGTGCAGAACTTGTGTTCGGTACGTGCCAGGGTAGTTGAGGTCGAAGTATGTGTACAGCTGTGCAAGGTACTAACCTGTTGCCATTGCCTTACAGAGCTTGTGGCTTTCACTCGCATTCGACTTCGTGCTCTGGAAAACCTTTGAGTAGCGTCTCGGGGCTCAGTAATGCGATCAAACAGCAAAATAGCTTGCCTCCGATGAATTTGAACGTACCCGAGGCAGATGGCCGTATCCGGTGCACAATTTGTGGGCGGGCATTCTCACAGGTCTGTACTTTGTGCATGAGGTTCGATCGAGGATGTTGTCTAACTGGTTATCACTTTGGTGCTGTGAAGGACCGGGTCTCGAAGCACCAATCCGTTTGCCACGGCAAGCCCCGCTCTATGAAAGAGAACCAGGGACCTAAGCGAAGGTATGTGGTCACACATAGTTCAAGTCGCGGAAACTCGAGCGCAAAGCCACCTCGTCGGCAGATTGTCCACATCCAGCGAACTGTTGCCTCACGGACCCAGGAAGTGACGCTTGATTTTGGTCGGGAGCGAAGCAGTCGAGGTCGATCAGTCCAAGTAGTACAATCTTCTTCACAGCGGCTGGCACGCGGCTACCCAGGGGCGCAATCAATGCAAGGTGGAGGCTGTGATACCTCCAATGCAAGCTCAGCCAGCAACCCGCTCGTTACAAACTCGCTGATGGCACAACGGATGTAAAACAACAAACTAATCAATGGGACACAGCTTACCACTCTCAAATCCCTCATGCATTACTACTACAACATGCGCAGCTTGAAATCAAGCAACTTCCATCAGCATCGCCACGCCTGCAAGAACCCACTTGGCGGGTGGCACCTTGGTCCGGAGAGGCGACATGAAAATCAACGTCGGCCCGCGTTGTTGCGTCCGGTATACAGGACACTCGAACACGTTGGCCGCTCCTGCTTTACCTCCACCACCCGAGCCACTGGACGAATCTTTGCTCGCTGCGTTTACAATTGCTCGGCACGTTAGGACTGGCATCGACACGTACATTTCTCTCGGTAGACTCGTTTCCAGCACTCCATTACCGAAATCCCAGCGTGCACCTTCGAGGTACAAACCATGCACGAACTGGCCGTCACGAGCCGGAGCATCCACTGTGTCAATCGTTCGCTTCGTCACATCCGCCGTGATACGCAGCGAGTCAAGCTCCACGTTGTGTTTGCGCGCCGCCGTTTGGAGTACAGCAGTGAGAAAAGCCTGAGGGTTGAAGAGTCCAGGCAACCACAGCACTAGAGGCAGGTCCGGCGCCGATCCGATCCACTCCTGGAGCTGCGCGATACGCTGCTGCAAATTGGCCAGCCACGGGGCGAGCGAGCGACGAGAAGGGCAAGCAGCAGCCAGCCAGTTGTCTGGAACGCGTTCGTAGTACAAGAATGTTTGGAGCTTCTCCATAGTCTCCGTGAGCGGGACGTCACCTCGGAACGCCAACTCCAAGTCTGCTAGAGAATCCGTCATGGTCTCGAGCAGATAATTCATGCGTTGGCACTCTTGAAGCAGCACGATCTGGAAGGGATCCATGTCGTCGGCGTCTGGTGTCGCCACCGAGGAAAACAGCCTTCCTCCTTTACTTCGCCGCGAACTATCACGCTCGCCCGAATCCGAAGACCCCTTGAAGAAGAGCTCCTGAGTGTCAAAGCGAAAGTCGCGGTAGTTCTCGAGAACGTCTTGTAGCACTCCTCGGCCGCTAGCTGGACTGCATCTGCAGTCTCTTTAGGACCTGAACTGCCACCAAGACCCGAAGCTCCGCCCTCTTCATCGTCACTGTTCTCTTCTTGTGTATCCTCCTCCTTTGCAGCGAGAAGCAGTAGTGACTGCAACAGCACTTGGCCGTTTTCAGTCCGGAAAGCGACCTCAGCATTCGGGTGTAACCCAAACGCGGTCGGAGTCTCATTCAGCAAGGACGCGTGTACATGCTCTAAGATGCGATCAAAGCCTGCAGAAAGTTTGGGAGCAAGGAACTCGCGGACTTGTTTCCCTCCAGCGCTTTGGCCGTCTCCGTCACCGCCTCCGCCCCCAGCACCACTTCCAGCATCCGCCCCGCTGTTTCCACCGCCACCGCCACTTCCTCCACTCGCATCGTCTCCAAATGGAAGCATCGACAGCTCTTCTAGTAGATCATCGCGCAAGAAGTACTGCAGATAAGTTGCAGCCACAAGCCGGTCAAGCTCGTTCACAATGTGGCCACCGTACATGATTTCGCCAAACAAATACCGCAGATCCGGCCACGGTACCCGTACGGGGCATTATCCATGTAGTTTCGCAGCACTGTACTACTAGCGAGCAAGTCACTGGCAGCGAACGGGTACAACATATTGAACCCTTGTGGGCCAAACTTCTTCCGCTCCAGCATCAGCGAGTGGAAATAACAAAGCGCGAACAGGATACAACGAGTTCGCGGTTCGAGCTCGTCCACAACGTTTTTAGGAAAGCAGCAGAAGGCGCGCTTGACATTTGCGCGCAATCCCGTGGGCGGTTCATTCGTGAGTTTGATAGACCTCTCCAAGACGCCAATAGGGATGTTCGTCGACGGATCGCTGGTAATAAACAAGCGGAAATTCGGGTGTAGCGTTCCGATACCACCATTCCCCGCACTCGCAGCTCCTCCGGGTGGCAGTATGGATAACGAACGGCTTGTTCCCATGCGAATGATGTCCTTGCTGCTAGACAGATTGCTGCGGAGCGTTGCGTAGGAGGCCGTCTTGCTGGCCTTCGCTAACTGCTCCAGCCACTTGTCTAGCTCCAGCATCCACTTTGGCATTAAATGAACGTTGTTCAGAATGACCCAGTGCCCATTCTCCACCGACATGTGCAACGTCCGCATCGCTACTTGCTCTTGGCCTTGACCAAGTGCAATGTTGTGGTAGTCAACACCCTTAATTCGCTCTTGATCCTGCACCGCCAACTTGTCAACGTCGGCCACGACATCTGACCCGGGTGAAAGGATGAAGTACATGGGCGTCCATGGGGAGCTCTCCTTGAACGCACTCTTCAGGATAGCAAAGCTGTTGAGCTGGCTGTCGCAGTTGAGGAATTGGCTGCCGTTGGGGAGCGTCTGCATGATAAAATTGCTGACTGCTTGGGTCAGTCGATCCGGACGCAAACACTTCACCGCTAGCAGCTTTAGGAATGGCGCTGACTTATCGAGTTCGCGCCAGTCAAGCGGCAGTTTTTCCACCTCGGGGCCGGTCGAGTTGTACCATTCTTTGAACCGCGGTTCAGATTCCTCAAGATCCGATACAAACCTCTCGAATGGAGCCAACGTGATCAGTGCTTGCAGTGACTGCCACTGCGACTCGCTCAGCCACGAGATGGTGTTCTCTGGCCCCACAACTTTGGAGCCTTGCAGTAGAAAGCGTGCAAACAGTGGCTCGTAGCCACTGTTCGCACCGATAACACCACGACGCAGTAGGAGGATAACCAGTTGCGTAAGGAAGAGCAGCTTGTGTTCTTCAAAGAGGCCTCTGGTTACCATCGAGAATATCGTCCAGCGCAGCGCCTCCTTCAAAATGTTCACTCGATCGTGAGCTGCAGTGCTGTGACTGCCGTCGCTGCTTGCTACAGGAGCTGGTGGTGCAACGCCATCCAAAGCGACAAAGAAGAACGTCATGTACGACTCCAGTGAGTAGCGGTACATGTGGTTCACCTTGCAGAGCTGACTCATCAAGAAGTACATCATGCTCGCCTCGTTGGCAACTGGTCGGTACACTTCACGTGCGAGATTGATCTCGCGCTCAGCGTCTTTGCCTTTTCGTAGGGCAATACCAACGTCGATAGCTGTTAGCTTTGTCTTTTCGAGGCCTTCAATCAACGGAACATCGGATAAAATGTCGTCGGGGGCATTTGAGAGCCGCTCCAGCAAGTCGTTTTCAAGTTGCAACAGCTGAATCTGATAGCCGTTGAACTCTTGCTGCAGTTGACGCTTTTCCGTCTCCAAGTCGGATTGCTCCAGGTTCACCACGTTCGCAAGTAGCTGGTCCTCCAGTCCTTTCTCCGTGACGCTGAAGTCAATGAGCGTGCAGTACGCCAAGATTTCCGGCCGGTAGTGCGGGTTTGGCAGCTTCGTATGCAGATACAGTCGGAAGCGAGGGTCCACCTCAACTTCCTCGGCTGCGAACTGCAAGAACCAATTGCGGCCCTTCTTGTAGATCTGCCGCATAATGATGGGCTCCAAGGACGCGTCGATCGCCTCCCCAAATTTTCCAGAATGACACTCTGCCCGCTGGTAATTGCAGTTTTCAACGTGGTTGTCCAGTTCTTCTGTGCAGGCTGTAGAATAACCAGAGACTGACCTGTTGGTTCTTCGCTTCCTTCTGGCTTCTTGTGGCGGAAATCGCGAGCACGCAGCCAAATAATGCCTTGCAATTGAGGGTCTACAAGGAGCGGCCAACGCTGACAAGACGTGATGATGCATCCGTTCTCAATGGAGATACGATCAGCAGGCAGCCCTTCATTCATCCACTGAGCAACATCGCTACTATCGCTGAGCACATCAAGCGGGTCCACGCCCACGTTCTCTTTGGAGGGCGACGATACAGAAGACGAAGCTTGTTCAGACGATCCTTCCGTATCGCCAGTCACCTCCCCGTTCACAGTATCCACGCCACTTCCTCCAACGTCTCCGTGACTTCCAAGCGTGATCGGGATCTCTCGAGTCACGATATCTGGTAGCCAAGTATTTTTCCACAGCTGAGCGCGGAAGCTAGCGTTGAACGCACCGATGTAGCTAACAAATCCAGCCGCGAGCAGCGAGTCGCCGATTAGAGAGCTCTCTCCAGCTCGTAAGACCTCGATCTCATGACTCCATCGCTCATTCTCCGAAGCGAGTCCATTCACAAGCCGTTCGGCCAGGGATAGTCGCTCCTGACAAACCTGCGCCTCAGCCTCCACTTTAGCTTTCTCATTCGTAGCATCTCGGAATGAGGCCTGCAGCGCATTCAGCTGGCTTTCCACCTCTGCCACTAGCTTCTGGACTGCGGCCAGCTCGCTATCCGCGTCCGCTTTGGTTTGTCGTGCCTTTTCAAGGGTGTCCACCAGTGGCTTGACGCGCACGAATACCTGGTGGAACGATATTATACTGACAACCCACACACAGAGATTCGCAGCAGCCAGCGACTTGCTCTTCATCTTCTCGTAATTGAAGTTTGGGTCTTCTTGGATCAGGGGCTCCACACGGGCCACAACCTCCGGAGGGATATTCTCCTTGTCGTATTGCTCCAAAGACTGTTTGAAGACATCCACCTTCGCCATCATCTTCTTTGCGTTATCCCAGCTGAAGTTCTTGGTCTCTTTCTTCACCATCATCAGGACTGCTGCCGTGACCTTCTCCACTCCAGCTGGAGGTTTGCCCATCGACTTCAGCTCCGTTAGAGACGCTTTGTTGAGGCAATTGACAGCTTGCTGAGCTGCGTCCAAGGCTGGCTTGGCAATTGCCAGCTCGACAGAAGATTGGGCCTCAATTTGCGACGCAATTTCGGCTGCCTGAGCAGCTTTAGCACGCTCTTCGTCAGCGCGGCGCTGCTTTACCTCGGCGTCTCCGCGTTGCTTGCCCATTTGTTCCAGCAGAGCCTCCGTCGCTTTCTTCCGCTCCTCCACTTTCTTCATCGTCAGCCTGAGATCGTCTTGAAGGCCTGCAACATCGAGCGACGTCTTCTTGAGTGTTGCCAACCCAACTTCCAGTCGCTTTATCTTGAGGGTTTGAGACGAGCGCTTTGTCTCCAAGAGCGACTTGTAGAACCGGATAAGCTCCAGGAACGACGTTGGTGTCACGTAGTTGTGGCGTCCGTAGCTCTTAGCATACATCATGCAGGCTGTCGTGACGGACATGTGCATCTCGGCCATGTGATGGCAGACATTTTCCTGAATCGCACGCGTACACAGCTCCACATCCTGCAGGAAGTTGAGCGACACATCCACCAGCGCTTCTTTCGGCCACGGATGGAACCAATTCATTGTGCAGCAGCTGATCAGTGACGGGAAGTTCCTGCAGCGAATTCGGAGATCGCCACCCACCGGTGAAAAGGCCAAGACGAGATGCAGATTGGTGCGCACACGCTCGTAAAAGAACTCTTGAAGCTGTTCCTTCGTGTCCGGGATGCCACGCGCTTTCGCTTCCATTCGCAACGACCCAGTCATGGACTCCATTTCTTCGTTAGAAAACAAGTCTGAAATGTATCCAGAAGTTAGCGCGTCGGTCAGCGGGACCAGGAAGCGGCCGTCAGTGATCTGCGAGTCCGTGAGTAGCAGAACAATTGGTTTCGCAGGCCGGATCCCAGCTTTGCGGTAGATATCTTTCAGATCTTCTTTTAATTCGGTCATGCCATACGTTGGAGACGCGCTCGTAGTCAAGGACACCAAACTGTATTCGCAGATAAACGCTGCTAGGCGTGAAAGTGACTGTTTGCCAGAGCCACCAACGCCGATCAGCAGTGCATTTCCGCGAGGATTCGCCAGAATACGAACTATTCGCGTCACGTGCTCTAATGCTTGATCGAACAGCACAAGACTCATGACTGGGTGAGTCTCATTATACTCAGCAAGTTTCCGCTCGAGACAAGTCGTAAGTTGAGTTTTCTCAGCAACAGGAACGTAACTTCCTGGACTACCTCCATACTCTCCATCCAAGGACATTGAGCCAGGTGATGAAGCACTTAAGAAATTCACACAAATGAGTGGCGCGGCGAAGATCTCACCTTGATCCTCTTCAAAGTTCTTCTTCGTCTGCTCCACTGCCATCTCCGCAAACCTCTGAATCTCACCCGGTGAGCTCATGCGATCACTGAAAACGCGAAAGCACTCGTGAATCCAAAGACGGCAAAACTGGAGCGAGTTGTTAAGGTAAGCTTCGGGTCGCGCCATAAAGATACCTTGAAACAACGAGCTCAACTCGCGCATACTGAAGACATAGTGAAACTTCGTCGCCGTCGGGAGGAAGTTCGTACGCACCTCCGAATACAAGTCGATGGTAGCAGTGATGATAGCAGGTGAGAGCTTCTTGATCTTGTCAGCAAAGTTCACCAGGTGCTGGTTCAACAGAGCAGAATAAATGGTCGTGAGATCTTGCTTGGATGGCATGCTAATGCACAACGTCGAAAAATGGCGGTGAAGACGAGGATTAACGGTAAACGACCCGGCCTTGTGGTTCATGCAGGCAAGGAACTGAACGTCCTGGATGAGCTTCTTGGACGAGAGATCATGGCGATCGTACCACGAGTTGTAGTCCATGTACTGCCGCAGCAGTGCAAGTGCCGTCTGGGTACCAAACTCCTCAACAAATGGCATATTGAGATCGTCGAGGAAGTAGACAAGCTTGCGGTTATAAAGTGGGCCGTACACACGCCCTGATCTTTTCTCGAGAAACTGCTCGAGACGAAATTGCAGCTCTCGAGCGTCCATATAGTGATGCATGCTCACATACGCGAAGGTAACATCGTCTTCCAGTCCTTTCATGTGCTCGTGAACCAACGATGACTTGCCGGAGCCACTGCAGCCAACGAGGATCGTCGGGTTTCTCTTTCGTAATAGCAAGTCAATAATGGAATGCACGCGAGTAGACTCCATCGTGGGAACAGCAAGCGCATGGAATGGGATGTCACCAACGGCCGTGTGCGCTGGCACCTTATCGCCCCAGTACACCAGCTCATTGCGTGTGATATCGTAGTAGAAGTCGAACATGTTTGCGTTGCCGCTTGCCAGCATTGCTGCATTATTCGCATCGCCCCCGAGGGATACGAGGTCGAGCCCCCGCTTGTTGATGCAGCGGCGAATTTGTACTTCGCGATGGCCTTAAAATTCGTCGAGAACGCCATACGATCATCAGTCCCCTTGTCGCTTGCGAGCGCACCTCCTAATGCCCACATTGCGCAGTAGATAAACGCATTCTCAAGGATTTCCGGAGATTTTTCATGTTCACCGATGGAGCTCAGTAAACCGTCCAACAAACGACACAACATTTCCACCATCGCAATGGGGACCACTGGTACAATGGCCTCGGCCTTAGTCTCATCGAGTGCCGAAAACATAGCGTCCATATACTTCTGGAAAAGTCCCGGGAGGATACCTGCCTCAGCACCGCTTTCACGTTGCTGTAGCCAGGACTCAACAGCAGGATACCAGCCGATATGGCCTTCGTCAACGTAAATAATGCCTGCTCGAGATACGGTGGCCGGTGTTGCATTCACAAGCGATGAGATCTCGAACACAAGTCGCATCGACTTCGTCAACGGAATCCGCTCGTTCGATACGAGCGTGAGCACCTTGTTGTCGTCCATCACAGTGTTCATGCTTTCGATCCACACTGCATCGATGTCACCGTCCAAAACTACCCACTTGTATGTTTGTGACTCACTGAAAGGTGCCACATTCTTCGACATGTTTCGCATGATAGCCGACAGAACGCCGTCTTTCCAATCATTGTCGAGAGTCATATAGCCGTAGAGTTCATCTGCTATAATGGCTTTCGGGTTCACACTCTCGAAAACGGTCAAGGGCTTAGTCAGCGCATTCCCTTCATCATCGGCGTTATGGCAGGCAGCTAATGTGCTCCAGATTGCGCTTTTCCCGCACCCTGCAGGCCCGATCAACATCACACTGTGACGCACCTTGAGGACTTCTTCCAACTCCATCATCTTCTTCAGAAAACCGTCTTCAGGCTGAAGCTTCTTCTGTGCACAAACACGAGCACACTTGGTCTGTAGCGTATCGTTTTTAGCTGAGGGAGCTCTTGCTTCGGGAACAGATCGCGGAGCAAACCCATAAACACTGGGTAGTCCGGAGCTAGAATTCGTGGCGTATTGAAGTCTCGAAGCACTTGCATCAACACAATCTCCTCTGATAAGGTTGAGTACGAACGACGCAGACTACCAGCGACGAGAAGCACCGATTTCACGGAGCGAAGACCCCAGTCATAATGTTTCTGCTTCGAGAGCAGCTCGCTACTGAGATCGTAAAGCGTCACAAACTTCACTGATAGCGTACGCGCCTTCAGAAACCCTCAGCCATTAGCATATTTTCACAAATGGGCTGCAAATCTGGTTTGATCATGGCACACGAACGGAAAAGCGCCTTGAGATTCTCTGGTAGCTCCGCACGACCGGCGTAGCCCGGATTCATGGTGATAAAGAACCCGACCGTCGGCACTAGCGCAATTGATTTCCCAAAGAACTCGCAGTTACCCGTCCGTGGCATTGCTACGGGTTGCTGAGTGGAACTGTCCCCTGTAGATGAGCCAACCTCAGTCGACGGACCTCGGTTTGTTGAGGCAACGAGTAGAGTTGTAGCGTCAAGCACTGTCTTCACCTGAGTTGCGACCACGGACAGCACCTCCACTGAGATACGATTGAATTCATCAAAGCAACCCCACGCTCCAGTCTGAGCTAGTCCTCGGAAAATGTTTGCCATCGTCAAGTAGTTCATCTGGTCACTGCAGTTGAAGACGTAGCACTGGAGGCCCATTCCACGAGCAAGATCCTTTGTGGTCTCAGTCTTTCCAGTGCCTGCAGGCCCCGCTGGTGCTCCACCTAAACACAGGCGAAGCGCTGTTGTAAGCGTGACGTAGCAGCGGTCGGTGAGAGGGGTGATCACCAAACGCCCACAGTTACCAATGTACTCGTAGCTGTAGAACGAGCGGAAATCGCAAATCTTGATATACACCTCCTTCTTCTGGCCAGTGCTTGTCAGGACAGGTGTCGTATAGTAGCGAAGTTGCGACTGCCACTGGAAGTCCAACGAGCTTGAAACCTTCTTCGTGATGAGAGATTGCACCACATCACGCGCATGCACATCGACAGTAATTAGTGTGATGATCTTCTGGCGGTCGAGTGCTCCAAGGTGTCCCTGAACTAGCTTGATCAGCTCTTCCAGACGCACCGTCGACACGTCACAGTACTTCTTAATTGCATCTTCTGTGCCATTCTCGAATTCCTCAAGCGCAGTTTCGACCTCTTCCGTCCAGACAATTTGACTGCCGAGCAAAGCCACTTGTGCCGGATAGTCAAACACCCACGTGTGACGAGCACAATCGACGCCCCACAACGCACTACTCTCGACCGCGTCGAATATCTTGTGCCGCAAAGTATCCTGCATGACAATCACGAGATCGTTGAACCAGTTTTCAACTGTACCGTGAATTACGTGCGAGTCCGGGAACTGCACCACCTCCTCCTTTGAAACCATTCCCATGGTAAGAAATCGTTCCTCTAGCTGAGTTGAAGATGGAGACGAAGTCATCTTTCTGCCGGAGAGTGACCCTCCGGTAGAGACAGAACTGGCTTGGGCGCTGTTAAACTCGAAGGACTGAATGCCGTCGAAGCAGTTCCCGAAATGAGGCTGGATACGTGGAGGGTAGTTTCCATTTGACAAAATCTCCAGCAGTGACGCGTTGGAGACGAAATAGAAGCGTGGGAAGATGTCCTTCTTGCCATCTAAATACTGATTCAGAGCTTTCTGGCAGATCTCGAGCTCAACCTGCAAATCACGCAGCACAACTTCACGGCCCTCTCGTTGACAACAGGCAACTAACACCGACGGCGACATCCTCGCGTCTGCAAACAGCTCTTTCATTTCTTGATCAACGTGTTCAAAACGCTGGTACTCTGATGGAAGCTGTCGCTGAATATCACCGGCAGAGCTGAGGAAAATCGACTCCAAACTGCACCATTGCCGTTGTAACGTGATCCACAGCTTCAGGATCGTGTCGACGTTGCCCAACCGCAGCTGCCACTCAAACACTTTGTCCTTGAAGTAGGCAACAAACTTCCCAGTAGCTGCCATCGTTTGCAGCTGAAGCTGGTGCTCTTCCAGACATTCAATGATAATGTTCGGCATTTTCAAGATCAGGAGATCACCCTCCATTACCTCACTTGCTGCTTTTGCCAAGGCAGCAGTACTAGACGATGTGTCGTCAACGGAACCCCGACGATCACGCGCATGGTCACCGCCAGAAGAAACCTTGCTGCCCACCGTTTGGTACGGAACAAACTCGAGCTGGAACCCATTCCACGTTGTTTCAATCGAATGCAGCTGCTGCTCAATCTTAAATTCCCTGGCCGCCATTTCCACAAGCTCGTTCACCTCATTTACGAAACGAAACAACTCGAGCTTAAGAACCTCCTCGAACCGAAGTGAGCTCTTGCCGCTACTGCTAGAGTTACTGCCTGGACCCCCACCGACCGTGCCCATCGCCGCATAGCTAGAAGCACTCAACCCACCCGTTCCAGATAAATCGAAATGTTTTCTAGCGAGCACCATCAAGTTCTTCCAGTGCCGATCGCGCATAGCTGGGGAGTGGAGGTGCTTGACAAGTGGTAGGATCACCGCCATTTGGTGCAGCTTTTGCTCGAGGTAGTCGTAGATGGACCATTCTTTCGCGGACCGAGCTGAGGAGAACAAGGAGTGCCGATGACGCTCGAGCTCGTCCACTTCTCCCATCAGTTCATCAGCGTCTAGATCGCTCCAAAGCAAGGGCTGCCACTTGTTGACGTAAATGGAGTCCAGAAGAGCAACAAAATCCCAGATGTGTTTCAGCGTCGTAAAGTTCATGCGTAGCGTTGTCAGGACCTCATACTTACTGGAAGCCAACTCAAAAATGTCTTCGAGCTCCATGAGTCTTGCGGCTTCTTGCTCAACCTGACTCAACTTGGTGTTGTAAACATCCAGTTGCTCGTACACATCTGCTATCGAGCGACTATCGGAAGGGGCGTGTAGCGGGGCCGCAACCTGGAATTCTTCTTTCATCAAGGTAAGACGCCTGTTAAATTCCCCACTTCTTGCCGAATCGACTCCATCATTTGGTTCTGAAGAGGCTGGATCGCTTCCTTCTTTTTAAATGTCTTGTTCACCATGTTCTCCCACCGGATCGGTGCCTGCTCCAAGAAAGTGATGACATTCTCCTTGCCTACGTACGACATATCCAGAGCAATGCCGTTCAGCTTAAGCAACGCAACAAAATCCTTGAGGGCACGAAATTCACAAGCAAATCTTCACGCATCAAACGTCGGACATCACGAATGTGCAGCATGCACTGCATCAGCGAGGACTTCTCATTCGCACCGTCAATCTCGATATCCAGGCCGGCATTTACCCTCTGCATGAAATTATCCACCCACACCAGTTGGTTGACAACTCGGTCGTGTAGATACTGAGTGAACAAATAGACCCACTTCGTCACCCACGTGGACAGCGCCTGCTTGATCGGGAGCGAATTCACGCGGACAAAACCAACATCTTTGACATGCTTCGACTCGGAGATTTCATTCTGGAGACCGAGGAAGAAGCTGATTTTTTCCTGAAAGCGCTCGAGATTAAGAAGCTGTGCAGGTAGCGGAGGAGGCGTGGACAGCGCGGAGCCAGCAGAAATGGCTGACTTGGGACCACTACGGTCGCTTGACGGTCCACCTTTAGAGGTCGTAGAAATTGCTGACGGCAAACTGTCGGCGTATACGATTCTGCCCCGTGCTCCATGCTCGTCTGTGTATGGATATGGGGACCACGCGGTTGCAAGAAACTCTTGGAACATCTGCGGCAGGTCTGTAGTCCAAAGATACTCGTATTTGGTGAGTGCATGACGGAACGCGGCACAAGCCTTCTGGTTTTCATCGAGAAAGGACCAGATGTCCGCAACCAGTAGCTGGATTTGCACACTTTCACGCACCTCCTTCAGATATGAGCCCTCCGAGCTATCCAAGCGCTTGAAGACAGTTGAACAATGAAGGATCGCTTCCATTCGCCGCATAATCAGGTCTTGTAAACCGTTGTTGGCTCCTGTGCTCTGTATGGGCGGGAAGTATACGACATCTTTGCCGTACAGATCCAGCTCAACTTCCAGCAAAGCAGGGATGTCCTCACTCTCGATACGTTTTGGATCTAGTTGCTCTCGTAGCTGGTTAAGCGACTGAATAATCACTCGAGCAAGTCCGTCCTCCACGAAGCCGCTGACATAGTCGACGTAAGCTCTCCAATCGGGGCTTCCTTGTGCTACGCGCAAGTGCTTTAGGGTATCCTTGAGCAGTCGATGGATCTCGTTGCCTCCTTCTTTGATTATGTGGTATTTCTGCTGGCACATAACCTTCTGGAGTTCGTCGAATTCCTCAACTGATAAGGCCTTGCTCTTCCGCTCGAATAGCAGCGGCGGTGCATTCCATATATCTAGCAGCTCTGTGACCCTGTTTTGGTGGGTCTTTAGTTGGCTAAGTAGCGCATTAGCCTCATTCACCACAGTCATCGATTCTTTCAAAAATACATCGATGCCGTGCGACTTCCAGTTTAGTGCCTTGATGCCTTTATTCAGCACTTGATCCATGCGCTCGAGGTAACCTTTAACTAGAGGTCGCTCAACAGGAAGCAGGGTCGAATGAATGGTATTGTACATATCCACAATAAGCTCCAGATTGCCGGTTTGCCGCCGGAATACTTCAGCGCGCTTGTAAATTTCTAGCGCATCCTCTGGAATGTCCAAGCCAAGCAGCAGAAAATATTTTACTTCACGTAGCAACTGTACCAGTGCAGCATCGAAATTGACGAACAGAAGCCCTGAACTTGGTTGGAATATCGCAGACGGTTGTTGTCCTTTTGCCCCCAAAGTTCCAGAAGTGTCGATGCTGGCAGATCCAGCAGCAGGTTCACGTCTGATCAACGGTAGCTTCAGTTTCGCCTTTGACGAAGTTTCGATTGAGATCCCCCATTGCTTGACTTTTTGAACTTCGTACTCTTGTAGCATAGCCATCACGTTTGTGTACAGCTTCATCGCTTCTTTCGAATCTTCCCGCTCAAGTACGATCCGTGGGGAAATCTGTTTCAGCTTTTCCATGGGGAATCGAATTCTCTCACCGAGCCCACGGCACCAAGAAACTGCGCCAGCAAATGGCGGGAGGTTTGGGAAGATCGGTGGGTGTTCTCGGTTCTCAATGAATATCTGCTGCACGACGTGGAGGTCGCTAGCATACGACGCAATCAAAGACGTATGCTTCCGCTCTAACTCGTTTTTGATGATCTGGCGATCAAGTAGATCCTCGAAGCAATCCAAACACTTAAATCGGCCCACGATGGTCTTGGCATCATCAAATGCCTGGTTGATCACAGAAGCCAAGCGTCGCTCTAGCTCCTTGTTCTTGGAGCGGAAAGCATAAAAATCGTCTTCGAAGTGCTTTGCGTCGAGATCCATTAAATCATACTGCACATTCTTCATCTGTGTCAGCGTATCCTGGAAGTCCGCGTAGATTTGGTGAACACTCGTCGTGAGCGTCTTCCTTTTGTGCCTCCGATCTCCATTTGCGCCAGCTTCTGGAACTGGTAAATGGTTTGCGTCAGCTCTAAGACATCATGGCACCGTTCGAGAAAAGCATCCAACCGGATGAATAACGCGTTGTTCTGGATACGCCACGGATTCCCGGGACTTCAGTCGCGGACTTGGCTTTGTAGTCGAAGTAGACGCTCTTAAAGTGGGCACACACCTGCAACGACACTTGCAACATGCTGTTTGCTTGCTCCAGCTCGCCCTGGTCGATCAGCTCGAACAGCTTCTCGCCATTCAAATGCATCATCGCCTTTTTAATAATTTCATTGCAGATCTGCCGAATCAACACGACAAGACGTGCTGGGGTATTGTAGAACCGACTTGACTTCCAGACGAGCAGAACCGAGTGGCAAATTGGTCGAAAGAGGTCTCGTATCTCCGGTAGGGTCCGTGCGCTCCCCAACTGCTCGAACCACTTGGTCAGAGGCCACAGATACTGTTTGTTATCGTTCGCCTCCGCTCTCGCCAGGAAAACCTCCTTGCACAACTTGGCGAACGGGACGTTGTACGTGCTCTTGGATGCATCAAGATACTGCAGCACCTTGCGAATGCTGTCCGACTGCAGCTGCGCGAAGATCGAGTTGAGGTTCTTGGCCTTCGCTGCCCAAAAGTGCAGCTCCTCCATGGGGCCCTGGTGCACGTTGTCGCGTTGGTTCAGTAGCGCTTCGGGGTCTTGTTTCAGGATGTTCTTGATCTGCTTCGTCCAAGTGATCAGACAGCCCTCGAGGCTGTGCACTTGGTCCTTCCCCAGCCCAATGGGTGAGTGGAAGTCTCTGTCCGACGACGAGTTGGTCGGCCCCGACATGGTCGCACTCTCCATGACCACCTGATCCCACGGCAGCGGCAGACACGTGGCCCCCTTCGTCTGGCCGAGCGTGATCTGCAGGCTGGAGAAGAAGCCGTGCACGTTGTTGATGATGGACGTCGTGACCATCTCGGGCCACAGCTGCTGGTTGCGCGGGTTCCCGAGCAGCGGCACGAACACGTCATGCAGCATCACGGCCAGCGACTCGAGCGCGTCCCTCTCCAAGGTGCCACTCATGAGCTCTTCCTGGAACTTGGTGGCGCTCACGGCCGCCTTCACCGTCTTGATCAGGTACAGCACCGTCACGTGCTTCTTCTTGGCCTTCTCTCCGAAGAGCTGGGCGGGCGGCGTCGCGTACACGTCCACGACGCCGCTGGCCTCGTCTCCGTGGTCCGTGAACAGCAAGAGCCGCGCGTCGGCCACGTGCAGGAAGTCGAAGAGGCGCGAGGCCACGGCGTCCGTCGCCCACTTGCGGCTCAGCGCGTCCAGCTTCACGCCCGGAAAGGTGCGCGTCACGTGGCGTCGGATGTACTCGAGCCGGGCGTCTTCCTGCGGGGTCGAGGCGTCTCGATCATTGGCCAGCGCCGTGGACGTGCCGGCCCAGGACCGCTCGCTCTCCATGACTCGCTCACTCTATTGAAAGATCGCCTACTGACGGTTCGTCAAGGGCGGCCAAGAGGCACCTGGCCAAGAGTTAACGACGGCCGACATGATGCGAGTGGCGGCCTGCACTGGCCGAGTCGTCTGGGTCGCTTGGCCTGCGCGTACAGGAGCTGTTGAGGCCATGGCCGATAGCTTGGCGGGGTGATGGTCTTGAAGCTGAACTGCGGGCGTGGTAAATACGCGTTATATTGGATAATACATTGTACATACAAATATCACGTGGCTATCAGCAAATCGCGCGTGAAGTCCCAGGCATACTAAACTCTAGCTGCGAGTGGGTGGTATCAGCTACTGGTGCGCAGCGCTCGCCATTTGATCTTCCGGATACTTCAGGACAGGATGGCGAAAGCGGTGTGCACTCTTTACGGCGATGACGCCACGGTCTACGGCACGCTGGTGATCACTCAGGTATGCTGGCCGTCTGGCCATCTCTCGTGGCTACTCGGCCATGTGCTGGCCGCCGCATATCTCCCTCTGTAGCAAAAGTTATTCACCTTATCGTCTGTCGCCTTCATTTTAGGCCCACGAGGACGCCAAGAGCGTCATCACGGGCGAGCTCAAGGGCTGGCGGCCGGCAAGCACGCGCTGCACGTGAACGTGTTCGGCGACGTGTCGCAGCCTGCGGGCGGCGCCCTGGGCGGCGTGTTCAACCCGTTCGGCAAGAACCACGGCGCCCCCGAGGACGAGGAGCGCCGAGTGGGCTCACTGGGCAACGTGGAGGTGGCCGAGGACGGCACCGTCAAGGTGCACGTGGAGGACAAGTTGGTGAAGCTCATCGGCCCGCACTCGGTCATCGGCCGCAGCTTCGTGGTGCACGAGAACGAGGACGACCTGGGCAAGGGCGGCCACGAGCTGTCGCTGCAGAACGGCAACGCCGGAGCCATCAAGGCGTACGGCGTCGTGGGCATCTCCAGTTAGAGACACAGGGGCAGGGAACAGGCGGGCTTGAACGAACAGGTTGCTGGACGAGGTGTGGCTGTTTCAGGTTATTAAATAGGCAACACGTGTGTGTGTGCAGCCTTTTTGCCTCTGGAGACTGGTGCGTTGTGTGCTGTTGTGTGGGCTGTGGTTGAGAACAGTACAAGGAGACAAGGAGCAAGATGAACGCAAAAAGTGGTTAGTTCTTTCTCGAGTCCAGCTCTTCGACCTCAAGTTTCTGCTCAACTGCTGTTGTTGGCAGGAGCTTTACACAGGGCGGACTCCCGTCGTTCGGCCTGCTTACGCTGTGACGCTCTTGCGGTTCCCGTCGTAGATCTTCGACTTGTGCTCAGGGACCGGAGACGGCGGCGCGCTCTCGGACGCGTTGGACTGGTTGTCGCCCTGGCGGCTGCTCTTGCTCTTCTTCTTGTGTTTGCGCTGCTGCAGCTTCTCCATGGCGATCTCCATCTTGCGCAGCTCGTGCGCCTTCTGGTTGGCCTCGAGCTTGGTGCGTGCCAACTCCTCCTCCATGTCCTGGAATCGACGTCCACGCTCGCTCTCCCGGTAGTTGTGCACGTCCGTCAGTCGCTGCTCCAGACGCTGCTTCTCACGCGTGAGTTCCGTCATCTGAGAGCGCAAGCGCGCAGCCTCCGCGGCCGCCTCCTGGAGCTGCTCCTTGCTCTCGTCCTTGAGGCGGGCCACCTCATCCAGCGGGACAAAGTCCTTCAGCTCTCTCACTACGGGGGCGGGACAGGTCTCGCTGCCTCCTCCGCTCTGGCCCGAGCCTCTTCTTCAGCTTGACGACGAGCGTCCATCAGATCCTGCTCCATCCTCGGCACTTCCCCCAGCAGCAGAGCCTGGAACCGCTCCCCGTACGACAACTTGGCACCTGCAGCTTCAACAGCTTCAACGTTGACTTTGCCGTCTTCCAGGGCCAGAATGCCCTGCTGCTGTTCTTGCGGCTGGGGTCTCGGCTGCTGCTCGGCCAGCATCAACACGCCGACGACGGCGTCGATGACGCGCTTGCCCATGGCGTCGTCCACGTGCTGCACGAGCGGGTGGCCCAGTCTCATGTACTGGCGGAAGAGCAGCCGCACAAGAGCGGCCATTCCCGAGCGAGAGGCCAAACTCTCCGTGGCTTCGGCCAGGAAGCGCGTAACGCGGGACGCGTGCTTGACGCTCGCGTACGACTGCACCAGCTGCTGGCTCGTGTAGGCCGCGAAGGTCTGCAGCAGGTGCAGCTCCAGGTCCGACTGGCTGGCGCTGGCGCTGGCCACGGCCGACGTCGACTTGTCCTGCTGCTGCTGCTGCTCGTCGTCCAGCACCACGAGCGCCGTGGAGCCCGAGGAGGCTCCTCGAGAAGACGAAGGCGGTGGCACCTCGTCGGTCGGGAGGCTCATCATTTCGGTCGAGGAAGGGGGGCCTTAAATCTCAACTGTCAGTCTGGGACGACGCGCTGGAAAAACTGCGGCCTATTCCGGTGGACTATTCCGACGATGGATTAGGACTTCGACATGGCTACATTTGACATGGCTACATGACGCTGCCTCGTCTCAGGTGTTGCCTTTGCAAATCGAGGAGGCAGCAGGAGAGGAACGCACGCCGAATCGGACAGCAAAAATACAACTGCCATCTTGTCACGGAGGTGCCGCGGAATCGCGTGGCAACTTCCCATGCTCCTCAAAATAGTTACCAGGACTTGTCAAGTTTTTGGCCTTCGCTTCATTCCTCACTCCTCATTTCACCAAGCCACCTACTACCAACCTACCTATCAACCCACCAACACGATGCTCACCTCGTTCCTACTCGCGATCCTCCTCACGGCGGCCACCACTTCGTCGGCCAGAGCCATCACATGCAATGCCGGCGAGGACCAGATGAGCGTGGAGGGCGTCGAAGGCGTCTTCTGCGTGGCCGGTGCCCCGTGCATCGCCACCTTCAGTACTGGTACTTGTCCGCCGACCCAGGAAGGTCTCCCGTACGGATCGTACTGTGGACTCGTGGCGTCCGGCGTCTACGGCTGCAAGACGAACACGGAGCCGGCGCCCGAGACTCCTACGCCAGAGCCAACGACAGAGGTGCCGTCCATGACTGAAGCGCCAACGACCCAGGCTCCAACCCCAGAGCCGTCGACCGAAGCTCCTACCGCTGAGCCAACCACGGAGGAACCGGTAGCGACAGAACCGGCATCGACCGAGCCGCCGATGGCGACCCCGCGCCGATCGCCTCCTTCACCAATTGCTCGACGGAAAGCATCCGCGTGAGTGTGCAGGGCCTGGAGAACTCGTACTGCGTGGTCGAACCGGTGTGCGTGCAACAGGTTTCCGACGGCAACTGCCCCGCTCCCCAGGACGGACTCGACTTCGGCTCCTTCTGCAACTTGCTCCCGACTGGCGCCTACGGTTGCAGGCCGTACACCGCGGAGAATGTGCCGACCAACGTCACGTACGACGCCCCTTTCGACTGCACTGGCAACCCTGCGGGCGAGGCCGTAGTCAGCATAATGAACAGCGAGAGGGACTTCTGTGCCTCAGAGCCCGTGTGCGCGGGGACGATTTTCGGCAACTGCCCCAAGATTCAAGACGGACTGCTGCAAGACTCTGCGTGTATGGTGATCGACACGGGCGTCTACGGCTGCGTCTTCATGGCCAGCACTTAGCCACCCAAGGCGCATTGACAGCCTACAAACGAAGCTTAAGCTTAGAAAGCAAAACTACCGGTAGGTAGACACAACTACGAATATGAATGACACGGTTCACTGCATTGCTTTTTGGCTTGGCTCTCCTCTCGTTGGCCCTCTTCTCTTCGATCTCGTTGCTCTGCTCAAGCCTTTCACCTTGTCACCGTAAAATCCGCGACTTACTTGCACACCGGGCACTTGCATCCCGTGCACGGGCAGTTCCCAGCAGGACAACCGCACGCAGGACATTCATGAGCGGTGGCACGCTTACGAGCTTCATCTCCGCCACAGCACGGAGTCGACTTCGAAGCTTTCTGCGTCGGCCCGCAGATTGGGCACCCACACTTGGTGCACGGACAAGCATCGGCAGGACACTCGCAGGCTGGACATCCTCCAGCCGAAGCTCGTTGAGCAGCAGCAATGCACCCACCCGCACACACTACCGCAGACGACGTCCCCGACTTGATCGGAGGCTCCAACACTTTCGTCTCTCCTGGGCCAGTTTTGCTACTGCATACCTGGCACTCGCACTGCTTGCATGAACATTTGTCCGCTAGCGACCCGCAACTTTTGCAAGACTCGTGGCTTTGGTGCTTCCCAGGCTTGTGCTTGCTCTCCTCACTGCCGCCGACCATGACAGGCACTTCCTTATCGTCCGAGATAGTCGATTGAGCTTCGCTCTTGCCTTCTTGGGTTCCACCAGGAAGCTGCGAGGCACACCTTCAACCAGGTCCTCCTTCGGGTTTTGCTTGACACTGGTCGTTGTTCCAACCACCATCGATTTTTTTTGGAGAATGGACTCTACCAACGCTTTCTTCGTCTTACGCCGTTCCCATATGAGACGTTAGCAGGAATTTATCTACGAGTCTTGCTGCAGGTGACAATGGTAGTCAATCAAGTCTTTTTCATCCTACAGTTGGAAGCAGTAAAAACAAAACAATTCGTCGACCTTCTTTCATTCATTGCAATAGCAGGCAGGTCGGTACTTACGCAAAACTAAAACTAAAACTTATCGTCAACAATGTCGCTTCTTCTGTCTGGAACTTCTTGACGCTTCTTCGTCGCGACCTTGCCAACGCGAGTCTTCCGCTGTCTTCGCACGATTTCCCTTCATCGACTCGTTCGATATGCAATTCCTTCGTGGTGCTTCGTTCCTTGGCTTAGTGTAGCAACCCACACTTGCAAGTCCCGCCAGGGCTCCGCAGCGAGCGCACTCGGCCGATTCGCCGTGCTTCACGCCACGGCTGGACGAACTCGACTCGTGCTTACCGACACTCGACTCGTGCTTACTGGTATCCTCATGGCCACTCGACTCGTGCTTACGGGTAACCTCATGGCCACTCGATTTGTGCTTGGCGGAACCGCTCGACTCGTGCTCACTGGGAAAGTCGTGCCCGTGCGACGGCATCGGCATCTTCATTCCAACCGTCTCGTCCTTGCTGCTGCAGGCTGCGCAACCGCATTCTCGGCAACAACACTTGTCCGGGGGCAGCCGCAGCAACGGCAGCGATTCGCCGATTCATGTTTCTCCGACTCGCGTGTCTCGGCCTCGTGCTTGCTTGGCGTGTGCTTGCTGCTCTCACCCCGACGACTCTCGCAACGAACACAGCGGCACTGTTCCGCCTTCTTCGTCGAAGTACAGCGCTTCAGGTGCGCCATCTCCAGCGCAGACTGAGCCCACGACACACCATGGTTGCACTTCTGGCCTTCACTGCACGAGCGCTTCTCCGCGCAAGCATGAGCCTGCGTCTCGCTCTTGCAGCTCAAGACGCCAAAAATCACAGGCGTATCGGACGTCACATTCAGCTTCATGATCCCGTTCGCGACCGCCTGGCTCATGATATCACACATGTGCGTGGGGTCATTCACGATGCAGCCGATACAAATCACGGCGTCCGGGCGGTGGCTTGTGTCCTTGCAGTGAATCAAGCGCGCGGCAGCGAACGGTATCTCGAACGCACCGCTCACCTTCAGAATGTGCAGATCCTCGTCCGCGACACCCTTGGCAAGCAGCTCTTTCGAGCACTCGTCCACCAGTGAGTGGACCACCTTCTCGTACCAGCAGGACGCGATAATGGCAACATGCAGACCACTGCCGTCGAGTTTGCTGGATTGGGCAGCACCAGGCTTCTCGATCAGCACGGGGCCATGCGAGGCCTTCCCTTCTTCTTCGTAGCCGTGGGAAGCACCTCCCGGCTCATTTCTCTTCTCCGTGTGCTTCATCTTCGTCGTCGTCTTCTCTCCAAGAGCCATCTTTTTACAAATGAGCTGTGGGTTCGACAGCGATCAAGACCCCAACTTGAGCGCGAATTCTCGCTGGGACGTGGCCCAGTTGACTTCAACTTTCAAGAGCAACACCGTTAGATGCCTGTCGCTCGCTGCTCAGCAGAAAACGAGACCCACACAGAGTGAAACAACTTTTAGTAAATGAGACCCAGCAGGCAACAACCGTTAGATGCCTGTCGCTGTTCACAGAAAACGAGACTCGGCACAGCATCCATCGTATCTCACCGTTAACGTTGGACACCAAACATAAAACCTTGACCAACAAGCAAGAGTTGATAAATCTTCCACATAAAACAACTTTTATGCGGCCTTCGTCCAGTCTCCGCACCACGGTGCCATCATGATTGCAATCTGGCTCACTCGACATCAAAGCTGCTGTGTGTTGCCGTCAGTCCAGCACACTGACGAGCTTGAGCAGCAGTCGTGTTTGTAGTAAGAAGATCGTTGATCACTGGGGTCTTGGTCTCGAAGCTACATCATCATCACCACATTTGCCACCGCATCAGCTACAACTCCACGAGAAAAGCACGCTCCGTCCACCATGCAGCCCACGACAATCACCGCATCCAATGGCTCTGGGTTGCACGAATCAGCTGCTTTGCCGTGTAGGGAGCTCCGTAGGCAAAGCAACCGGCGTCACGTGAAGGACGTGGCTCTCAATCCCCTCGAACATCACTTCGCTGCAGCACGTCGCAACTAGCGTGTCCATCACATCAGCGTGACCGCGGGTGGAGATGACGCCGATCTGCAAAGTCGACCCGTCGTCGCCTCAACGCCAGGCTCTTCGCGGGCTTCGGAACACCACACGTATTCTCACTTGCCGCTTGATCACCTTGGTGGTGGTGATGACGGTTGTCGCGGCGGTGGTGTCGACACCAGTCTCTCTTCTTCCATTCCAATTCATTTTCTTTCTCCTCGAAGCATGTTCTTTTGTGCAACCGGTTGAGCCGTTGAGCCGTGTACGTGTCCCAACAAGTTCAACCGTTGGCCATCAAGCCAAACAGCGAATCCGAGGCAAAAAGAATCTTGGCCGCTTCACATTATCATTACAGGATACCCATCGTACCTCGTCCCAGTTGAAGCACGGAACGCAGCGCTTCTATCGCTACTCAGTCCGTAGCAAGGAATTTAACGCCGTCTTCTTCGCACGTCTCGCCGGCAATGACCGCAGCCTGCAGTAGCAGCGACAGTGATTGCATCAGCCAAGCAACTCGCAACATCCTTCCGAGCATACGCACCTTTCCTTCTCCTTCCAGCACTTTGAGTGCCTCACGCAGCAGCCACGGCTCCATCCCGTGCATATCTACCCAAGGAACCACCCAAGTCAGCCCCCACCCTCCTCAACAGGCATTCGCCACCTGTTACGTACTCGTTCCCAGCGTCTCCTCTCCTGCATACAGCTCATAGACGGTGAAAACGTTGCCTAGCATGCCGTTCTCCTTGGCCTGAAATGATAGCAACATTTACATCCCACTCCGTTAGTTAGTGACGCAATCATATCAGTACAACTTCAAAAAGCCCCCATACAAAGTCGTAGATCTCGGCCGCCCACTCGGCCGGCTTCTTCCACATGATGCGGCAGCGCGTCTTGGTGTCGTCCTCCCAGCGCCCGTGGCCGCAGCGCACCAGGTGCTCCACCACCGCCAGGCGCCCGTCCTGCGCCATGCTGCGGCTGATCTTGACGTTCTCGAAGAGCGACGAGCCCAGCGGCTGGAAGATGGGCAGCCCGTGGGCGCGGTGGTACTCGAGCACGAGCTGCTGCCACAGCACGAGCTGCTTCTCGCGGGTGGCGCGCACGGGCTGCAAACTGGAAATTGTTTTACGTTTTTCTTAGTTAGCTTATGGGATTTTGATTTGATTTAGAGGTGGGGGACGAAGACGCACGTGAAGAAGGGGGAAGTCGTAATACTCGGGGTACGAGAATTTGTCCATGGCGCAGAGAGGAGCGGAGAAGCTCCTTCCTCCTGTGCTGGACAAATGGGGATTCAGATGGATACATTTAACGAGCGGCTGGAACTCGTACCATTTTCCTGGTTCCGTAACCCCACGTGGGGGTTACGGAACCAGCCGATTCTATTCAACTGTTCTGGCACAGAATCGGACGTAACTTACATCTAATGTTGAAATGGCAACTTTTGCCCGGACGTGTATTCCCATACGGCAGAGAATATTGCCACAATATCGAGCCAGTACGGGAAAGGATTTGTGGTTGCATCTTGCTATTCTGACACAAGTAGCCACAAGCGAGCACAACACAACAAGTCCATGTACTCACCATCACAGATGGCGATCGAGGTCAGCCGAAGTTCAATCTAACGCAGGCGCGTTAGATTGAGTTCATAGGGCGTTATTTTGTGTTTTTCACACAGCTTCTGCTTGTGCTCAGCTACGAGCTTTACTGTCATCCCACCGTAATGTGCTATATCTCGTTGTGTCGAAGCTGATGCGTGGAAGATCTTTATAATGCAGAAGTAAATGAAGAAGAGAAATGGCTAATTTGGTTAAATGCAGGGCTGAGAATTAATCTAGAAGCACCTTCAGCAGGTAGCGGAGTCGTAGTAGCTTGGGATCGGATGGAATGTCAAGCGCGTCGAACAGAAAACTCTCGACAAACGCCAGCACGAGCACACCGCAGCTGCTACCATCTACTTGCTGGAAAAATCTGCTGACATCCCTGCGCCACCGCTTCTCTTTCGGGAGAATTGGCAGAAAGATAGTCTTGAACAGGTGAGCAATTAACTCAATGGTATCCTTGTCGTTGCGCGGGTCCATCACTGTGTAAACGTACGTCTTGAGGCTGATTCCTAGACCACACCAATGGTTCTTGTTGATCCACAAGGCCCCCACAATCTTGTCCTCGCTGCTTTCGACAATTCTGCTCGATTTGAGCCAATCCAACTTTTCACTGTCATCACCCATTGCCATCAACTGCGTGTGGAACACGCAGGCAACTTGGGCGGGAGAATCTAACGAGGGCCCTCTTGGCGAGGGCCCTCGCACAAAAGGTACATGGGAGGGGAGACAGTCAATACCGGTATCAGACCTGTAGACGAAACGTGAAAGGGCGCATGCGCCAAATTCAGACGGACGCCAAATTCGACCTGCTCACCATGAGAAACGCGGAGCAGGCGCAACGTGTTGCCATTCCCCCACCACCAGAAGCTGCCTACGATTCGCACGATGCAGCGGAGTCAGCACTGCATCAGTGGACAAGAGACCACGGATTCAACGTATCGAGGCGCCGTGTCAGGTACACTGATGACCCAGATCGTCACATTTGGTCTCGAAACTACGAGTGTGACCGCGCTGGCATCCCAAAGAACACCCAGCACATAACAGAAGACAACCGCAAACGGGTGATGCGAGGATCGAAGCGCTCGGCTTGCCCCATGAGAATTGGGATTCGGGCGGTAAGCAATCAGGACACCTCCGGTCCTTGGAAGATTGTTCACACTGCAAGAAGTGAGCATCACAACCACCCTCCGTCACGTGACATCCGAGCCCACGCACCACATAGACGCAGATCAACTCAGGCAAGTACACAGGCTCCCGTCGCTAATATGCTGGGACTGGTGGAGCTTCAAACTGCAGCTGGTGTCACAGCATCGACCATCCAGGCAACTATTCTCAACGCTGACCCCAATTCTCTCGTGGTGGCCAAAGATATATCCAACACCAAGGACGCCGTTCGTCGCCGCGATTTGGCTTCCCGGACAGCCATCGAAGCGCTTCTTGAAGAGCTCAAGGAAAACAATTTCTTCTACAAGGTCTTGATCAACCCTGATACGAACGAGGTGACTCACCTTATTTGGGCTCATCCTGCAACAACTGAGTTGTTCAAGCTTCACCACGACATCCTAGTAGCCGACTGTACTTACAAGACAAACAAACACCGCATCCCGCTGCTCAACATCATCGTTATCACGGGTGCAAATACTGTACTTCCTGTCGCTCAATGCTGGCTGCCAGGAGAGAAAGAAGAAGACTTCGTGTGGGCCTTTAACATGCTGCGACTGATGATGCTGGAACATGATATATCATGTCCAAGAGTGATTCTCTCCGATCGCGACTTGGCGTGTTTGAATTCTCTAGACAGAGTATTCCCGGACACCCTGTCGATGGTCTGCCGCTGGCACATGATCAAGAATGTGGAGAGCATGACCCGAAAGCACCTTGGTCAGGTGGAGGTTGAAAACCCGGCCCCTGGTCAACCGAAAATGGAAAATTCGTGGCAGACGAACGCCTTCATGGCAACATTTTTCATGGCGTTGAACGCAGAAACGGAAGAAGAGTTCGAGATAAATCGCCTGGAGCTCGCGCAAAAGAGTAAGACTGTGTCGGATTACCTGGATTTGCATTGGTGGAAGTACAAGTCTCGGATCGCAAAACATTGCACCAACAAGTACACTCACTTTGGGGTCAGAGAAACATCTACTGTGGAAGGAACTCATGCCAAAGTGAAGAGCAAGTTGAAGACAAGTCAAGGCGATCTCTACACGGTTTTTAAGAAACTACTTCCGTGGTGGACTGCTGCCGCAGGAGAAACAAGGTTGTTGATGTCACAGAATGCAACAATCGCTCCCCATGTTCTGCAGAAGAATCGATACACGCGTGTCGTTCGTATCATCACGAGGTTTGCTCTGAAAGAGACCGAAGCACTGTGGCGAGATGCGGAGAAAATCGTCTCCGGCAACATTCAACGCAGTTTTGTTCAGGTGTATTTCGCACTGTGCACGGTAGACCGTGCTTACACGAATTGATATCGATCATTGAATCCAACGGACAACGACACCTCGCCCCTGAAGACTTCGATAAGCATTGGTGGATCTACAGGGATCAAGAAGGTATTGCCCCGCCGCGTATTCAGGACTCAGCAACATTGATTCAGAACAGGAATAATGGAAGTGCTCGAAGAAGACGTCTGCGCAACCACGGCGCTAGTGGTACAGGGAGAGAACCAACTCTCCCTGAAAGGATAGATGCGAACGATGCGGCAACACCCCCAGTTTTACCGACCCCGCTCCGTCAAATCCTCAAATCTACGGGACTCAAGAAGGCAACAGTACAGTCAACTTCCAGCAACACTTCATCCCACCACGAGCTTGGAGCTACGCAGGACGCTATCCTTTTCCCAATTCGGCAAACCAGTCTTAGTCGTATTTCATCAATATATATTTCTGTTTGCAAATGCGAAGCCCATTTCACTAGGAAGTATAGCCTTGCAGCGGAGAGTAAAAGATAAATGACGATGAACACTTGATTTCAATCAGATTCGTTGATTTGTTTTATCAAACCAACTCTTACCCCATGTCCCTAGTGACGCCTCATCTTGTGGACGCGAAGACTGCCCTGGTTTGTGTATGTTTTGCTGCAAACTTCACACACGAACACCCCATTCTTACCTTCTTGCTTGCGCTTGAGTCTGTGGGCTTCCACATCTGGGTTTCCGTCGCAGTAAAATTTATGCTTTCGGAGCCGAGGTCCCTTCAGCATCTTGACGCCGCAATACTCGCACTCACCGTGCTCTGGAAGCACGTTTGGACGACGTCAGGCGTCCAACGAACCCCTCGTAGCTCAGATAACAGTGAATACGATGGTTCACCATGGCGTACGGCATGCCATTGTGAACCAAGTCCCCCGAAACAACACGCAAAATCCCACAGGTACGTTGACGAAGCGTGCTCTGGAATCGTCCCTCGTCGCGAAACAACCAGTGTACACACGAAGCACGGTGTCAGGCTCCAGAGCGAAAATCATGCTCCCGGGACACCGTCCGGGCGATGACGACGAGCAGTAGCCAAGTCGGAGTCTTGGTAATCTTGGTGGGGTTCCTGTTCAATACCGCCAGGTTTTGAACGCATGAAGGAAAACACTCCTGGCGTCCACCCCGGATGGATCATCTCAATAACCACCTCTAGAGCTCTCTGCAACTCCACCAGTGATGTAGACATTCTCCTCGGGTTGACGCGTGACTGCTCGCGGAACTTGTCGTCCCCACAGCCGACGCGGTTGAACACGCCCGCGTACGTCCGGGCCTTGGCCTCCCTCAGCAGAGCAGGAACTACGGTGTCGGGCAGAACAAGCCCCACAGGGAGAAACCCGTTCGGCAACAAAGAACCTGTCGCCGCTTGCTCCATTCCAGGGAAGAGCAGAATCTGAAAGTGCTGGATGTAACGGGAACGCTAGATGTAACGGGAACGTTGGATGAAACGGGAACGCTGAATGTAACGGGAACGTTCTTACCAGTCTGATACCGGTATTGACTGTCTCCTCCCACGTACCTTTTGTGCGAGGGCCCTCGCCAAGAGGGCCCTCGTTAGATTCTCCCAACTTGGGCGTGTGGTCGACTGTTTGCATCTCCACAAATAACCGAAATAGCAGCTGTCATGGAAACGTCATCAGCTTCTCCGTCGAGTAGATCAATAAGCACTACCTCTTCTTCGTCTTGCAGGTTAATTTTCGCAAGGCACGTGCAAACATCGTCAGCATACGTTAGCGAAGCTAGCACAAGATTCCACAACACGGCACAAGATGCCACAGTACATGGCATAAGAAGCCACAAGGTATCGTACCTGCACGTGTTGGCCGTGGCCTAGGGAATCGTGGACCATAAAGGAGAACAGCTTGTACCGTGAAGAGTTGGTGTCGTGCGTGGCATCTACTAACAACGTTTCAGGAAAAGCAGCGAACAAAGAGCGCATGTGTGCCGTCTGTATCGTAATACAGCGCGCCACATTCTAGTCACGCATACAGACAGTTAGCACTCCAAATATGCATACATCACCTCAATTGATCACATACCTTGTCATTCTGCCGTTCTATATCGACATGAGCGACCCCGAATGGCTCCTTCTTGCAGAAACGGTCTAATGTCTCCGAAACTCTGTCGCTCAGTGTCAGCCCCGCCTGTTCCTGACGCTTGAGTTTGGCACAAAGATTGTGAACACCGACCATGTCTGGCTCGCAGTCAGTGTTGTCCCAAATGTACTTGAGGATCTTTTTGCGTGCAAGACCTGCTTTGCGAAGCGTGTCTACGGTGGACAACTCCTTCTCCGGTAAATCCACCCGATTCTTGGGCAAACGTTGGAAGGCTACTCGCCCTAGATCGTGATTGTGTTCAGTGATGTGCTTTGAAACCTGGTAGAAGTAGTGATTTTCTTTCCGATGATGAAGCAGATTTTAGCTGAAGTAAGCTGACACAACAAATAGAATTAGAAGGTCAGCTTTAAGCATGTGTCTGGGCAACATTCAATACCTTCGCATTGCAGCCTAGTGACTGCACAGTTTGACGCGGTCGTTTTCTTTTTCTTCTGTTGCGGTGTTCTCTTGCGTGAATGCACTCAAAGACGACTAGATAGTAGCGGAAAGTTTCGTTGGGAAAAAGCCTTTCCTCCAGGCTTTCGCCCCTAGCCGCAAAAATGGCTTCCAGTTGCTAGTTACGAGCCTTACAGGTTGTAGAAGTCCGTTTAGCGAATGCCTAGAATAAAATATATCGTTATACATCTCCCAAAAGATTCCCAATTGTACCAGTTTCTTACCTGCGATGTTGCTTTTTGTAGGCCGTGAAAGCCTGTTCAAACGCTGTCCAGGACTCGTACACCTCACCGATGAGACTCGGCACATCCACGGTTTTACTGGAGTCAGTATTTCCTGCGGAAAATGCTACGGCTTCGTCGTCAGACGACGAGTCCTCTGATTCTTCTTGCGAGGGACGCTTGCGGGATCTCATTTGGCCCGTCGGAGGTTGTGCTGCTTTCGGGGCGGCGGTGATGTTGCTTGTGTACGGGGTGCGGCGCAGGCCGACGTGCGCGCACGGTGCGCGGCGTCGCGTTCGCTTGGAATTCCGGGGAGGGGGATTTCTGAATGAATCCCAGCCAATCCCAGCCATTCGCGCGCAAACCAAACGAACACAAAACTAAGTTCGATTCACCAGACGTTCGTTTGAGAGCTGGGCTTTCAGCGCCGAAGCTTTGTAACCGCGATCTAACGAATCACGCTATCACAAAACCGGCTGGGATCTTGTGGTTTTAGTCACTCTCATTTCCATACTGGACCCCTGCGATGCTTGAATTTACTATAGTTAGGGCATCCAAATCTGGCAAAAAAATAGTTTTTGACACATGCACTCCGCACTACCCGGTACTGCCAAATACCAGCCCCTCCAGTGCCATTCCAGCTGCCAAATTTGGCATTCACGATAGCTGCCGACAAAATGTGTGCTCTATTTAATAGAGCTCATAGATTAAGTAATGTAAATGCAAGTCGTATGCCAAGCAATTAACCCAAGGGAGACCAGGCTTTATGCATAGACTAGCTAGGAGCTGGCCGGGTTCTGCTACGGGCCAGTGCTGCTGGGGCAGAAGTCAAATATGACGTCCTACTGGATTTCGCGGGGAGTCTCCAGGTAGCGACTGTCGATGCCACCGAGTACATCCTCCCATCGGGGTGACCAGCCCCACAAAAGCAGACTGCGTCTCCTTCCTCTAGCAGAACCGATTTAGCTGCACCGGTGGGGATGTTCTTATAGTGGACACCATATAATAGCTGTAGTTGTCTCTAGGCTAATGATCTTAGCAGGGCAGCCTAAAGCGCTAGCCTCCTACTGAACGGGCGATTTCAAGCGCTCCAGCGGTTTTGTGGCACCAACTTTCCCCAACACTGCCTCAGTGGAGTCGGATTTCTCGATCATGGTTGGGAACGCGACGAGTACCGGCAGTCCCTCGCCGATTTCTCACTTGAAGCCAATGCTCTATCCGTAAGAGTTTAAAATATACTTAAAGTAAGTATAATTTTCCCAATTTCACCATCATACCTCGCGTTAATTGTCTGTTCGCCCCTCCATTAAGCTAATCGAGGGGTTGAGGTATGAAACCTCAATTATGGAGGCCTGATTGTGAACCACTAGCCGAGTGCCGCCGCTACGCGTCGGTGATGTTTGATAGTTAAGTTAGTTAAGCTACCTACGCTACGCTTCGGTAGTCAACGGACCCGTTCCGCTCGCAGGGGTTCGCTGCACTACTCTCCGTGTTAGTCGGTGAAGGGAGGCACGGGCGGGCCCTTCGGTTTGTTGGGAACTGAGCATAACCGCGGTCCGCGGACCGGTTCGGTCGCCGCCGATTCGGAATTAGTAGGGTAGGAAGGCACGAGTGGTGCCAAGGTAACGGTAGCTCTCTGAGGTTAGCGGGAGCTCCATCTCAATGACCACTTCTACTTTTACGGTATATCCTCAATAGCTTACAGGTTATGAGCCCAACAGTTAATATCGTTGCCGCGGACGATTCCGCGAGCAGCCGAAGGCTAACGCCGGTCGCGAAAGGGCCGGCAGCCTGTACGGAGAAAACGAAGAGGTCAAAGTGGCGGAAGAGCCGAAGGACACGCAGGAAAAGCTGCTAGACCTTCTAACGGGACTCGCGGAGCGCATGGAGCGCCTCGAGGCGTCGCAGGAGCGACAAGAGGAGAAGGAGCGGCTCAAGGGCCACGAGGCCAGCATGCTCGGCTCGTCGCTTGGGCAAGGAAAGACGATGTATCGCCTAGCCCTGGACGCGACGCCTCCGCCACCGAAATCCCTGGAGTTTCGCCCGCCACGTACTTCGGCATGAGGCAGCACGGGTACGCGGATGCGGCCGCGAACGTGGAGATGGCGCAGGCGCCGCAACCGGCGCTACCACAGCACCTTGTGCCGCCACAAGTGTACCGGCAGGCCCCGCCGCAGCACATGCAGCCACCTGCGCCGCAGCTTGCTCGGGTGCCAGACACGCGGCAGCGCAAGCTTGGGATCCGACCCTTCGACGGCAAGGAGTTGTACCAGGGTCTGGGGAGCGGATTTCTGTCCTGGGGAAGCGCTTCGTGCGCCAGATCCAGTTTGCGGAGCGCGCCAGCGGTTTCCAGTGGACGGAGGACGTCAAGGTGGACGTCCTCGGCCACCACTTCAGCGGTATAGCCGAGCGGTACTACAACTGCCAGGTCGAAGGGTGGTGGGAGGAGCAGCCCACGTTGGAGCACGCGATGCAGCGTCTGCTGCACACGTTCGCCACCAAGATCACGCCGGCGCAAGTATGAAGATGTTCACAGCTCCCAAGAGCGCCAAGCGGAGCTGGACCGAGCACTACCTCTATTTAGTGGCGGTAGGCGAGGCTTGCGGAGGTGCCGATAATTTGGTACAAGACAATATTGTTCACTATGCAGACCCCGCGATGCGTGTGTCGATGCTCTCCCGGCTGAACCTCGCGCGCACGAATTACCTGCGGCAAGCGGAGGAGCTAGCGCACTTCGCGCAGTCTACCGAGATCGAGCTACGAGGAAAGCATATGGGTCGAGACGTTGTGAGCAACGTCCAGACCGACCACCGGGATACGAGGAAGTGTTTCAAGTGCGGGAAGGTCGGGCACCTAAAAGCCGCGTGCCCGAACGGCAAGAAGGAGTGGAGCCAGGGCGGCGACGCGGACTTCGTACTTGCCATCAAGGACGCCAGCCTCGAGAACGGGCTCTGGATCCTCGACAGCCGCTCGAGTCGCCACCTGGTAAACGATGAGAGCCTGTTGGAAGATGCCGAGGACTACACGAGCGAGTGTGTCGCCGCTGATGGCGGGCCACTCCGGATCACTAGGATTGGAAGCGTGCTGATAGTGGCGACAGTGATGGGCAAGACGACGAGGGTGCGACTATTGAACGTCCAGTACGCAGAAAACCTGGAGCGGAACATCATCTCCTACGGTTTACTCGAGGCGAAGGGGTACGGGATCGCGTATCGGGGATGCCATCGAGTCGTCGCTCCATTCAATGGCGGGCCGGCGATATTCGACGTCGAGAAGTCCAACAACGTGTTGGTTGTGCGCGCCCAAGGCCCTGGAAGCCACAGGAGCGCATGTGACGTGTTAATGTCAGTGCTCGAGCAAAACGCGGCACAGCCGGCAGGACCAGATGTGCAGCAAGGATCCCTCATGCACTTCCACCGCAGACTGGCTCATTTGCATTACGACACCATCCTGCACATGGCGAAGGACCCTGCGTCTGGAATCGCGCTCACGGATGAGGTGCGAGCTAACTGCCTTACTTGTGCACAGAGCAAGCAGACCAAGAACGCGCAGTCCCGCAAGGACACCGGAGCCAACTCGCCAATCGACGTGATCGGAGGTGTGATTTGCTCCGACCTGAAGGGGCCGATGACGCCATGAGACCGGCTCGGAAACCGGTATATGGTTAACTTCGTAGACCATCGCACCAACTACTGCAGAGTGTTTTTGGCGAGGACCAAGGACGCTGCCGCGCAGAAGTTCAAACACTTCATGGCTTTCTTCGAACGGCAGTTCAACTGCCGCCTTCACGTGCTGAGGACGGACGGCGGTGGCGAGTACCAGACGCTGGACCTGTTCTGCAAGGACACTGGGATCGCGCGACAGGTCAGCGAGCCGCGCAACCAAGCCAGTAACGGCAAGGCTGAACGGATGCACCGCACGATTATGAACATGGTGTGGAGCATGGTGTTCGGCTGCGGTCTCCCGCTCTCTTTCTGGGGCGATGCGGCAGAATATGCAGCCTACATACTGAATCGGAGCCCGAGCAAGGCGAATCCGGGGAGGAAGTCTCCGCTGCAGATGCTCACGAAGAGCACACCCGACCTGAGCGACATCGTGGTCTTTGGGTCACCGTACACGGTGCACAGAGACGCGAAGAACAAGTCACTGGGCGAGCGAGGCAAGCCGGGTTTGATCATCGGGAAGAGCGACGAGATGAAGGGGTATCGGGCTTATATCCCAGAGAGCGTATCCACGTTCCGAACGTACTGGTGACGCAGTACGTTCGGAACGTGGATACGCTCACGGAAGAGCAGAACGCGCAGCTGCGCCGAGTGCACCTCGCCGAGATGGACGAGTTGGCAGAGTCCGCGGAAAGCCCGGTGGCGCAAGCGGCACCGAAGAGGAAAAAGAAGAAGTCTCGCGGTCGGAGGAGCAGCTGGACGCGTGATGCACACCGTACAAGATCAGCAGCGCGTAAGAGTGCCGAGGCAGATGCGAGCCAAGATGCAGATGGTGATGGTGATGGCCAAGCTTGCGACGTGGTCAGCAGCGTGCGCGAGGCGGACCCGAAGAATTACGGGCAGGCCACGCAGAGTAAACTCAAGGAGCAGTGGGCCATTGCGATGGCGGAGGAGCTCGAAGCTCTCGAGAAGAATGGCGTCTGGGAGGTCGTGGTTCCGCCGAACGCCAGCCACGTACTGCACACCAAGTGGGTCTTTAAAACGAAGACTGACGCCGATGGAGCCATCGAGCGTTTCAAGGCTCGACTCGTCGCCTGTGGAAATGAACAGTTATTTGGAGTCGACTACAGCCTAACGTTTGCGGCAGTAATCGAGCTGAGCACTGCCAAGGTGATCCTTGTGTTCGCGCGACGCTGGCGTGTGCCAGCCAGGCACGGCGACATCCCCAACGCCTACGTCAAGGCAGACAAGGAGCAGGACATCGAGATCTACCTGTGCATCCCACAGGGAATGAAGATACCTGAGGCCGTCCTGCGTAAATTTGGTGTAGCCACCAAGGGAAAACTGGCGCTGCGGTTGATGAAGTCGCTGTATGGTTTAAAACAAGCCGGCAGACTATGGAGCAAGCTGCTTCATGCCAAGCTGATGGAGGCCGGGTTCACGCGCTGCGTGACGGACATGTGTCTATACTACAAGCGACTGGGCAATGATATGACGCTGGTCGGCGTGTATGTAGACGATCTCTTAGTCACTGCGACCATCCCCAGCCTGGTAGAAGATTTCTTCAAGATGATGGGATCCTTGTCGATCAAGGATCTCGGTGAGGTGCGCAAGTTTCTCGGAATGCAAGTGGAGCTAAACGGCGACGAAGAATACTCGCTGGACCAGCAGGCCACTATTGAGGAGTTTCTCGAACAGCACGGTCTCGCGGATGCAAATGGGGTGCGTGGGCCAATCGGTGACGAGTGCAACGAAGCCGAAGCCAAGCTGCCGAAACTACTGTTGGAGGTGGGTGCACGAGGTGAGCCGACCGTAGGGGACTTCCAGTCACTCGTGGGAAGCCTGCTGTGGGTCGCGCGCTGCACAAGACCGGACATCAGCTTCGCTGTTCAGAAAGCGACGCGGCGAACCCACCAGCCGACCATGAGTGACTGGAAGCTGGCGAAAAGAATCGCGCGGTATTTAATGGAGACGAAGACTCTCAAGCTTGGTATGCAAGTCGCGGCGCGTGAAGGCAGCCAGATCGCTGTGGAAAGCTGGAGCGACGCCGACTTTGCCGCCGACAAGGGCGACAGGAAGTCGGTGACGGGCGGCGTAATCACGCTGGATGGCGCGGTTGTGCTGTGGGTCTGCAAGAAGCAGACCGGCGTGTCTCTGTCCACGATAGAGGCCGAGTTCACGTCAGCCTCTCACGTCGGTCGTGAGTTGCTGGGTCTACGAGAGCTTGTGCGTGAGCTCGGTGTCACGGTTGTGGAGCCGATGAAAATGTTCATGGGCAACCAGGCTGCTATCAAGCAACTGGTGTAACGGGGTTACGCAAAGAGGTACGATTATGTAGGTCACCCTATTTGGTGTGACCACACTCTCCCTAAAATAGTACTCAGTACGTGAAAGTTAACAAGATATCAGTAGGTGGCTTCCCAGCCAATAGATATGCATTAGACTAGGCTCTACTATGTTAGATAGTGAGACCTATAGATTTACACCAGGGCGGCTCTGCCGCCGATAGCAATAATACATTCAGTTCACCTTTAACCTTAAGAGTTTCATTGTCTTGTAAAGACTGTTACTTCTTAGAGCCTGTACGCTACTGTCGTACGCTCGTCCCTGTTCTTTGTATAAGAACGCCAAGGTAAACTACCTGCTTAAGAGACTCGCTGAGTCCGACTAAGTCTTCCTCTACGCTACAGTCTACGGCAGCCCCGCTGCACTTGGTAGCACTTGTAGTCAATTCTACACCTGGGTCGTTACGACTGTCCCTCTGTGAGGATGGAGCATATCGCCCACTTACCAGCGAGTCAACAAGACGGGCTTAAAAAGCTGATGTCTTTGATCGGGCCGGAAGGTGTGGCTCATCTTGCTTCGCAAGGCCCCGACGCTGCCAACGCACGTCTGGAGGCGTTTTCTAACTATGAGAATGCTCTGGTAGAGCACATTGAGCAGAAGATGACTGCGGCCGCGGCGTCTACGACGCCCAGGCCATCATCGGATGGAGCTCCCAGAGCCAAACCACTCATGGTGGGCGTCAAAACCTTCGAGGGCAAGGAAGGAGAGAATCTCCTGCTCTGGGTCAGAGAAATTGAGATGGCTATGACGTCCGCCATGCTCAAGACCGAGCAGCAGCGCGTGGTGCTAGCTATCTCAAAGCTCGGGGTCGAGCGCGAGAATGGTCACTAACCTGCGGTACGTCCGTGGACGCCGCCTTCCCTCATGGGATCAGCTTAAGCTGCAACTCTCGCGAGTATTCTCGCCGCCTAACCAGGCATATCGCGTGAGGTCACGCTTCCTTGCTACCCGACAGGGTAAGAAGGAGTTGGTGGACTTCGTCCAAGAGTTGCGAACTCTGATTGCCGGTATGGCAGCGGATCCTCTCCCCGAGGCGGTCACGGTGACCATCTTCATGGAAGGTCTCCGCACTGGCGTGGCCAGGACGGAAGTCTTCCGTGTTCACCCTTCTTCTTTTGAAGAAGCCGTGAACGTGGCGTTGAACGCCGAGTTCAACTTCAAGTCCGCTCGACTTGGTCGGAGTGCTTCGCACAATAGCTCGTCTGGAGCTTCGGGCTCGTCCCATGGACCTAAGCCGATGGATCTCAGCTACGCTGAGGACGAAGAAGCTGAGCTTCAGGCTGCCGAGCAGCGCATTGGCATTCGCCGCTGTTATGTGTGCGGGAGCACGCAACACCTGCGTCCGGGATGTCCGCTTCGCAAACAACGCCAGGCTCCTATGAGCCGAGGCCGCACCTCTGACCGGAAGCCGGTCCCTTGGCAGGGAAACGCCAAGACCCAGTAGGCGCGGGGCGGCCTGCTGGGGAAGAACTCTGTTCTGTTGAACCTCTGAGAGGAGGTCAGCAGGGCTTGCCCCCGGAGAGCTCCGTGCTCTATAACACGGAACGTGTATGCAAGCCGGGCTTGCTGGTCGTTGAAGCGACCGTGAAGGGCTTTAATAAGCCATGGGTAATCCTTATCGATTCTGGTGCGTCGGGCAATTACGCTCGACGCGCCACGATGGAAGGAAGTCAGCAGTATGCTGAGGCGCAAGTGGCGCGAGTGCGTGACACGGTCACTGTTCGTCTTGCGACGGGAGCCCGTGTTACGGTGCCTAAGGTTCCTGTGAACCTGGGCGTGAAGGTTTTGGACTTCGATAGCGTGGAACGCTGTCTGATCCTTGACCTGGATTCGAGATACGATCTCATGGCCTGGTTGGAACGCCATGAGCCATGGATCGATTGGAGGTCTAAGACCATAGGCGCTACGCGCTTGCCTCCTAGCGGAGCTTTGGCGAGTCATGAACCCACCTCTGCTAGGAAACAAAAGCGCTATTGGCGCGAGCACTGGACCGAGACGGTCAATGTGCTCGATATTGGAGTGTTCGAGTTAATGGACACTGGCGTCACTGACGCGAGCCCTGAGCACTGCTCTTGGGCTGAACGTGGAGTGGCACGTAAACCGCTGAGCGGCCATCGTTGTGTTAACGAACTGCCGCTGTCTGCTTTCGAAAGCATGGCCAACCCAGTGTCGAGACACTTGGGGCTGGGCCTTTCCGAAGTGCGTGGGGTGACACGATATTCACCGAGCGACGCTCGCTCTGATGAGCAGCATTCGCTGCATGCCAATAATGGCGTCGTCGACGGAACGTCGAGGCATCTGGGGCCTGGCCTTAGTGATGCGCGTGGAGTGGCACGTAACCCACTGGGTGGCGACTGCGAGTCAAGCAGCCCGCTGCGGATGTCGGTAATGACATCGAGTCTCCTTTGGAGGAAGAGGTGAGGGCACCCGAAGATGTGTTTTGTCTTAAAACCCTGGTCTCTCCGAGACGTTCGGTCTCCGCGAGGAGACGGCAGCGACGCCGTATGTCGACTGCGAGACGCAAGGCGTCTGTCCTGATACAGGAGTTATCCCGAGTGGAGGATGATAGCGAACAGCTATACACACTCATGGATGGAGTGACTGGCGAGGCCAATGGTGAGATCACCTTGGGAAGTATTCCCACAGTCGATGCTCTGCTAGAGCTGGACGAGATGTCCGTCGCCGAGTTTGGCGAGGCCTTAAAGGCGGGCGAGTTAGCCGAAGTGGTCATGATACGACCCGAAGAAGAAGAGTTGAACTCTTCGTCGCTTATGGATGAAGCAGTCCTTGAGGACACCAAGGAGATCTTAAGAGATCGTAGTGGATCAGCGATCCTGAAGAATCCTTCGGATCCCTTCTATCCTTTAGTAAAGGACTTCCAAGACGTGGTCTCTAATGACCCTCCGTCTTCTCTACCTCCCGATCGAGGTGCGTCATGAGATTGACCTGGTTCCTGGAACCAAATACTGCGTAACACGGCAGTGGCCTTTGCCAAAGGAGCAGTGTGACGTCATTGACGCGTTCTTCAGTGCTAAGCACGCGGCAGGAATGGTGCGCGAGAGCAAGTCGCCACATTCCACGCCGACATTCTGTGTCAGAAAACCCAATGGGAAGTGGCGTATCGTTCACGCTTTTAATAAGCTCAACGCGGCCACTATCCCGGCGCAGACGCCGATTCCTAGAAAGGATGTTCTGCAGAACAACATGGTTGGCAGTACAATGTACAGTGCGCTCGACTTAGTCGATGGTTATTACCAATTGCTCATGCGTGCGAGCGATATTCCGCTGACAGCGGTGAGCACTCCGAGCGGCATGCTCTGGGAGTGGCTCGTGATGCCCCAAGGGCCTCGAACGCGCCTGCGACGTTCAATCGTCTAGTGACGCAACTGTTCAGGCCTCTTCGAGCGTTTGCACAAACGTACTTCGATGACATCTTTGTCCACAGTCGTGCGGAGCACGGGAAGTCGGATGTGGAGAACCACATCGACCATCTGCGAGCGGTGCTCGAGTGCATGCGCACTAACAAACTTTACGCTAACGCGTCTAAGTGTATCTTCGGTGCTGAAGAGATTCCCTTCTTGGGATGCTTTATTGGAAAGCGTGGCCTTCGTGCGGATCCCGCCAAGGTGAAGTCCATTGTGGACTGGCCGGTTCCGAAGAACCAGAAGGACTTACGGAAGTGGCTTGGCCTTGCCAATTACTTGCACAAGTACAGCAAGAACTATGCTGAGATGGCTCGGCCATTGTCCAATCTCCTTAAGAAGGATGCGGACTGGTGTTGGAACACCGAGCATCAAGATGCTTTGAGGCGGTCAAGGAGAGTCTCCTTCATGCACCGATCCTGGCGTTGCCAGACCCTGAACGTCCGTTCAGCGTCGTCTGTGACGCATCCGACTTTGCCATTGGCAGTGCGCTTTTACAAGCTGATGCCGATGGGCACGAACGCGTGATAGCGTTTGAGTCTCGCCAGCTTAAAGCTGCAGAGAAGAACTATCCAGTTCATGACAAGGAGCTACTTGCAATGAAGTATGCCCTTGTCAAGTTCAGGGTACACCTGCTTGGTTGAAACAGACCATGCGTCGCTACGCACTGCGATTCAATCGCCTCATCTCTCGCAAAGGATGGCCAGGTGGCTGTCCTTCTTCGCGGAGTACAACTTCGAGGTGAAGTATAAGCCTGGCAGGCAGAACGATCTGGCGGACGCGTTATCGCGTCGCCCAGACTATGAGCTTGCTCATGTCACGACGGTGACTTCGTCTGTGACGACGTTAATCCGCGCTGCGTATGCGCGCGATGATACGTGTGTAGCTCTGCTACGTGCTCTTGGGAGCAAGGAGTTTGAAAACTCGGACATTAAGTTGTCGGCGCGCCTGCGCGCGAGGTTATCGCTATTCCATCGATGATGGCCTGCTGTACTACAGCACGGATGTTGAGGACACTCCCGTGTCGTGGTCCCTCATGATGAGGATCTCAAGTATCGCATCCTCTATGAGGCGCATGATACGCCGCTTAGTGGCCACCTTGGTCGTGAGAAGACCTATGGCTCGGTGAGCCTGACGTATTGGTGGCCCAAGCTTTACAAGTGGACAAGCACTTACGTGCGCACGTGCGAGACGTGCCAACGGGTGAAGCCTTCACCACGCGGCTGCGCCGCTGGCAAGTTTGCCTGTACTCTGGGTGTTGGGAGTCCATGAGTTTGGACTTTGTGTTCGGTCTTCCTAAAGACCAGGATGGGAACACAGGAATCGTGGTCTTTGTAGACCGATTGAGTAAGATGGTACATCTTGCGGCAGTGCCGGACACCATCGATGGTGAAGGTACAGCGAAGCTGTTTATCGATAGGGTGTTTCGCCAACATGGCTTACCCGCATCGATTGTCTCTGACAGAGACCCCCGTTTCACGGGCCATTTCTGGTCGTCCGTGTTTACCGTGCTGGGCACGAAGTTGGACATGTCCACGGCGGATCATCCGCAGACCGACGGTCAAACCGAACGCGCGAATCGCGTTGTGGAGGATATCCTCCGGAGCACTTGTGCCGAGAAGCCAAAGCTTTGGAGCACCATGCTCCCACTCGTTGAGTTCGCATTGAATAATGCAGTGCATGCCTCTACAGGCTACACACCGTTCTACGTGAACGGCCTCTCTCACCCACGCGTCCCGTTGACGCTACCACTCCGTGGTTCTGGGCTTGGTGGGGGAGGAGAGCTCGATGAGCGACTTGCTGAAGTCAGCCCTACTACTGTTCAGAAACAGGTTGATGATTTCCTATCAACGCGTCTGAATGTCCTTCGACATGTGCGTGACGCAATGGCTGAGAGCCAAGACAAACAAAAGGAATACGCAGATGCCAAGGGCAGACGAAATGAGCAAAGCTTTGAGGTCGGAGACCTGGTTTATTGAACGCTAAAAACCTACCTACACATGCAGTGACCGCGGTCTTCAAGACCAAGCTGCGGCCGCGCTTTGGGACCTTTCAAGGTCGTGGCCAAGAAGGGCCTGGCGTATACGCTCAACCTCCCCAAGAGGATGCGAACGCACCCGGTATTTTACGTGGGCTTGCTCAAGCCATACCAGGATGCGTCGCAAGTTAGCTCGGAGGAGCTGGCGCCGATGGCGGAGCCACAGCGCCGGGCAGAAGACGGAACAGAGCGTCAACCTGCCCCTGCACCCGAGCCACAGTCTCCACGAGCTTATCAAGCTTCTCAATACTCGCAGACTGAGTGCGCTCAAGAGCAGCCAGGCGTTGGACGCATGACTCGGGGTTCTCAACCCAAGCGAGCCGACTTGCAAAGTCATCGAGTTGGTTCGCCGAATGGTCATAAGCCATCTCACTGGTCAGAGTCTCGCGGAAGCGGCGGACCTCGCTCTGAACGTCGAGTATCTGCTCACGAGTTGCC
>JAAKBD010000347.1:0-10199 GCA_012656105.1 Phytophthora syringae | reverse complement strand
ACGAGTGCAACGAAGCCGAAGCCAAGCTGCCGAAACTACTGTTGGAGGTGGGTGCACGAGGTGAGCCGACCGTAGGGGACTCCAGTCACTCGTGGAAGCCTGCTGTGGGTCGCGCTGCACAAGACCGGACATCAGCTTCGCTGTTCAGAAAGCGACGCGGCGAACCCACCAGCCGACCATGAGTGACTGGAAGCTGGCGAAAAGAATCGCGCGGTATTTAATGGAGACGAAGACTCTCAAGCTTGGTATGCAAGTCGCGGCGCGTGAAGGCAGCCAGATCGCTGTGGAAAGCTGAGCGACGCCGACTTTGCCGCCGACAAGGGCGACAGGAAGTCGGTGACGGGCGGCGTAATCACGCTGGATGGCGCGGTTGTGCTGTGGGTCTGCAAGAAGCAGACCGGCGTGTCTCTGTCCACGATAGAGGCCGAGTTCACGTCAGCCTCTCACGTCGGTCGAGTTGCTGGGTCTACGAGAGCTTGTGCGTGAGCTCGGTGTCACGGTTGTGGAGCCGATGAAAATGTTCATGGGCAACCAGGCTGCTATCAAGCAACTGGTGTAACGGGGTTACGCAAAGAGGTACGATTATGTAGGTCACCCTATTTGGTGTGACCACACTCTCCCTAAAACAGTACTCAGTACGTGAAAGTTAACAAGATATCAGTAGGTGGCTTCCCAGCCAATAGATATGCATTAGACTAGGCTCTACTATGTTAGATAGTGAGACCTATAGATTTACACCAGGGCGGCTCTGCCGCCGATAGCAATAATACATTCAGTTCACCTTTAACCTTAAGAGTTTCATTGTCTTGTAAAGACTGTTACTTCTTAGAGCCTGTACGCTACTGTCGTACGCTCGTCCCTGTTCTTTGTATAAGAACGCCAAGGTAAACTACCTGCTTAAGAGACTCGCTGAGTCCGACTAAGTCTTCCTCTACGCTACAGTCTACGGCAGCCCCGCTGCACTTGGTAGCACTTGTAGTCAATTCTACACCTGGGTCGTTACGACTGTCCCTCTGTGAGGATGGAGCATATCGCCCACTTACCGGCGAGTCAACAAGACGGGCTTAAAAAGCTGATGTCTTTGATCGGGCCGGAAGGTGTGGCTCATCTTGCTTCGCAAGGCCCCGACGCTGTCAACGCGCGTCTGGAGGCGTTCTCTAACTATGAGAATGCTCTGGTAGAGCACATCGAGCAGAAGATGACTGCGGCCGCGGCGTCTACGACGCCCAGGCCCTCATCGGATGGAGCTCCCAGAGCCAAACCGCTCATGGTGAGCGTCAAGACCTTCGAGGGCAAGGAAGGAGAGAATCTCCTGCTCTGGGTCAGAGAAATTGAGATGGCTATGACGTCCGCCATGCTCAAGACCGAGCAGCAGCGCGTGGCGCTAGCTATCTCAAAGCTCGGGGTCGAGCGCGAGAATGGTCACTGACCTGCGGTACGTCCGTGGACGCCGCCTTCCCTCATGGGATCAGCTTAAGCTGCAACTCTCGCGAGTATTCTCGCCGCCTAACCAGGCATATCGCGTGAGGTCACGCTTCCTTGCTACCCGACAGGGTAAGAAGGAGTTGGTGGACTTCGTCCAAGAGTTGCGAACTCTGATTGCCGGTATGGCAGCGGATCCTCTCCCCGAGGCGGTCACGGTGACCATCTTCATGGAAGGTCTCCGCACTGGCGTGGCCAGGACGGAAGTCTTCCGTGTTCACCCTTCTTCTTTTGAAGAAGCCGTGAACGTGGCGTTGAACGCCGAGTTCAACTTCAAGTCCGCTCGACTTGGTTGGAGTGCTTCGCACAACAGCTCGTCTGGAGCTTCGGGCTCGTCCCATGGACCTGAGCCGATGGATCTCAGCTACGCTGAAGACGAAGAAGCTGAGCTTCAGACTGCCGAGCAGCGCATTGGCGTTCGCCGCTGTTATGTGCGGGAGCACGCAACACCTGCGTCCGGGATGTCCGCTTCGCAAGCAACGCCAGGCTCCTATGAGCCGAGGCCGCGCCTCTGACCGGAAGCCGGTCCCTTGGCAGGGAAACGCCAAGACCCAGTAGGCGCGGGGCGGCCTGCTGGGGAAGAACTCTGTTCTGTTGAACCTCTGAGAGGAGGTCAGCAGGGCTTGCCCCGGAGAGCTCCGTGCTCTATAACACGGAACGTGTATGCAAGCCGGGCTTGCTGGTCGTTGAAGCGACCGTGAAGGGCTTTAATAAGCCATGGGTAATCCTTATCGATTCTGGTGCGTCGGGCAATTACGCTCGACGCGCCACGATGGAAGGAAGTCAGCAGTATGCTGAGGCGCAAGTGGCGCGAGTGCGTGACACGGTCACTGTTCGTCTTGCGACGGGAGCCCGTGTTACGGTGCCTAAGGTTCCTGTGAACCTGGGCGTGAAGGTTTTGGACTTCGATAGCGTGGAACGCTGTCTGGTCCTTGACCTGGATTCGAGATACGATCTCATGGCCTGGTTGGAACGCCATGAGCCATGGATCGATTGGAGGTCTAAGACCTTAGGCGCTACGCGCTTGCCTCCTAGCGGAGCTTTGGCGAGTCATGAACCCACCTCTGCTAGGAAGCAAAAGCGCTATTGGCGCGAGCACTGGACCGAGACGGTCAATGTGCTCGATATTGGAGTGTCCGAGTTAATGGACACTGGCGTCACTGACGCGAGCCCTGAGCACTGCTCTTGGGCTGAACGTGGAGTGGCACGTAAACCGCTGAGCGGCCATCGTTGTGTTAACGAACTGCCGCTGTCTGCTTCCGAAAGCATGGCCAACCCAGTGTCGAGACACTTGGGGCTGGGCCCTTCCGAAGTGCGTGGGGTGACACGATATTCACCGAGCGACGCTCGCTCTGATGAGCAGCATTCGCTGCATGCCAATAATGGCGTGGTCGACGGAACGTCGAGGCATCTGGGGCCTGGCCTTAGTGATGCGCGTGGAGTGGCACGTAACCCACTGGGTGGCGACTGCGAGTCAAGCAGCCCGCTGCCGGATGTCGGTAATGACATCGAGTCTCCTTTGGAGCAAGAGGTGAGGGCACCCGAAGATGTGTTTTGTCTTAAAACCCTGGTCTCTCCGAGACGTTCGGTCTCCGCGAGGAGACGGCAGCGACGCCGTATGTCGACTGCGAGACGCAAGGCGTCTGTCCTGATACAGGAGTTATCCCGAGTGGAGGATGATAGCGAACAGCTATACACACTCATGGATGGAGTGACTGGCGAGGCCAATGGTGAGATCACCTTGGGAAGTATTCCCACAGTCGATGCTCTGCTAGAGCTGGACGAGATGTCCATCGCCGAGTTTGGCGAGGCCTTAAAGGCGGGCGAGTTAGCCGAAGTGGTCATGATACGACCCGAAGAAGAAGAGTTGAACTCTTCGTCGCTTATGGATGAAGCAGTCCTTGAGGACACCAAGGAGATCTTAAGAGATCGTAGTGGATCAGCGATCCTGAAGAATCCTTCGGATCCCTTCTATCCTTTAGTAAAGGACTTCCAAGACGTGGTCTCTAATGACCCTCCGTCTTCTCTACCTCCCGATCGAGGTGTGCGTCATGAGATTGACCTGGTTCCTGGAACCAAATACTGCGTAACACGGCAGTGGCCTTTGCCAAAGGAGCAGTGTGACGTCATTGACGCGTTCTTCAGTGCTAAGCACGCGGCAGGAATGGTGCGCGAGAGCAAGTCGCCACATTCCACGCCGACATTCTGTGTCAGAAAACCCAATGGGAAGTGGCGTATCGTTCACGCTTTTAATAAGCTCAACGCGGCCACTATCCCGGCGCAGACGCCGATTCCTAGAAAGGATGTTCTGCAGAACAACATGGTTGGCAGTACAATGTACAGTGCGCTCGACTTAGTCGATGGTTATTACCAATTGCTCATGCGTGCGAGCGATATTCCGCTGACAGCGGTGAGCACTCCGAGCGGCATGCTCTGGGAGTGGCTCGTGATGCCCCAAGGGCTCTCGAACGCGCCTGCGACGTTCAATCGTCTAGTGACGCAACTGTTCAGGCCTCTTCGAGCGTTTGCACAAACGTACTTCGATGACATCTTTGTCCACAGTCGTGCGGAGCACGGGAAGTCGGATGTGGAGAACCACATCGACCATCTGCGAGCGGTGCTCGAGTGCATGCGCACTAACAAACTTTACGCTAACGCGTCTAAGTGTATCTTCGGTGCTGAAGAGATTCCCTTCTTGGGATGCTTTATTGGAAAGCGTGGCCTTCGTGCGGATCCCGCCAAGGTGAAGTCCATTGTGGACTGGCCGGTTCCGAAGAACCAGAAGGACTTACGGAAGTGGCTTGGCCTTGCCAATTACTTGCACAAGTACAGCAAGAACTATGCTGAGATGGCTCGGCCATTGTCCAATCTCCTTAAGAAGGATGCGGACTGGTGTTGGAACACCGAGCATCAAGATGCTTTGAGGCGGTCAAGGAGAGTCTCCTTCATCCACCGATCCTGGCGTTGCCAGACCCTGAACGTCCGTTCAGCGTCGTCTGTGACGCATCCGACCTTGCCATTGGCAGTGCGCTTTTACAAGCTGATGCCGATGGGCACGAACGCGTGATAGCGTTTGAGTCTCGCCAGCTTAAAGCTGCAGAGAAGAACTATCCAGTTCATGACAAGGAGCTACTTGCAATGAAGTATGCCCTTGTCAAGTTCAGGGTACACCTGCTTGTGGTCTTTACAGACCATGCGTCGCTACGCACTGCGATTCAATCGCCTCATCTCTCGCAAAGGATGGCCAGGTGGCTGTCCTTCTTCGCGGAGTACAACTTCGAGGTGAAGTATAAGCCTGGCAGGCAGAACGATCTGGCGGACGCGTTATCGCGTCGCCCAGACTATGAGCTTGCTCATGTCACGACGGTGACTTCGTCTGTGACGACGTTAATCCGCGCTGCGTATGCGCGCGATGATACGTGTGTAGCTCTGCTACGTGCTCTTGGGAGCAAGGAGTTTGAAAACTCGGACATTAAGTTGTCGGCGCGCCTGCGCGCGAGGTTACATCGCTATTCCATCGATGATGGCCTGCTGTACTACAGCACGGATGTTGAGGACACTCCCCGTGTCGTGGTCCCTCATGATGAGGATCTCAAGTATCGCATCCTCTATGAGGCGCATGATACGCCGCTTAGTGGCCACCTTGGTCGTGAGAAGACCTATGGCTCGGTGAGCCTGACGTATTGGTGGCCCAAGCTTTACAAGTGGACAAGCACTTACGTGCGCACGTGCGAGACGTGCCAACGGGTGAAACCTTCACCGCACGCGGCTGCGCCGCTGGCAAGTTTGCCTGTACTCTGGGTGTTGGGAGTCCATGAGTTTGGACTTTGTGTTCGGTCTTCCTAAAGACCAGGATGGGAACACAGGAATCGTGGTCTTTGTAGACCGATTGAGTAAGATGGTACATCTTGCGGCAGTGCCGGACACCATCGATGGTGAAGGTACAGCGAAGCTGTTTATCGATAGGGTGTTTCGCCAACATGGCTTACCCGCATCGATTGTCTCTGACAGAGACCCCGTTTCACGGACCATTTCTGGTCGTCCGTGTTTACCGTGCTGGGCACGAAGTTGGACATGTCCACGGCGGATCATCCGCAGACCGACGGTCAAACCGAACGCGCGAATCGCGTTGTGGAGGATATCCTCCGGAGCACTTGTGCCGAGAAGCCAAAGCTTTGGAGCACCATGCTCCCACTCGTTGAGTTCGCATTGAATAATGCAGTGCATGCCTCTACAGGCTACACACCGTTCTACGTGAACGGCCTCTCTCACCCACGCGTCCCGTTGACGCTACCACTCCGTGGTTCTGGGCTTGGTGGGGGAGGAGAGCTCGATGAGCGACTTGCTGAAGTCAGCCCTACTACTGTTCAGAAACAGGTTGATGATTTCCTATCAACGCGTCTGAATGTCCTTCGACATGTGCGTGACGCAATGGCTGAGAGCCAAGACAAACAAAAGGAATACGCAGATGCCAAGGGCAGACGAAATGAGCAAAGCTTTGAGGTCGGAGACCTGGTTTTATTGAACGCTAAAAACCTACCTACACATGCAGTGACCGCGGTCTTCAAGACCAAGCTGCGGCCGCGTTTTGTGGGACCTTTCAAGGTCGTGACCAAGAAGGGCATGGCGTATACGCTCAATCTCCCCAAGAGGATGCGAACGCACCCGGTATTTTACGTGGGCTTGCTCAAGCCATACCAGGATGCGTCGCAAGTTAGCTCGGAGGAGCTGGCGCCGATGGCGGAGCCACAGCGCCGGGCAGAAGACGGAACAGAGCGTCAACCTGCCCCTGCACCCGAGCCACAGTCTCCACGAGCTTATCAAGCTTCTCAATACTCGCAGACTGAGTACGCTCAAGAGCAGCCAGGCGTTGGACGCATGACCCGGGGTTCTCAACCCAAGCGAGCCGACTTGCAAAGTCATCGAGTTGGTTCGCCGAATGGTCATAAGCCATCTCCGCACTGGTCAGAGTCTCGCGGAAGCGGCGGACCTCGCTCTGAACGTCGAGTATCTGCTCACGAGTTGCCTGCAACTCCGAGCGCCGCAGCGGAGGATCCTCCTCCATCGGCTCATCAGCCTTCTCGCTTGCTTCGGCCACCGCCGGCGTTGCTCGATGAGCAGGGAGATCTCCACTTCCACGTGGAAGAGATCTTGAAGCGACGAAGTCGCCAGGGTCGTACCCAATATCTTGTGAAGTGGAGGGTTATCCTCACTCCGAGAACTCGTGGGAGTTCGAGGGCCCGCTCCGGCAAGATTTCCCAGACGTCGTGGACACTTTTGATCAGAGTGATCTAATGCGTGCCGCGCACCAGCGACCGCGTCGTCGGTTGCTCCACGCTTCCCGCCAATAGGCAGGGAAGCGAGAGGATGAGCAGCTGCGCTCAAGCGCTGATCCTGAGCTGCGGCAGCAAATGCTGCAGAGCTCAAGGGAGCATAGTGGGAAATCTGAGCTTGGTAGTGCTTTCCAAGCGTACCCTTCGCTCGACCCTTCGCGTACTCGAAGAGTAACTTGCGCGTCGATCTCGGAGAAGCTGGCTCGAAGAGCCTCCATAGATGATAACTTACGGCTCCGGTGAGCCCAAGTAGTCATGAGAGTATCATACTCAGACTCAGTTTCTCCGGGCGCCAGCGCCAACACCACCGTGCGTACCATGGGTACCGGCTGTCTGCTCGTTTGAGCTTGAAGACGAATGCGATATTCGCCAATGGTTGAGACCTGTGGGGTCAAGAACCGAGCGCGCAGCGCGTGACGGGTTGCCAACTCCGATGCCGTGCGAGCCGCTGGCCCAATGACATGCGATGTCAACGGTCGATTCCCGAGTTGTTTGATATACTTCTCGGGATCGGGGTTGTAAACCGATAGTCCGCATGCGGATCGAGCAGAGGCTGGGCCACAGGGTGGCGGGTCACAGAAGCCTCTTGCTCATTGAGCTGCAGCTCTTGGACCTCGTCGAGGGATTAGAGATCGGAGGATCTTCCAAACCGCGCTAGGCGCGCAGCGCGTTAAGGCCTTCAACGCCGCTTCGTTCAACGAACGGATTAGGAGCACGAAGCGCTGGGCGCTCAGCGGTCGCACTGGGTGCAGGGGTTCCTCCTCGCGGAGTTCCCAGGTTCTCCAGCCTCGGACTCTTCGTAGTCCACTGAGGTCTCCGTGAGTTCCTCAAAGAGGGCTTGGTTCGCGGTACGCGGCCGTTTGGACGCTGGAGCGTCGGAACGAGGCATGTCCGCTGGCGGATGTCGGCGCATGTGCTCGGAGTGGTACTCCTGTACTGAGAGCTTCTCAATCGCGGGAGACAGGATGTCTTCAAGGCCACTGGCCGTTAGTGCACTCGGTGCAGGCGATGTGGGTCGCGAGACTGGAATTAGTCGTCTGTCGAAGGACCAAAACCAGTTGTGAGCCATACAACGGGCCGTCGGCCAGCTCTGGGAGAACTTGGAAAGTTCTGGAGCGCGGAGCTTGATGGAAGGTGACCCCGTCACACGCGTCAATGACGCTACCTCACGTGAGGCGAGTTGTCGAGTGTCGACACGTGGTGCCTTCAGTCTGGAGGGGGAGAGTGTAACGGGGTTACGCAAAGAGTTACGATTATGTAGGTCACCCTATTTGGTGTGACCACACTCTCCCTAAAACAGTACTCAGTACGTGAAAGTTAACAAGATATCAGTAGGTGGCTTCCCAGCCAATAGATATGTATTAGACTAGGCTCTACTATGTTAGATAGTGAGACCTATAGATTTACACCAGGGCGGCTCTGCCGCCGATAGCAATAATACATTCAGTTCACCTTTAACCTTAAGAGTTTCATTGTCTTGTAAAGACTGTTACTTCTTAGAGCCTGTACGCTACTGTCGTACGCTCGTCCCTGTTCTTTGTATAAGAACGCCAAGGTAAACTACCTGCTTAAGAGACTCGCTGAGTCCGACTAAGTCTTCCTCTACGCTACAGTCTACGGCAGCCCCGCTTGAACTGGAGTCCGAGGACAGCATGACCAGCGCGAAACATGTAGATGTTCGCGTCAGGTTCATTTGTGATTACGCAAGAAAGGGAATTGTGAAGCCGAAGTTTGTTGAGTCGCGCCACATGATGGCGGACCTTCTGACAAAAGCTGTTCCGGCGCCAAGGCTGATGGAGCTACGCGGGATCTTCAACCTCGAGTAGCGATCACCGAGGTGCAACGACCGAGGAGGAGTGTTGGTAACTGAGCATAACCGCGGTCCGCGGACCGGTTCGGTCGCCGCCGATTCGGAATTAGTAGGGTAGGAAGGCACGAGTGGTGCCAAGGTAACGGTAGCTCTCTGAGGTTAGCGGGAGCTCCATCTCAATGACCACTTCTACTTTTACGGTATATCCTCAATAGCTTACACGGTCCCGCAAAGCACACACAGCCTTGGCAGGGAAAACCTATGGAGATCGAGCTTACGGAGATTGAGGTACCCAAAAACTCAAAATGGGTAAAACTGACAGAGGCATGATTGGAAACGGTAGCACGTTGAAGTGTACAGTAGAAGGCACATAAAGCTCTGTCGATAGAACACGGTTCCTCCAATATGCACGACAAGCACACAATGCCTCTGTCGTTGTACCTTGTTTCATGAACACATACGTCCTTATAACAACAACAACCCCCAATGCAAACATTTGAGATAACACTCAGAGCTACCAACAATATTTTAAGTTACGAATGGCATACCATAGCTCACAATGCTCTGCCGGGTATTAAATGGCCTCTGTCTACACAGATTTGGCAATTTTTCTTAGTTGCATGAGCTCCACCACTTCGGTAGTGCACACTTGCCACAAACGCTTGCTACAAACAGCAACTTTGATAGAAAACACATACTCTACCTGCCTTTTGAAAAAATGCAATGCAATAGCAACCGTAAGCGCTTGCGAAACTAGGAGACACAAAGGCGTATTTCCATTTTTGATTTGGGTATGTCAGCTTTACCCATTTGGAGTTTTTGGGTACCTCGATCTCCGTAAGCTCGATCTCCATAGTTTTCCCCGCCTTCGCTGCGCTCGGCAGCGTTTTAGCCAATCGTGGGCCGCCTTCGCTGCGCTCGGCAGCCAATCAGAGCACAATCGACTAAAATCGGCCCAAATGTAATGTTTGTCACAGACAGACGGACATTTTTTCGTGTTGAGTTTTAAGATTCGGAAGGAAGCAACACGCCAGCTTGTATAGCTGCGGTCATCAGCTCAAGTTGATGACCACCACACATATTTTCGCGATTTGTATACATTCGTAACGTTCCTCGACACACTGCCAGTGTGTGCTTGTGTAGTACGGTACTACAGTACAAGCCTACACGTGAATTCATACCCTCACATCTTTATAGCCAATTAGAGGCCGATATTATAGAAAGCTGAGCTCCCATTGGATGAGAGCTTACATCGCGTACTGAACTGATACACATATGTAACGTAACATATCATTTGAGTACGGCGCACTCAATTGGTGTTTTACGTTACATGATGTTCCTGTAGTGTTCACGGGACTAGGAGACATCCGTCCCGTATACCTAGTCCCATATTTACCGCCCAGTCTCCAAGTACCAGTAAAACCCGCAATGGCATCCCGCGGTCGGCGTGCCGTGCTGTCGCTGTCGACGCGCTTCTGCCTGCCGCACGAGGGCATGGCGACTCTGGACTACCTTAGCAGGTACGCCACGCTCTTCCTCTCCGTCTTGCGCATCCAACGCGCCCCCACTCTCCT
>JAAKBD010000346.1:0-33167 GCA_012656105.1 Phytophthora syringae | reverse complement strand
CGTGGAACGCTGTCTGATCCTTGACCTGGATTCGAGATACGATCTCATGGCCTGGTTGGAACGCCATGAGCCATGGATCGATTGGAGGTCTAAGACCTTAGGCGCTACGCGCTTGCCTCCTAGCGGAGCTTTGGCGAGTCATGAACCCACCTCTGCTAGGAAGCAAAAGCGCTATTGGCGCGAGCACTGGACCGAGACGGTCAATGTGCTCGATATTGGAGTGTCCGAGTTAATGGACACTGGCGTCACTGACGCGAGCCCTGAGCACTGCTCTTGGGCTGAACGTGGAGTGGCACGTAAACCGCTGAGCGGCCCTCGTTGTGTTAACGAACTGCCGCTGTCTGCTTCCGAAAGCATGGCCAACCCGGTGTCGAGACACTTGGGGCTGGGCCTTTCCGAAGTGCGTGGGGTGACACGATATTCACCGAGCGACGCTCGCTCTGATGAGCAGCATTCGCTGCATGCCAATAATGGCGTGGTCGACGGAACGTCGAGGCATCTGGGGCCTGGCCTTAGTGATGCGCGTGGAGTGGCACGTAACCACTGGGTGGCGACTGCGAGTCAAGCAGCCCGCTGCCGGATGTCGGTAATGACATCGAGTCTCCTTTGGAGCAAGAGGTGAGGGCACCCGAAGATGTGTTTGTCTTAAAACCCTGGTCTCTCCGAGACGTTCGGTCTCCGCGAGGAGACGGCAGCGACGCCGTATGTCGACTGCGAGACGCAAGGCGTCTGTCCTGATACAGGAGTTATCCCGAGTGGAGGATGATAGCGAACAGCTATACACACTCATGGATGGAGTGACTGGCGAGGCCAATGGTGAGATCACCTTGGGAAGTATTCCCACAGTCGATGCTCTGCTAGAGCTGGACGAGATGTCCGTCGCCGAGTTTGGCGAGGCCTTAAAGGCGGGCGAGTTAGCCGAAGTGGTCATGATACGACCCGAAGAAGAAGAGTTGAACTCTTCGTCGCTTATGGATGAAGCAGTCCTTGAGGACACCAAGGAGATCTTAAGAGATCGTAGTGGATCAGCGATCCTGAAGAATCCTTCGGATCCCTTCTATCCTTTAGTAAAGGACTTCCAAGACGTGGTCTCTAATGACCCTCCGTCTTCTCTACCTCCCGATCGAGGTGTGCGTCATGAGATTGACCTGGTTCCTGGAACCAAATACTGCGTAACACGGCAGTGGCCTTTGCCAAAGGAGCAGTGTGACGTCATTGACGCGTTCTTCAGTGCTAAGCACGCGGCAGGAATGGTGCGCGAGCAAGTCGCCACATTCCACGCCGACATTCTGTGTCAGAAACCCAATGGGAAGTGGCGTATCGTTCACGCTTTTAATAAGCTCAACGCGGCCACTATCCCGGCGCAGACGCCGATTCCTAGAAAGGATGTTCTGCAGAACAACATGGTTGGCAGTACAATGTACAGTGCGCTCGACTTAGTCGATGGTTATTACCAATTGCTCATGCGTGCGAGCGATATTCCGCTGACAGCGGTGAGCACTCCGAGCGGTATGCTCTGGGAGTGGCTCGTGATGCCCCAAGGGCTGTCGAACGCGCCTGCGACGTTCAATCGTCTAGTGACGCAACTGTTCAGGCCTCTTCGAGCGTTTGCACAAACGTATTTTGATGACATCTTTGTCCACAGTCGTGCGGAGCACGGGAAGTCGGATGTGGAGAACCACATCGACCATCTGCGAGCGGTGCTCGAGTGCATGCGCACTAACAAACTTTACGCTAACGCGTCTAAGTGTATCTTCGGTGCTGAAGAGATTCCCTTCTTGGGATGCTTTATTGGAAAGCGTGGCCTTCGTGCGGATCCCGCCAAGGTCAAGTCCATGTGGACTGGCCGGTTCCGAAGAACCAGAAGGACTTACGGAAGTGGCTTGGCCTTGCCAATTACTTGCACAAGTACAGCAAGAACTATGCTGAGATGGCTCGGCCATTGTCCAATCTCCTTAAGAAGGATGCGGACTGGTGTTGGGACACCGAGCATCAAGATGCTTTGAGGCGGTCAAGGAGAGTCTCCTTCATGCACCGATCCTGGCGTTGCCAGACCCTGAACGTCCGTTCAGCGTCGTCTGTGACGCATCCGACTTTGCCATTGGCAGTGCGCTTTTACAAGCTGATGCCGATGGGCACGAACGCGTGATGCGTTTGAGTCTCGCCAGCTTAAAGCTGCAGAGAAGAACTATCCAGTTCATGACAAGGAGCTACTTGCAATGAAGTATGCCCTTGTCAAGTTCAGGGTACACCTGCTTGGGTGGTCTTTACAGACCATGCGTCGCTACGCACTGCGATTCAATCGCCTCATCTCTCGCAAAGGATGGCCAGGTGGCTGTCCTTCTTCGCGGAGTACAACTTCGAGGTGAAGTATAAGCCTGGCAGGCAGAACGATCTGGCGGACGCGTTATCGCGTCGCCCAGACTATGAGCTTGCTCATGTCACGACGGTGACTTCGTCTGTGACGACGTTAATCCGCGCTGCGTATGCGCGCGATGATACGTGTGTAGCTCTGCTACGTGCTCTTGGGAGCAAGGAGTTTGAAAACTCGGACATTAAGTTGTCGGCGCGCCTGCGCGAGGTTACATCGCTATTCCATCGATGATGGCCTGCTGTACTACAGCACGGATGTTGAGGACACTCCCCGTGTCGTGGTCCCTCATGATGAGGATCTCAAGTATCGCATCCTCTATGAGGCGCATGATACGCCGCTTAGTGGCCACCTTGGTCGTGAGAAGACCTACGGCTCGGTGAGCCTGACGTATTGGTGGCCCAAGCTTTACAAGTGGACAAGCACTTACGTGCGCACGTGCGAGACGTGTCAACGGGTGAAGCCTTCACCGCACGCGCTGCGCCGCTGGCAAGTTTGCCTGTACCCTCTGGGTGTTGGGAGTCCATGAGTTTGGACTTTGTGTTCGGTCTTCCTAAAGACCAGGATGGGAACACAGGAATCGTGGTCTTTGTAGACCGATTGAGTAAGATGGTACATCTTGCGGCAGTGCCGGACACCATCGATGGTGAAGGTACAGCGAAGCTGTTTATCGATAGGGTGTTTCGCCAGCATGGCTTACCCGCATCGATTGTCTCTGACAGAGACCCCGTTTCACGGGCCATTTCTGGTCGTCCGTGTTTACCGTGCTGGGCACGAAGTTGGACATGTCCACGGCGGATCATCCGCAGACCGACGGTCAAACCGAACGCGCGAATCGCGTTGTGGAGGATATCCTCCGGAGCACTTGTGCCGAGAAGCCAAAGCTTTGGAGCACCATGCTCCCACTCGTTGAGTTCGCATTGAATAATGCAGTGCATGCCTCTACAGGCTACACACCGTTCTACGTGAACGGCCTCTCTCACCCACGCGTCCCGTTGACGCTACCACTCCGTGGTTCTGGGCTTGGTGGGGGAGGAGAGCTCGATGAGCGACTTGCTGAAGTCAGCCCTACTACTGTTCAGAAACAGGTTGATGATTTCCTATCAACGCGTCTGAATGTCCTTCGACATGTGCGTGACGCAATGGCTGAGAGCCAAGACAAACAAAAGGAATACGCAGATGCCAAGGGCAGACGAAATGAGCAAAGCTTTGAGGTCGGAGACCTGGTTTTATTGAACGCTAAAAACCTACCTACACATGCAGTGACCGCGGTCTTCAAGACCAAGCTGCGGCCGCGTTTTGTGGGACCTTTCAAGGTCGTGGCCAAGAAGGGCCTGGCGTATACGCTCAATCTCCCCAAGAGGATGCGAACGCACCCGGTATTTTACGTGGGCTTGCTCAAGCCATACCAGGATGCGTCGCAAGTTAGCTCGGAGGAGCTGGCGCCGATGGCGGAGCCACAGCGCCGGGCAGAAGACGGAACAGAGCGTCAACCTGCCCCTGCACCCGAGCCACAGTCTCCACGAGCTTATCAAGCTTCTCAATACTCGCAGACTGAGTGCGCTCAAGAGCAGCCAGGCGTTGGACGCATGACCCGGGGTTCTCAACCCAAGCGAGCCGACTTGCAAAGTCATCGAGTTGGTTCGCCGAATGGTCATAAGCCATCTCCGCACTGGTCAGAGTCTCGCGGAAGCGGCGGACCTCGCTCTGAACGTCGAGTATCTGCTCACGAGTTGCCTGCAACTCCGAGCGCCGCAGCGGAGGATCCTCCTCCATCGGCTCATCAGCCTTCTCGCTTGCTTCAGCCACCGCCGGCGTTGCTCGATGAGCAGGGAGATCTCCACTTCCACGTGGAAGAGATCTTGAAGCGACGAAGTCGCCAGGGTCGTACCCAATATCTTGTGAAGTGGAGGGTTATCCTCACTCCGAGAACTCGTGGGAGTTCGAGGGCCCGCTCCGGCAAGATTTCCCAGACGTCGTGGACACTTTTGATCAGAGTGATCTAATGCGTGCCGCGCACCAGCGACCGCGTCGTCGGTCGCTCCACGCTTCCCGCCAATAGGCAGGAAAGCGAGAGGATCAGCAGCTGCGCTCAAGCGCTGATCCTGAGCTGCGGCAGCAAATGCTGCAGAGCTCAAGGGAGCATAGTGGGAAATCTGAGCTTGGTAGTGCTTTCCAAGCGTACCCTTCGCTCGACCCTTCGCGTACTCGAAGAGTAACGCGCGTCGATCTCGGAGAAGCTGGCTCGAAGAGCCTCCATAGATGATAACTTACGGCTCCGGTGAGCCCAAGTAGTCATGAGAGTATCATACTCAGACTCAGTTTCTCCGGGCGCCAGCGCCAACACCACCGTGCGTACCATGGGTACCGGCTGTCTGCTCGTTTGAGCTTGAAGACGAATGCGATATTCGCCAATGGTTGAGACCTGTGGGGTCAAGAACCGAGCGCGCAGCGCGTGACGAGTTGCCAACTCCGATGCCGTGCGAGCCGCTGGCCCAATGACATGCGATGTCAACGGTCGATTCCCGAGTTGTTTGATATACTTCTCGGGATCGGGGTTGTAAACCGATAGTCCGCATGCGGATCGAGCAGAGGCTGGGCCACAGGGTGGCGGGTCACAGAAGCCTCTTGCTCATTGAGCTGCAGCTCTTGGACCTCGTCGAGGGATTAGAGATCGGAGGATCTTCCAAACCGCGCTAGGCGCGCAGCGCGTTAAGGCCTTCAACGCCGCTTCGTTCAACGAACGGATTAGGAGCACGAAGCGCTGGGCGCTCAGCGGTCGCACTGGGTGCAGGGGTTCCTCCTCGCGGAGTTCCCCGGTTCTCCAGCCTCGGACTCTTCGTAGTCCACTGAGGTCTCCGTGAGTTCCTCAAAGAGGGCTTGGTTCGCGGTACGCGGCCGTTTGGACGCTGGAGCGTCGGAACGAGGCATGTCCGCTGGCGGATGTCGGCGCATGTGCTCGGGTGGTACTCCTGTACTGAGAGCTTCTCAATCGCGGGAGACAGGATGTCTTCAAGGCCACTGGCCGTTAGTGCACTCGGTGCAGGCGATGTGGGTCGCGAGACTGGAATTAGTCGTCTGTCGAAGGACCAAAACCAGTTGTGAGCCATACAACGGGCCGTCGGCCAGCTCTGGGAGAACTTGGAAAGTTCTGGAGCGCGGAGCTTGATGGAAGGTGACCCCGTCACACGCGTCAATGACGCTACCTCACGTGAGGCGAGTTGTCGAGTGTCGACACGTGGTGCCTTCAGTCTGGAGGGAGAGTGTAACGGGGTTACGCAAAGAGGTACGATTATGTAGGTCACCCTATTTGGTGTGACCACACTCTCCCTAAAACAGTACTCAGTACGTGAAAGTTAACAAGATATCAGTAGGTGGCTTCCCAGCCAATAGATATGTATTAGACTAGGCTCTACTATGTTAGATAGTGAGACCTATAGATTTACACCAGGGCGGCTCTGCCGCCGATAGCAATAATACATTCAGTTCACCTTTAACCTTAAGAGTTTCATTGTCTTGTAAAGACTGTTACTTCTTAGAGCCTGTACGCTACTGTCGTACGCTCGTCCCTGTTCTTTGTATAAGAACGCCAAGGTAAACTACCTGCTTAAGAGACTCGCTGAGTCCGACTAAGTCTTCCTCTACGCTACAGTCTACGGCAGCCCCGCTTGAACTGGAGTCCGAGGACAGCATGACCAGCGCGAAACATGTAGATGTTCGCGTCAGGTTCATTTGTGATTACGCAAGAAAGGGAATTGTGAAGCCGAAGTTTGTTGAGTCGCGCCACATGATGGCGGACCTTCTGACAAAAGCTGTTCCGGCGCCAAGGCTGATGGAGCTACGCGGGATCTTCAACCTCGAGTAGCGATCACCGAGGTGCAACGACCGAGGAGGAGTGTTGGTAACTGAGCATAACCGCGGTCCGCGGACCGGTTCGGTCGCCGCCGATTCGGAATTAGTAGGGTAGGAAGGCACGAGTGGTGCCAAGGTAACGGTAGCTCTCTGAGGTTAGCGGGAGCTCCATCTCAATGACCACTTCTACTTTTACGGTATATCCTCAATAGCTTACACGGTCCCGCAAAGCACACACAGCCTTGGCAGGGGAAAACCTATGGAGATCGAGCTTACGGAGATTGAGGTACCCAAAAACTCAAAATGGGTAAAACTGACAGAGGCATGATTGGAAACGGTAGCACGTTGAAGTGTACAGTAGAAGGCACATAAAGCTCTGTCGATAGAACACGGTTCCTCCAATATGCACGACAAGCACACAATGCCTCTGTCGTTGTACCTTGTTTCATGAACACATACGTCCTTATAACAACAACAACCCCCAATGCAAACATTTGAGATAACACTCAGAGCTACCAACAATATTTTAAGTTACGAATGGCATACCATAGCTCACAATGCTCTGCCGGGTATTAAATGGCCTCTGTCTACACAGATTTGGCAATTTTTCTTAGTTGCATGAGCTCCACCACTTCGGTAGTGCACACTTGCCACAAACGCTTGCTACAAACAGCAACTTTGATAGAAAACACATACTCTACCTGCCTTTTGAAAAATGCAATGCAATAGCAACCGTAAGCGCTTGCGAAACTAGGAGACACAAAGGCGTATTTCCATTTTTGATTTGGGTATGTCAGCTTTACCCATTTGGAGTTTTTGGGTACCTCGATCTCCGTAAGCTCGATCTCCATAGTTTTTCCCCGCCTTCGCTGCGCTCGGCAGCGTTTTAGCCAATCGTGGGCCGCCTTCGCTGCGCTCGGCAGCCAATCAGAGCACAATCGACTAAAATCGGCCCAAATGTAATGTTTGTCACAGACAGACGGACATTTTTTCGTGTTGAGTTTTAAGATTCGGAAGGAAGCAACACGCCAGCTTGTATAGCTGCGGTCATCAGCTCAAGTTGATGACCACCACACATATTTTCGCGATTTGTATACATTCGTAACGTTCCTCGACACACTGCCAGTGTGTGCTTGTGTAGTACGGTACTACAGTACAAGCCTACACGTGAATTCATACCCTCACATCTTTATAGCCAATTAGAGGCCGATATTATAGAAAGCTGAGCTCCCATTGGATGAGAGCTTACATCGCGTACTGAACTGATACACATATGTAACGTAACATATCATTTGAGTACGGCGCACTCAATTGGTGTTTTACGTTACATGATGTTCCTGTAGTGTTCACGGGACTAGGAGACATCCGTCCCGTATACCTAGTCCCATATTTACCGCCCAGTCTCCAAGTACCAGTAAAACCCGCAATGGCATCCCGCGGTCGGCGTGCCGTGCTGTCGCTGTCGACGCGCTTCTGCCTGCCGCACGAGGGCATGGCGACTCTGGACTACCTTAGCAGGTACGCCACGCTCTTCCTCTCCGTCTTGCGCATCCAACGCGCCCCACTCTCCTTCCTACACCCGTTCTAAGCCTTTTAAAACAATCCCGTATTTAAATGCAGTGGCTCGGCCGTCGTCCTGCGCTCCTCTTCAGGCGCCTCCGTCGTCACGTGCCAACACGTGGCGTGTCCCTGGCTCTTCCCCAACTACTTCGGCGCCACGTGGGACTGGCTGCAGTTCGTGGACGAGGCTTTCGTGCGTCATTCGCTGCAGTTGCTGGCCGTGGACGCCAATGACAAGCCCGAGGTGCTGCTGGAGCTGCCATTGGCCCCACAGGTCCAGACCCACGACAGTCGCGACCTGGCGCTGCTGAAGCTGAAGGACTCGGAGGCTCTGGAGCTCTGGGAAGCGGCGGAGAAGCAGCTGGGGATGCAGACTTTGACGCTGCAGGAGACGCCGTGCACACGCGGCGACGGCCTCGTCTTTTCCGGCCACAGACAACTGAGTGGGGGACAGGGAGAAGAAGGTTTCCAGCTACCCAAGACGGTGCACGGACATTTCGTGGGGAGGAGCTCCAGTGGGCAGGAGTTCGCGTACAGTCAGGAGCTCCTGGAGGAGGGCATGTGCGGCGGAGCAGTGGTGGACGCAGCGTCCGACGAGTGTGTGGGGCTGGTGGAGGGATTGTCCCTGCGACATTGGAGGAGGATGTGGAGCCGGAGATTCACGACAGAGAAGCTCACGCGGCGTGGCACATGCGCCAGGCGCTGGCAGGTCACGTCGCCTTCGTCCCGTCCAGTGACGTCAGGAAGTTTATTGAGGAGCCGGGCGACTTGCTGCTCACGGGTATGGGACTGCCACCTCATTTGTGAGTTTCCTGGACTGGAGATAGAGTAGATAAAGCCTCACTACCGGTACCGTCAAAAGGTTGGAGCGGAAAGCAAGCAAGCGTGTTGACTGAGAATTGTGCAGTGGGTGCTAACGGGTGTTTTCTACGTGACAGCTCTCTTGCTAGCGAAGGCAGAACAGGCGACAGCGAGCGCCTGGATTGGCGCGAGAGGCGCGGCGTAGTCCAGCGTGAAGCGGGTTTTGGACACTTTTCCGAAGCGCAGCGCCATGATTTCTTCGTCGTCCCCGTTCTCGTTGGTGTCATTCCCGACCAGCAGGAAGTTCTTCTTGGACGCAACTTTTACGCGACCCTGGAAATTCAGTGTCCAAGCACCCAGCGCCTCATTCCACGAAGGCTGCTTCGTCTCGAAAACGAGCAAGTCTTTCGCGTGCTCTTCCTGCTCGACGGCTCCGTACGGAATTTGCCCCATCGAGGCGGTGCGTTCGCCCCTCAATCGAGCCTGCTTCACCCGCATGGAGCGTGCTTGGCCTTCAGGGTCGTCGTCGTCCAGCCAGCTCAGAGCGCCATCCGTCACCAACTCCAAGCGCTGATCGAGGTCGTCCAGTGTAAAACTTCTCAGACGTTCAGTGATCGACATGCCGCGCGACTGCTGCTGGCGGTTGAACCGCTCCGACAGACTTGCGCTACGACCCGCTCGAGTACGGTGAGTGTTGAAAATGGCGCCGTCGCTACCCATTCCCGAAGGTTTCGGAGCGAGGCTGGAGGACTTTCCTCGAGATCGTCCTCCTCGTCATCGTCCTTGACAGGTTTGGATACCACACACTTGAGTGAGTTGGGGACGCGACCAAGAACGTTGGCGGTGTACACCAAAAACGCGAGTTCGTTGTCGTGCTGCTGACTGTGACTTGTGTGATGATCAAACAGTGTGAACTCGGTGCCTAGAAAACTGGGGTCCAAACGTCCAAGATACACCGCAGAATCCTCGCTCTGTGGAAGCTCGCGCATCGTACGCAAGTGTGAATCTCGCAGAGTGTGGAAAATAAATGGTCCGGAGCCGTCACTAGCACAGGATGCAGCGAGCATGAACTCTCCCGTCTCCTCCCGGTGGAAGTTCAAGGCAGTGACAAATTCGCCTCTCAGTCGTTCAACGCATCCGAGCACCAACTCGTGTGGGTTATTACCCTCTTCGACAGGAGGGGGTCTGTAGAATCGCTGTTTGTGCTGGTGGATAAAGGCCCGAGCCTGGACGACGTCTCTGTCGCTCGCGTAGATACTCAAGTCGCCAGCAGCTTCAAGAGACTTGAAGTGAAGCGTGTGGCGCGATTTTCCGGCCAGACGCAGTGCGTCAAGAGTTCCCTGGAAGTTCATTTCGAGACACGACTCGCCATTGATGGCAGTGAGGACATCACCGGCACGAATGAGCCCGCAGCGCTTAGCTGGACCTTCGTCTCCTGCGGAATTGATCGCGCGAAACCCTTTCACGACAGCCTGGCGTCCGTACCAATCCGTCTCAAGATCTAGTCCAACAGGGCCGTGATCAAAGGTGACGTCGTATGAATCGTAGTTTCGCTTTGCTGCTGGGGGAAGAGAATTGAAAGTGGGGGCGTTGCCGCGCGGTGACGCTGTTCCAAGCGAAATGAGACGGTCGAGCAGCGTTACGGCAAACCCTTTGCTTTCACCACTCCTCGTACTGGAAAATGGTTGACGATTCAAGTTAGTCAACGCAGCGTGGGTTGGCGTATTGTTTCGCATCACCATTGAAGGCGCGCTCACATTCCACGTTGGAGTTGGACCAGACTTATCGCGATCAAGGCCAACGTGGCCGTTCCCAAGTATCGGGCCGGAGTTGTTACTATCGCAGTCATCGTCGCTGTCCGATCCGTTTGTTTGATCAGGAAGTCGCGCTGGGGAGTTGAACGTTTGGTGGAGGAGCTGCTTCGTCCGTTGAGCTGTGGGGCAATTTCCTCTTTAGGAGAGAACGTAACGAACTCACCCCAGTCGTCATCCCCTTGATCGACCGCGACTACCTTGAGCGATGCTGCAGCTACAGCTGAAGCTGTTGCTCCTCCAGAATTGTCAAAGTAGCTGCAAGCCGTTTGGGTCAAGAGCAGTGAGTTTCCCAGCCACGGATCTGCCGCACGGGCCAGATTCAGGGAAGACAGCGGGTCCAATTCACTGACGGCTTCTGCAGATAACGATCTTGGGTTCGTCGGTCGACTGGGCGACGACGGTCGTTTTTCCTCCTGCTTGTCAGCAGATTTGGCGTGAGACGGCGATTCTGGCTTTGACTCGAGCTTGGATGCCATCGCTGCTCCGACTTGCTGGTGGTACTGCTGGAACGAGTCAACCGTGAAGAACGACATAGCCGAACGCTGCAAAGCGGAACCAAAGGCGGGCGATCTGCTGGGAGCAATGAGCAACTTAGAATGGAACGAGTGTGGCCAAACTTAGGGAGCGGTTTTTCTCGATGCGTGAGGAAGTTCCTATTTGCGGGGAAAACTTCCGACTGCAAATCGAGTGTTCTGGGCTGCCTGCAAGCGGTGGCGGTGCTGGCTTTTCGGTCTTCGGGCTTTTGGTCGCTAGGATTTTGGCCGGTGGTGCTTTTGTGTCCGATCCCTCAGTTGCAGGAGATTCGGTACCAGGACGATCGTTGGTCTGGTGCCTTTCGTTGTTTGGGGTTTTGGTCAGTGACGAGCCTTTGTTTTCATAGATTTTGATGTTGGGATGTCACCGTGACGATGTCTGCGGTCTCGAAGCTGAGAGCTGTGCTGGGTCCCCCTTGATATTTCGTCGATTGGCATCGTTTGGTGTCTGCATACGCCGCTTCGCGTCGTCGAAACCACGGTGTTATGGTTATCTTCGAACCCCTCCGACAATTCCGCGTCAAATTTGGCACTTGAGCGCGTCGGTGTCTTTCGTGGCGGTAGTCCACAATGGATACGCTGTGAAACTGAGCTTGATGGTGGTGCTCTCGCCAACATGACAACGTGACTGCTACCCAACAGGACCTCGTGACGGTTACTGCTCCAATGCTTTATGGCTGGTGCTTGTGAATGCCTTGTCAACTTTCTGGATGATTTCGTTCATCGATCTCGAGGCAAACGCCCAGCAAGCTACCGATCGGCATGAAGTACACCGCAGTCGTTGCCAACGCTGACTTGTAGCTGCTACCTCACCCTCCTCGCCATTTAATTCGGAGATTCTACGAAGCCGGAAATGAGTGAGCCGCATATCTGTCGAGTTTCGAATCATGACCACAAGTGGGGGTCACTTGGCTAGTGCTCAAAGGCTAATTAATGTCCACACGAATGCGCAGACCGTTGCGTAATAATAGCCTGCAAGTTGACGCAAGGGTAACGGCAACTGTGGCGCTACCAGTGACTGACTTCAGTCGGCACTTCAAAGATACCACTCACCGAAATACTGGAGAACATAATACTGCTCACCGCTTCTGAAGGCGTCAATAATGAAGGCGCCGCTCTCCCAGCTCGCCCCATGGCCATCTCCTCAGCTCCGACTTCCGACCTGCTTACCAGCCTCCATCCTCCGCCCAACCTCCAACTGCACAATCTCCAGTGCGATCTTCCAGCAAACGTGGTAATGCAAAAGGTAGCCATCTCAGCCCATCTCCCCAACTTCGACTTGCGCTTTGTTGAAGCCAGTCGCCACTTGCAGATTTGCCAGCTCCCGCTCAAGTGCCTTCCCAATGGCGTCCAAGGCCTCCGAACTGCTTCCAATGGCGTCCAAAGCCTCCGAAGAGCCCCCACCTCCGTCCTTGCTGGACTACGCGCCCGCCGCTCTCCACGACTTGGTGGCTTGTCGTCTCGAACGCGCCCGCGCCTTGCCCCACATGGAGCTCCGTTTCCAGCACCTCTCGGTCACGGCCGACGTCCCCATCATGCAAGAGACCAGCGGCCTCCCCACCCTGTGGAACTCCCTGCGCCTTGCGGTCTCCGGCATTGGCCGCAAGCCGCGCGTGGTGCGCAAGGACGTGCTCAAGGACGTGACCGGCAGCTTCCGACCGGGCTCCATGACGCTCGTGCTGGGCCAGCCTGGCTCGGGCAAGTCGGCGCTCATGAAGGTGCTCAGTGGGCGCTTCCCAACGGCCAAGAACGTGGCCATCACGGGGAAATCACCTACAACGGCCAAGTGCAAGAGGACATCAAGCACCAACTGCCACAATTCGTGGCCTACGTGACTCAGAGAGACGAACACTTTGCAGTGCTCACTGTGAAGGAGACGCTCACATTTGCCCACAAATTCTGTGGCGGGGAGCTCAGTCGCCGAGCAGAAGAGCTGCTGACACAAGGGACGCCAGAAGAGAACGCGCAAGCGCTGGAAGCTGCTGGAGAACTGTTTCAACTCTATCCAGAGATTGTCATTCAGCAGTTGGGACTGCAGGACTGTCAGGATACAATTGTAGGGGATGCATTGAGGAGAGGCGTCTCTGGAGGGAGAAGAAGAGAGTCACGACTGGGGAGATGGAGTTCGGCCTCAAGTACGTGACGCTTATGGACGAGATCAGCACGGGGCTCGACAGCGCCGCGACCTTCGACATCATCAGCACCCAGCGCAGCGTAGCGAGGAAGTTCAAGAAGACGGTGGTTATCGCGCTGTTGCAGCCGGCGCCGGAGGTTGTGGCATTATTCGACGACATTTTGATTCTCAATGCTGGAGAGGTCATGTACCACGGCCTCATGGAGAAGTGGTGGCGTATTTTGCAGGGTTGGGCTTCGAGCGTCCGGCAGGAAGAGATGTGGCAGACTTTCTCATGGACCTCGGCACCAAGCAGCAGTATCAGTACCAGATGGAGCTACCGGATCGGAATCACGTGCACCCGAGAGATCCTAGTGAGTTCGCTCGTGTGTTTCGAGAGTCACATATTTTCCAGGCTACGCTTCGCAGATTGCAGCAACCGTTGCAGCCGGCGTTGCTGGAGCACGTCGACCAGCACATGAAACCCATGCCTGAGTTCCACCAGTCGTTCTGGGAGAATACCACAACGTTTCTACATCGGCAGATGCTCATCATGGTACGCAACAAGCCCTACATTTTCGATCATGATCACAGTCATGGGGCTGCTGTATGCCACGTCGTTCTATCAGTTCGACCCCACGGAGATTCAAGTTGTCATCGGTATTATCTTCGCCGCCTCGCTCTTCCTGTCGCTGGGTCAGGCATCGCAACTGCCAACGTTCATCGCAGCTCGTGATATTTTCTACAAGCAGCGAGGTGCATATTTTTTCCGTACGTCATCGTACGTGCTAGCCTCCTCACTGAGCCAGCTGCCATTGTGCGTGGCTGAGACACTCATCTTCGGCACGCTCGTGTACTGGATGTGCGGCTTCGTATCTCACGCCAGCGAGTTTTTGATGTTCCTGCTCGTTCTGTTTTTGACAAACGTGAGTCTGGGGTCGTTCTACTTCGCGCTTACAGCAGCAGCCCAAGATATCAACATTCACCAATCTCAATGGCCGCCACGCTCATCTTCATCATTTTCGCTGGATTTGTCATCACGGAAAGTCAGATCCCAAGTTACTTCATTTGGCTCTACTGGATGACTCCCGTTTCCTGGACACTGCGTGCACTTGCTGTAATCGAGTACCGTTCGGCACATTTGGACGTATGTGAGTATGGAGACATCAACTACTGCAGCGAGTTTGGCGGACTTCGTATGGGCGAGTACTATCTGCAGCTGTTCGACTTCAAGACGGAAAGGATCTGGATCTTGTACTGCGTTATTTACATGGTGGTATTCTACCTTGGCTGCATGACACTGGGGTATATCTCGTTGGAGTATCTCCGCTACGAGGCACCGGAAAATGTGGCAGCCGCAGAAAATGTCATTGAGGATGAAGTGGTAAAGAACCCGATCGCGGACGAGAGATTTGAGTCCGCGTATACTCTTGCAACCACACCAAAGGCCGAATTGAAGCCAGGAGGCGAGACATTGCTAGACGTCATCCCTGTACCAACGCCCTTTACTCCTGTGACACTGGCATTCCGGGACTTGCACTATTCGGTTCCGAAGCCTTCTAATCCGAAGGAGTCAATTGAACTCCTCAAGGGTATCAGCGGATATGCACTCCCTGGACGAATGACAGCTCTAATGGGTGCGTCTGGGGCAGGCAAAACGACTCTGATGGACGTCATTGCGAATCGTAAAACTGGAGGGTCAATTTCGGGCCAAATCTTGTTGAATGGATACGAATCGAACGACTTGGCCATTCGACGGTGTACAGGATATTGTGAACAACGAGATATGCATTCGGAGGCGTCGACAATTCGCGAAGCACTCACTTTCAGCGCGTTCTTACGACAGGATAGTGGAGTGCCAGATAGCGCCAAATATGATTCCGTGAAAGAGTGCCTCACATTGTTGGACATGTGGGACATCGCAGACCAGATCATTCGCGGCAGCTCGACGGAGCAGATGAAGCGCCTGACTATTGGTGTGGAGCTGGCAGCGCAGCCGAGTGTACTCTTCCTGGATGAGCCAACGAGTGGACTTGACGCTCGTTCAGCCAAACTCATAATGGACGGAGTACGCAAAGTGGCAAACTCAGGCCGCAGCCGTCGATGGAGGTGTTTTTCCTGTTTGATAGTAAAGCGCGGCGGAGAGACTGTGTTTTTCGGTGACTTGGGACCTAATTGCCAACAACTTGTCGACTACTTTGAAGAATTACCCGGCTTAACTCCATTGCCGCCACAATACAACCCTGCTACGTGGATGCTTGAGTGCATTGGCGCAGGGGTGCTGAATGATGTGCCTACAGACTTAGATTTTGTGGATACTTTCAACTCCAGTTACCACCGAAGCCAGCTGGATGATATGCTGACTCGTGAAGGTGTCGGTATCCCATCCGACGATGTCCCAGAAATGCTGTATGCAAAGACGAGAGCAGCTTCATCGTTTACGCAGTTCGTCTTCCTCACAAAGCGTTTTCTTGATATGTACTGGCGGTCACCAACGTACAACCTCACTCGAGTGGGCATGGCAGTTTTCCTAGCGTTGCTCTTTGGGATCACGTTTCGTGAAGCGGACTGTAAGTCGTACCAAGGCCTGAACTCGGGAATGGGGATGATTTTCATGTCGACTCTGTTCAATGGCATGATCTCGTTCCAATGTGTCTTGTCGGTGTCGTCGGCAGATCGACCCGCGTTCTATAGCGAGCGAGCAACGCAGACCTATAATGCCTTCTGGTACTTCGTCGGTTCGTCGATTGTGGAGATCCCGTACGTGTTTGGCAGCGCGTTCGTGTTCACTGCGATTTTCTTCCCGATGGTGCAATTTACGGACCTTTTTGCTGTACTGGGTGAACACCTCGTTCCTTGTCCTCATGCTGACGTACATGGGGCAGATGTTCGTGTACGCGCTTCCTAGCGAAGAGGTCGCAGCAGTTATGGGCGTGCTGATTAACAGTATTTTCTTTTTGTTCATGGGATTTTCTCCGCCTGCGAATCTCATTCCGTCGGGCTACAAGTGGCTCTACACGATCACCCCGATGCGCTTCTCGTTGGCCATCCTCGGAGCGCTCGTTTTCGCTGATTGTCCGAATGAACCTGTGTATGATGAAACTACCAAGGCCTGGAGTGACGTTGGATCTGAGCTCGGTTGTCAGCCTTTGGAGAACGCACCGGTGACAACAGGTGCTGTGACCGTGAAACAATTCACGGCGGACGGAGACATCGTCGAGTACACGACGCGCGTGGCCAGCAACATCCAACGCGCGCGCAGCAACAACGGCAAGAACAAGAACAAGAAGAGACGGCGCTACTAGGCGGGGCGTTGACGTTGGCAAACCACCGAGCAATATAGATTCCCATTCTTTCCTCCACCCGCGGCGTCCTCTTGCTGCCTCTCGTGACGGGAAGCTAACCTCAATTCACAGTTCGTTAAGAACTGTGTATAGTATTTCGGGGGGCACAAATGTCAGATGGCTACATGCCCGATTCTGATATTTACCGGTATGACTATACATCCTGTCAGATAGCATTATACCGGTAGGAACGGGGGTGGTACAAATTGTATTTGTACGTAGGTGCTACGTAGAATTGTACGTAACTGCTACGTAGATTCAACGGTAACGGGGATGGGAGGGGTACGCCACTCGTGTGCTCTGCTGATTTACAAGCTCCACTCGTGTGTGGCACACGAGTTAGGTCCGCATTGAAGATTTTGCGCCCTGAATGCGAATTATGGAGATGGGGCCCTCGCCCTCAGCAGCCGCGCCGTGGCCAAAATGCGCCCTCAATGGGTGGCCCCATCACATGCGGCGCCGGGTCCGCCCGAACCCAATCCGTCTCATTCCAGGATTTGCCACGATAAGAGAGAGGTGAGTACCGCCGTGCTTCCAGGCCCATCATTTGGACGCGTACTGACGTTTTTGTGTTGTTTTTGTGTTCCAGCGTAGCAGCAGCGGCGGCACCAGCCATCTAGCGAGCCAGCGGCGACGAAAGGCGAGCTTTCCGCGTTTTGCAGCTTGCGTTGGGTCGCGTACTAACATTTTGGGTGGTTTTGTGAGCAGCAGCAGCGCAGCAACACGACCAGCAGTAGCGGCAGCAGCAGCGGCGGCACGAACCAGCTAGCAAGCCAGCGGCGTCAAATGGTGAGCTTCCCACGTTTTGCAGCTTGCGTTTGGTCGCGTACTAACATTTGGGTGGTTTTGTGAGCAGCAGCAGCGCAGCAACACGACCAGCAGTAGCGGCAGCAGCAGCGGCGGCACGAACCAGCTAGCAAGCCAGCGGCAGCAAGGGCGAGCTTTCCGCGTTTTGCAGCTTGCGTTTGGTCGCGTACTAACATTTTGGGTGGTTTTGTGAGCAGCAGCAGCGCAGCAACATGACCAGCAGTAGCGGCAGCAGCAGCGGCGGCACGAACCAGCTAGCAAGCCAGCGGCAGCAAAGGGCGAGCTTTCCGCGTTTTGCAGCTTGCGTTTGGTCGCGTACTACCATTTTGGGTGGTTTTGTGAGCAGCAGCAGCGCAGCAACACGACCAGCAGCATCGGCAGCAGCGGCGGCACGAACCAGCTAGCAAGCCAGCGGCGTCAAAGGTGAGCTTCCCACGTTTTGCAGCTTGCGTTTGGTCGCGTACTAACATTTGGGTGGTTTTGAGCAGCAGCAGCGCAGCAACACGACCAGCAGCAGCGGCAGCAGCGGCGGCACGAACCAGCTAGCAAGCCAGCGGCGTCAAAGGTGAGCTTCCCACGTTTTGCAGCTTGCGTTTGGTCGCGTACTAACATTTGGGTGGTTTTGAGCAGCAGCAGCGCAGCAACACGACCAGCAGCATCGGCAGCAGCGGCGGCACGAACCAGCTAGCAAGCCAGCGGCGTCAAAGGTGAGCTTCCCACGTTTTGCAGCTTGCGTTTGGTCGCGTACTACCATTTTGGGTGGTTTGTGAGCAGCAGCAGCGCAGCAACACGACCAGCAGCAGCGGCAGCAGCGGCGGCACGAACCAGCTAGCAAGCCAGCGGCGTCAAAAGGTGAGCTTCCCACGTTTTGCAGCTTGCGTTTGGTCGCGTACTAACATTTGGGTGGTTTTGAGCAGCAGCAGCGCAGCAACACGACCAGCAGCAGCGGCAGCAGCGGCGGCACGAACCAGCTAGCAAGCCAGCGGCGTCAAAAGGTGAGCTTCCCACGTTTTGCAGCTTGCGTTTGGTCGCGTACTAACATTTGGGTGGTTTGTGAGCAGCAGCAGCGCAGCAACACGACCAGCAGTAGCGGCAGCAGCAGCAGCGGCACGAACCAGCTAGCAAGCCAGCGGCGGCAAAGGGCGAGCTTTCCGCGTTTTGCAGCTTGCGTTTGGTCGCGTACTAACATTTGGGTGGTTTTGTGAGCAGCAGCAGCGCAGCAACACGACCAGCAGTAGCGGCAGCAACACGACCAGCAGCAGCGGCAGCAGCGGCGGCAAAGGGCGAGCTTTCCGCGTTTTGCAGCTTGCGTTTGGTCGCGTACTAACATTTTGGGTGGTTTTGTGAGCAGCAGCAGCGCAGCAACACGACCAGCAGTAGCGGCAGCAGCAGCGGCGGCACGAACCAGCTAGCAAGCCAGCGGCGTCAAATGGTGAGCTTTCCGCGTTTTGCAGCTTGCGTTGGGTCGCGTACTAACATTTGGGTGGTTTTGTGAGCAGCAGCAGCGCAGCAACACGACCAGCAGCAGCGGCAGCAGCGGCGGCACGAACCAGCTAGCAAGCCAGCGGCGTCATAAGGTGAGCTTCCCACGTTTTGCAGCTTGCGTTTGGTCGCGTACTAACATTTGGGTGGTTTTGTGAGCAGCAGCAGCGCAGCAACACGACCAGCAGCAGCGGCAGCAGCGGCGGCACGAACCAGCTAGCAAGCCAGCGGCGGCAAGGGCGAGCTTTCCGCGTTTTGCAGCTTGCGTTTGGTCGCGGTACTAACATTTGGGTGGTTTTGTGAGCAGCAGCAGCGCAGCAACACGACCAGCAGCAGCGGCAGCAGCGGCGGCACGAACCAGCTAGCAAGCCAGCGGCGGCAAAGGGCGAGCTTCCGCGTTTTGCAGCTTGCGTTTGGTCGCGTACTAACATTTGGGTGGTTTGTGAGCAGCAGCAGCGCAGCAACACGACCAGCAGCAGCGGCAGCAGCGGCGGCACGAACCAGCTAGCAAGCCAGCGGCGTCAAATGGTGAGCTTCCCACGTTTTGCAGCTTGCGTTTGGTCGCGTACTAACATTTTGGGTGGTTTTGTGAGCAGCAGCAGCGCAGCAACACGACCAGCAGCATCGGCAGCAGCGGCGGCACGAACCAGCTAGCAAGCCAGCGGCGGCAAAGGCGAGCTTTCCGCGTTTTGCAGCTTGCGTTTGGTCGCGTACTAACATTTGGGTGGTTTTGTGAGCAGCAGCAGCGCAGCAACACGACCAGCAGCAGCGGCAGCAGCGGCGGCACGAACCAGCTAGCAAGCCAGCGGCGTCAAATGGTGAGCTTCCCACGTTTTGCAGCTTGCGTTTGGTCGCGTACTAACATTTTGGGTGGTTTTGTGAGCAGCAGCAGCGCAGCAACACGACCAGCAGCATCGGCAGCAGCGGCGGCACGAACCAGCTAGCAAGCCAGCGGCGGCAAAGGGGAGCTTTCCGCGTTTTGCAGCTTGCGTTTGGTCGCGTACTAACATTTTGGGTGGTTTTGTGAGCAGCAGCAGCGCAGCAACACGACCAGCAGCAGCGGCAGCAGCGGCGGCACGAACCAGCTAGCAAGCCAGCGGCGTCAAATGGTGAGCTTCCCACGTTTTGCAGCTTGCGTTTGGTCGCGTACTAACATTTGGGTGGTTTGTGAGCAGCAGCAGCGCAGCAACACGACCAGCAGCAGCGGCAGCAGCGGCGGCACGAACCAGCTAGCAAGCCAGCGGCGGCAAAGGGGAGCTTTCCGCGTTTTGCAGCTTGCGTTTGGTCGCGTACTAACATTTTGGGTGGTTTGTGAGCAGCAGCAGCGCAGCAACACGACCAGCAGCAGCGGCAGCAGCGGCGGCACGAACCAGCTAGCAAGCCAGCGGCGGCAAAAGGTGAGCTTCCCACGTTTTGCAGCTTGCGTTTGGTCGCGTACTAACATTTTGGGTGGTTTTGTGAGCAGCAGCAGCGGCACCAGCCAGCTAGCAAGCCAGCGGCGTCAAAAGGTGAGCTTCCCACGTTTTGCAGCTTGCGTTTGGTCGCGTACTAACATTTGGGTGGTTTTGTGAGCAGCAGCAGCGCAGCAACACGACCAGCAGTAGCGGCAGCAGCAGCGGCGGCACGAACCAGCTAGCAAGCCAGCGGCGTCAAGGTGAGCTTCCCACGTTTTGCAGCTTGCGTTTGGTCGCGTACTAACATTTTGGGTGGTTTTGTGAGCAGCAGCAGCGCAGCAACACGACCAGCAGCAGTGGCAGCAGCGGCGGCACGAACCAGCTAGCAAGCCAGCGGCGTCAAAGGTGAGCTTCCCACGTTTTGCAGCTTGCGTTTGGTCGCGTACTAACATTTGGGTGGTTTTGAGCAGCAGCAGCGCAGCAACACGACCAGCAGCATCGGCAGCAGCGGCGGCACGAACCAGCTAGCAAGCCAGCGGCGTCAAAAGGTGAGCTTCCCACGTTTTGCAGCTTGCGTTTAGTCGCGTACTAACATTTGGGTGGTTTGTGAGCAGCAGCAGCGCAGCAACACGACCAGCAGCAGCGGCAGCAGCGGCGGCACGAACCAGCTAGCAAGCCAGCGGCGGCAAAGGTCGAGCTTCCCACGTTTTGCAGCTTGCGTTTGGTCGCGTACTAACATTTTGGGTGGTTTTGTGAGCAGCAGCAGCGGCACCAGCCAGCTAGCAAGCCAGCGGCGTCAAAAGGTGAGCTTCCCACGTTTTGCAGCTTGCGTTTAGTCGCGTACTAACATTTGGGTGGTTTTGTGAGCAGCAGCAGCGCAGCAACACGACCAGCAGCAGCGGCAGCAGCGGCGGCACGAACCAGCTAGCAAGCCAGCGGCGGCAAAGGGCGAGCTTCCCACGTTTTGCAGCTTGCGTTTGGTCGCGTACTAACATTTGGGTGGTTTTGTGAGCAGCAGCAGCGCAGCAACACGACCAGCAGTAGCGGCAGCAGCAGCGGCGGCACGAACCCGCTAGCAAGCCAGCGGCGTCAAATGGTGAGCTTCCCACGTTTTGCAGCTTGCGTTTGGTCGCGTACTAACATTTTGGGTGGTTTTGTGAGCAGCAGCAGCGCAGCAACACGACCAGCAGTAGCGGCAGCAGCGGCGGCACGAACCAGCTAGCAAGCCAGCGGCGTCAAAGGTGAGCTTCCCACGTTTTGCAGCTTGCGTTTGGTCGCGTACTAACATTTGGGTGGTTTTGTGAGCAGCAGCAGCGCAGCAACACGACCAGCAGTAGCGGCAGCAGCAGCGGCGGCACGAACCAGCTAGCAAGCCAGCGGCAGCAAAGGGCGAGCTTTCCGCGTTTTGCAGCTTGCGTTTGGTCGCGTACTAACATTTTGGGTGGTTTTGTGAGCAGCAGCAGCGCAGCAACACGACCAGCAGCAGCGGCAGCAGCGGCGGCACGAACCAGCTAGCAAGCCAGCGGCGTCAAATGGTGAGCTTCCCACGTTTTGCAGCTTGCGTTTGGTCGCGTACTAACATTTGGGTGGTTTTGTGAGCAGCAGCAGCGCAGCAACACGACCAGCAGTAGCGGCAGCAGCGGCGGCACGAACCAGCTAGCAAGCCAGCGGCGTCAAAGGTGAGCTTCCCACGTTTTGCAGCTTGCGTTTGGTCGCGTACTAACATTTGGGTGGTTTTGAGCAGCAGCAGCGGCAGCAGCGGCGGCAAAGGGCGAGCTTTCCGCGTTTTGCAGCTTGCGTTGGGTCGCGTACTAACATTTTGGGTGGTTTGTGAGCAGCAGCAGCGCAGCAACACGACCAGCAGTAGCGGCAGCAGCAGCGGCGGCACGAACCAGCTAGCAAGCCAGCGGCGTCAAATGGTGAGCTTCCCACGTTTTGCAGCTTGCGTTTGGTCGCGTACTAACATTTGGGTGGTTTTGTGAGCAGCAGCAGCGCAGCAACACGACCAGCAGTAGCGGCAGCAGCGGCGGCACGAACCAGCTAGCAAGCCAGCGGCGTCAAAAGGTGAGCTTCCCACGTTTTGCAGCTTGCGTTTGGTCGCGTACTAACATTTTGGGTGGTTTTGTGAGCAGCAGCAGCGCAGCAACACGACCAGCAGCAGCGGCAGCAGCGGCGGCAAAGGGCGAGCTTTCCGCGTTTTGCAGCTTGCGTTTGGTCGCGTACTAACATTTGGGTGGTTTTGTGAGCAGCAGCAGCAGCAACACGACCAGCAGCAGCGGCAGCAGCGGCGGCAAAGGGCGAGCTTTCCACGTTTGCAGCTTGCGTTTGGTCGCGTACTAACATTTGGGTGGTTTTGTGAGCAGCAGCAGCGCAGCAACACGACCAGCAGCAGCGGCAGCAGCAGCGGCGGCACGAACCAGCTAGCAAGCCAGCGGCGTCAAAGGTGAGCTTCCCACGTTTTGCAGCTTGCGTTTGGTCGCGTACTAACATTTGGGTGGTTTTGTGAGCAGCAGCAGCGCAGCAACACGACCAGCAGCAGCGGCAGCAGCAGCGGCGGCACGAACCAGCTAGCAAGCCAGCGGCGCAAAGGGTGAGCTTTCCACGTTTTGCAGCTTGCGTTTGGTCGCGTACTAACATTTGGGTGGTTTTGTGAGCAGCAGCAGCGCAGCAACACGACCAGCAGCAGCGGCAGCAGCGGCGGCACGAACCAGCTAGCAAGCCAGCGGCGTCAAAAGGTGAGCTTTCCACGTTTTGCAGCTTGCGTTTGGTCGCGTACTAACATTTGGGTGGTTTTGTGAGCAGCAGCAGCGCAGCAACACGACCAGCAGCAGCGGCAGCAGCGGCGGCACGAACCAGCTAGCAAGCCAGCGGCGTCAAAAGGTGAGCTTCCCACGTTTTGCAGCTTGCGTTTGGTCGCGTACTAACATTTGGGTGGTTTTGTGAGCAGCAGCAGCGCAGCAACACGACCAGCAGCAGCGGCAGCAGCGGCGGCACGAACCAGCTAGCAAGCCAGCGGCGTCAAAAGGTGAGCTTCCCACGTTTTGCAGCTTGCGTTTGGTCGCGTACTAACATTTGGGTGGTTTGTGAGCAGCAGCAGCGCAGCAACACGACCAGCAGCAGCGGCAGCAGCGGCGGCACGAACCAGCTAGCAAGCCAGCGGCGTCAAAGGTGAGCTTCCCACGTTTTGCAGCTTGCGTTTGGTCGCGTACTAACATTTGGGTGGTTTTGTGAGCAGCAGCAGCGCAGCAACACGACCAGCAGTAGCGGCAGCAGCAGCGGCGGCACGAACCAGCTAGCAAGCCAGCGGCGTCAAAGGTGAGCTTCCACGTTTTGCAGCTTGCGTTTGGTCGCGTACTAACATTTGGGTGGTTTTGTGAGCAGCAGCAGCGCAGCAACACGACCAGCAGCAGCGGCAGCAGCGGCGGCACGAACCAGCTAGCAAGCCAGCGGCGTCAAAGGTGAGCTTTCCACGTTTTGCAGCTTGCGTTTGGTCGCGTACTAACATTTGGGTGGTTTTGTGAGCAGCAGCAGCGCAGCAACACGACCAGCAGCAGCGGCAGCAGCGGCGGCACGAACCAGCTAGCAAGCCAGCGGCGTCAAAAGGTGAGCTTCCCACGTTTTGCAGCTTGCGTTTGGTCGCGTACTAACATTTGGGTGGTTTTGTGAGCAGCAGCAGCGCAGCAACACGACCAGCAGCAGCGGCAGCAGCAGCGGCGGCACGAACCAGCTAGCAAGCCAGCGGCGTCAAAAGGTGAGCTTCCCACGTTTTGCAGCTTGCGTTTGGTCGCGTACTAACATTTGGGTGGTTTTGTGAGCAGCAGCAGCGCAGCAACACGACCAGCAGCAGCGGCAGCAGCAGCGGCACGAACCAGCTAGCAAGCCAGCGGCGTCAAAAGGTGAGCTTCCCACGTTTTGCAGCTTGCGTTTGGTCGCGTACTAACATTTGGGTGGTTTTGTGAGCAGCAGCAGCGCAGCAACACGACCAGCAGCAGCGGCAGCAGCAGCGGCGGCACGAACCAGCTAGCAAGCCAGCGGCGTCAAAGGTGAGCTTCCCACGTTTTGCAGCTTGCGTTTGGTCGCGTACTAACATTTGGGTGGTTTTGTGAGCAGCAGCAGCGCAGCAACACGACCAGCAGTAGCGGCAGCAGCAGCGGCGGCACGAACCAGCTAGCAAGCCAGCGGCGCAAAGGTGAGCTTTCCACGTTTTGCAGCTTGCGTTTGGTCGCGTACTAACATTTGGGTGGTTTTGTGAGCAGCAGCAGCGCAGCAACACGACCAGCAGCAGCGGCAGCAGCGGCGGCACGAACCAGCTAGCAAGCCAGCGGCGTCATAAGGTGAGCTTTCCACGTTTTGCAGCTTGCGTTTGGTCGCGTACTAACATTTGGGTGGTTTTGTGAGCAGCAGCAGCGCAGCAACACGACCAGCAGCAGCGGCAGCAGCGGCGGCACGAACCAGCTAGCAAGCCAGCGGCGTCAAAGGTGAGCTTCCCACGTTTTGCAGCTTGCGTTTGGTCGCGTACTAACATTTGGGTGGTTTGTGAGCAGCAGCAGCAGCAACACGACCAGCAGCAGCGGCAGCAGCAGCGGCACGAACCAGCTAGCAAGCCAGCGGCGTCAAAGGTGAGCTTCCCACGTTTTGCAGCTTGCGTTTGGTCGCGTACTAACATTTGGGTGGTTTTGTGAGCAGCAGCAGCGCAGCAACACGACCAGCAGCAGCGGCAGCAGCGGCGGCACGAACCAGCTAGCAAGCCAGCGGCGCAAAGGTGAGCTTCCACGTTTTGCAGCTTGCGTTTGGTCGCGTACTAACATTTGGGTGGTTTTGTGAGCAGCAGCAGCGCAGCAACACGACCAGCAGCAGCGGCAGCAGCAGCGGCGGCACGAACCAGCTAGCAAGCCAGCGGCGTCAAAAGGTGAGCTTCCCACGTTTTGCAGCTTGCGTTTGGTCGCGTACTAACATTTGGGTGGTTTTGTGAGCAGCAGCAGCGCAGCAACACGACCAGCAGCAGCGGCAGCAGCAGCGGCGGCACGAACCAGCTAGCAAGCCAGCGGCGCAAAGGTGAGCTTCCACGTTTTGCAGCTTGCGTTTGGTCGCGTACTAACATTTGGGTGGTTTTGAGCAGCAGCAGCGCAGCAACACGACCAGCAGCAGCGGCAGCAGCGGCGGCACGAACCAGCTAGCAAGCCAGCGGCGTCAAAGGTGAGCTTCCACGTTTTGCAGCTTGCGTTTGGTCGCGTACTAACATTTGGGTGGTTTTGTGAGCAGCAGCAGCGCAGCAACACGACCAGCAGCAGCGGCAGCAGCGGCGGCACGAACCAGCTAGCAAGCCAGCGGCGTCAAAAGGTGAGCTTCCCACGTTTTGCAGCTTGCGTTTGGTCGCGTACTAACATTTGGGTGGTTTTGTGAGCAGCAGCAGCGGCACCAGCCAGCTAGCAAGCCAGCGGCGTCAAAAGGTGAGCTTCCCACGTTTTGCAGCTTGCGTTTGGTCGCGTACTAACATTTGGGTGGTTTGTGAGCAGCAGCAGCGCAGCAACACGACCAGCAGCAGCGGCAGCAGCGGCGGCACGAACCAGCTAGCAAGCCAGCGGCGTCAAAAGGTGAGCTTCCCACGTTTTGCAGCTTGCGTTTGGTCGCGTACTAACATTTGGGTGGTTTTGTGAGCAGCAGCAGCGGCACCAGCCAGCCAGCAAGCCAGCGGCGTCAAAGGTGAGCTTCCCACGTTTTGCAGCTTGCGTTTGGTCGCGTACTAACATTTGGGTGGTTTTGTGAGCAGCAGCAGCGCAGCAACACGACCAGCAGCAGCGGCAGCAGCGGCGGCACGAACCAGCCAGCAAGCCAGCGGCGTCAAAGGTGAGCTTCCCACGTTTTGCAGCTTGCGTTTGGTCGCGTACTAACATTTGGGTGGTTTTGTGAGCAGCAGCAGCGCAGCAACACGACCAGCAGCAGCGGCAGCAGCGGCGGCACGAACCAGCTAGCAAGCCAGCGGCGTCAAAAGGTGAGCTTCCCACGTTTTGCAGCTTGCGTTTGGTCGCGTACTAACATTTGGGTGGTTTTGTGAGCAGCAGCAGCGCAGCAACACGACCAGCAGCAGCGGCAGCAGCGGCGGCACGAACCAGCTAGCAAGCCAGCGGCGTCAAAGGTGAGCTTCCCACGTTTTGCAGCTTGCGTTTGGTCGCGTACTAACATTTGGGTGGTTTTGTGAGCAGCAGCAGCGCAGCAACACGACCAGCAGCAGCGGCAGCAGCGGCACGAACCAGCTAGCAAGCCAGCGGCGTCAAAGGTGAGCTTCCCACGTTTTGCAGCTTGCGTTTGGTCGCGTACTAACATTTGGGTGGTTTTGTGAGCAGCAGCAGCGCAGCAACACGACCAGCAGCAGCGGCAGCAGCGGCGGCACGAACCAGCTAGCAAGCCAGCGGCGTCAAAGGTGAGCTTCCCACGTTTTGCAGCTTGCGTTTGGTCGCGTACTAACATTTGGGTGGTTTTGTGAGCAGCAGCAGCGCAGCAACACGACCAGCAGCAGCGGCAGCAGCGGCGGCACGAACCAGCTAGCAAGCCAGCGGCGTCAAAAGGTGAGCTTCCCACGTTTTGCAGCTTGCGTTTGGTCGCGTACTAACATTTGGGTGGTTTTGTGAGCAGCAGCAGCGGCACCAGCCAGCCAGCGCCAGCGGCGTCAAAGGTGAGCTTCCCACGTTTTGCAGCTTGCGTTTGGTCGCGTACTAACATTTGGGTGGTTTTGTGAGCAGCAGCAGCGCAGCACGACCAGCAGCAGCGGCAGCAGCGGCGGCACGAACCAGCTAGCAAGCCAGCGGCGTCAAAAGGTGAGCTTCCCACGTTTTGCAGCTTGCGTTTGGTCGCGTACTAACATTTGGGTGGTTTTGTGAGCAGCAGCAGCGCAGCAACACGACCAGCAGCAGCGGCAGCAGCGGCGGCACGAACCAGCTAGCAAGCCAGCGGCGTCAAAGGTGAGCTTCCCACGTTTTGCAGCTTGCGTTTGGTCGCGTACTAACATTTGGGTGGTTTTGTGAGCAGCAGCAGCGGCAGCCAGCCAGCTAAGCCAGCGGCGTCAAAAGGTGAGCTTCCCACGTTTTGCAGCTTGCGTTTGGTCGCGTACTAACATTTGGGTGGTTTTGAGCAGCAGCAGCGCAGCAACACGACCAGCAGCAGCGGCAGCAGCAGCGGCGGCACGAACCAGCTAGCAAGCCAGCGGCGTCAGGGTGAGCTTCCACGTTTTGCAGCTTGCGTTTGGTCGCGTACTAACATTTGGGTGGTTTTGTGAGCAGCAGCAGCGGCACCAGCCAGCTAGCAAGCCAGCGGCGTCAAAAGGTGAGCTCCCACGTTTTGCAGCTTGCGTTTGGTCGCGTACTAACATTTGGGTGGTTTTGTGAGCAGCAGCAGCGGCACCAGCCAGCTAGCAAGCCAGCGGCGTCAAGGTGAGCTTCCCACGTTTTGCAGCTTGCGTTTGGTCGCGTACTAACATTTGGGTGGTTTTGTGAGCAGCAGCAGCGCAGCAACACGACCAGCAGCAGCGGCAGCAGCGGCGGCACGAACCAGCTAGCAAGCCAGCGGCGTCAAAAGGTGAGCTTCCCACGTTTTGCAGCTTGCGTTTGGTCGCGTACTAACATTTGGGTGGTTTTGTGAGCAGCAGCAGCGGCACCAGCCAGCTAGCAAGCCAGCGGCGTCAAAAGGTGAGCTTCCCACGTTTTGCAGCTTGCGTTTGGTCGCGTACTAACATTTGGGTGGTTTGTGAGCAGCAGCAGCGCAGCAACACGACCAGCAGCAGCGGCAGCAGCGGCGGCACGAACCAGCTAGCAAGCCAGCGGCGTCAAAGGTGAGCTTCCCACGTTTTGCAGCTTGCGTTTGGTCGCGTACTAACATTTGGGTGGTTTGTGAGCAGCAGCAGCGCAGCAACACGACCAGCAGCAGCGGCAGCAGCAGCGGCGGCACGAACCAGCTAGCAAGCCAGCGGCGTCAAAAGGTGAGCTTCCCACGTTTTGCAGCTTGCGTTTGGTCGCGTACTAACATTTGGGTGGTTTTGTGAGCAGCAGCAGCGGCACAGCCAGCCAGCAAGCCAGCGGCGTCAAAGGTGAGCTTCCCACGTTTTGCAGCTTGCGTTTGGTCGCGTACTAACATTTGGGTGGTTTTGTGAGCAGCAGCAGCGGCACCAGCCAGCTAGCAAGCCAGCGGCGTCAAAGGTGAGCTTCCACGTTTTGCAGCTTGCGTTTGGTCGCGTACTAACATTTGGGTGGTTTTGTGAGCAGCAGCAGCGCAGCAACACGACCAGCAGCAGCGGCAGCAGCGGCGGCACGAACCAGCTAGCAAGCCAGCGGCGTCAAAAGGTGAGCTTCCCACGTTTTGCAGCTTGCGTTTGGTCGCGTACTAACATTTGGGTGGTTTTGTGAGCAGCAGCAGCGCAGCAACGACCAGCAGTAGCGGCAGCAGCAGCGGCGGCACGAACCAGCTAGCAAGCCAGCGGCGTCAAAAGGTGAGCTTCCCACGTTTTGCAGCTTGCGTTTGGTCGCGTACTAACATTTGGGTGGTTTTGTGAGCAGCAGCAGCGCAGCAACACGACCAGCAGCAGCGGCAGCAGCAGCGCGGCACGAACCAGCTAGCAAGCCAGCGGCGTCAAAGGTGAGCTTCCCACGTTTTGCAGCTTGCGTTTGGTCGCGTACTAACATTTGGGTGGTTTTGTGAGCAGCAGCGCAGCAACACGACCAGCAGCAGCGGCAGCAGCGGCGGCACGAACCAGCTAGCAAGCCAGCGGCGTCAAAGGTGAGCTTCCACGTTTTGCAGCTTGCGTTTGGTCGCGTACTAACATTTGGGTGGTTTTGTGAGCAGCAGCAGCGGCACCAGCCAGCTAGCAAGCCAGCGGCGTCAAAAGGTGAGCTTCCCACGTTTTGCAGCTTGCGTTTGGTCGCGTACTAACATTTGGGTGGTTTTGTGAGCAGCAGCAGCGCAGCAACACGACCAGCAGTAGCGGCAGCAGCAGCGGCGGCACGAACCAGCTAGCAAGCCAGCGGCGTCAAAGGTGAGCTTCCCACGTTTTGCAGCTTGCGTTTGGTCGCGTACTAACATTTGGGTGGTTTTGTGAGCAGCAGCAGCGCAGCAACACGACCAGCAGCAGCGGCAGCAGAAGCGGCGGCACGAACCAGCTAGCAAGCCAGCGGCGTCAAAAGGTGAGCTTCCCACGTTTTGCAGCTTGCGTTTGGTCGCGTACTAACATTTGGGTGGTTTTGAGCAGCAGCAGCGCAGCAACACGACCAGCAGCAGCGGCAGCAGCAGCGGCGGCACGAACCAGCTAGCAAGCCAGCGGCGTCAAAGGTGAGCTTCCCACGTTTTGCAGCTTGCGTTTGGTCGCGTACTAACATTTGGGTGGTTTTGTGAGCAGCAGCAGCGGCACCAGCCAGCTAGCAAGCCAGCGGCGTCAAAGGTGAGCTCCCACGTTTTGCAGCTTGCGTTTGGTCGCGTACTAACATTTGGGTGGTTTGTGAGCAGCAGCAGCGCAGCAACACGACCAGCAGCAGCGGCAGCAGCGGCGGCACGAACCAGCTAGCAAGCCAGCGGCGTCATAAGGTGAGCTTCCCACGTTTTGCAGCTTGCGTTTGGTCGCGTACTAACATTTGGGTGGTTTTGTGAGCAGCAGCAGCGCAGCAACACGACCAGCAGCAGCGGCAGCAGCGGCGGCACGAACCAGCTAGCAAGCCAGCGGCGTCAAAGGTGAGCTTCCCACGTTTTGCAGCTTGCGTTTGGTCGCGTACTAACATTTGGGTGGTTTTGTGAGCAGCAGCAGCGCAGCAACACGACCAGCAGCAGCGGCAGCAGCGGCGGCACGAACCAGCTAGCAAGCCAGCGGCGTCAAAGGTGAGCTTCCCACGTTTTGCAGCTTGCGTTTGGTCGCGTACTAACATTTGGGTGGTTTGTGAGCAGCAGCAGCGCAGCAACGACCAGCAGCAGCGGCAGCAGCAGCGGCGGCACGAACCAGCTAGCAAGCCAGCGGCGTCAAGGTGAGCTTCCACGTTTTGCAGCTTGCGTTTGGTCGCGTACTAACATTTGGGTGGTTTTGTGAGCAGCAGCAGCGCACAACACGACCAGCAGCAGCGGCAGCAGCAGCGGCACGAACCAGCTAGCAAGCCAGCGGCGTCAAAAGGTGAGCTTCCCACGTTTTGCAGCTTGCGTTTGGTCGCGTACTAACATTTGGGTGGTTTGTGAGCAGCAGCAGCAGCAACGACCAACAGCAGCGGCAGCAGCAGCGGCACGAACCAGCTAGCAAGCCAGCGGCGTCAAAAGGTGAGCTTCCCGTTTGCAGCTTGCGTTTGGTCGCGTACTAACATTTGGGTGGTTTTGTGAGCAGCAGCAGCGCGGCAACACGACCAGCAGCAGCGGCAGCAGCGGCGGAACCAGCTAGCAAGCCAGCGGCGTCAAAGGTGAGCTTCCCACGTTTTGCAGCTTGCGTTTGGTCGCGTACTAACATTTGGGTGGTTGTGAGCAGCAGCAGCGCAGCAACACGACCAGCAGCAGCAGCAGCAGCGGCGGCACGAACCAGCTAGCAAGCCAGCGGCGTCAAAGGTGAGCTTCCACGTTTTGCAGCTTGCGTTTGGTCGCGTACTAACATTTGGGTGGTTTTGTGAGCAGCAGCAGCGCAGCAACACGACCAGCAGCAGCGGCAGCAGCGGCGGCACGAACCAGCTAGCAAGCCAGCGGCGTCATAAGGTGAGCTTCCCGTTTTGCAGCTTGCGTTTGGTCGCGTACTAACATTTGGGTGGTTTGTGAGCAGCAGCAGCGCGGCAACGACCAGCAGCAGCGGCAACAGCAGCGGCAGCACGAACCAGCTAGCAAGCCAGCGGCGTCAAAGGTGAGCTTCCCACGTTTTGCAGCTTGCGTTTGGTCGCGTACTAACATTTGGGTGGTTTGAGCAGCAGCAGCGCAGCAACGACCAGCAGCAGCGGCAGCAGCGGCGGCACGAACCAGCTAGCAAGCCAGCGGCGTCAAAGGTGAGCTTCCCACGTTTTGCAGCTTGCGTTTGGTCGCGCTAACATTTGGGTGGTTTGTGAGCAGCAGCAGCGCAACAACACGACCAGCAGCAGCGGCAGCAGCAGCGGCAGCGCCTGAACCAGCTAGCAAGCCAGCGGCGTCAAAGGTGAGCTTCCACGTTTGCAGCTTGCGTTTGGTCGCGTACTAACATTTGGGTGGTTTGTGAGCAGCAGCAGCGCAACGGCGACCAGCAGCAGCGGCAGCAGCAGCGGCACGGACCAGCTAGCAAGCCAGCGGCGTCATGGGTGAGCTTCCCACGTTTTGCAGCTTGCGTTTGGTCGCGTACTAACATTTGGGTGGTTTGTGAGCAGCAGCAGCGCAGCGACACGACCAGCAGCAGCGGCAGCAGCGGCGGCACAGAACCAGCTAGCAAGCCAGCGGCGTCATAAGGTGAGCTTCCCGTTTTGCAGCTTGCGTTTGGTCGCGTACTAACATTTGGGTGGTTTGTGAGCAGCAGCGCGGCAACACGACCAGCAGCAGCGGCAGCAGCGGCGGCACGAACCAGCCAGCAAGCCAGCGGCGTCAAAGGTGAGCTTCCCACGTTTTGCAGCTTGCGTTTGGTCGCGTACTAACATTTTGGGTGGTTTTGTGAGCAGCAGCAGCGCAGCAACACGACCAGCAGCAGCGGCAGCAGCGGCGGCTGAACCAGCTAGCAAGCCAGCGGCGTCAAAGGTGAGCTTCCCACGTTTTGCAGCTTGCGTTTGGTCGCGTACTAACATTTGGGTGGTTTGTGAGCAGCAGCAGCGCAGCAACACGACCAGCAGCAGCGGCAGCAGCAGCGGCACGAACCAGCTAGCAAGCCAGCGGCGTCAAAGGTGAGCTTCCGGTTTTGCAGCTTGCGTTTGGTCGTACTAACATTTGGGTGGTTTGAGCAGCAGCAGCGCAAACTGACACGACCAGCAGAGCGGCAGCAGCAGCGGCAGCAGCAGCGAGCGGCTGAACCAGCTAGCAAGCCAGCGGCGTCAAGGTTGAGCTTCCACGTTTTGCAGCTTGCGTTTGGTCGCGTACTAACATTTGGGTGGTTTGTGAGCAGCAGCGCAGCAACACGACCAGCAGCAGCGGCAGCAGCGGCGGCACGAACCAGCTAAGCCAGCGGCGTCAAAAGTGAGCTTCCCACGTTTTGCAGCTTGCGTTTGGTCGCGTACTAACATTTGGGTGGTTTTGTGAGCAGCAGCGCAGCGGCACGACCAGCAGCAGCGGCAGCAGCGGCACAGACCAGCTAGCAAGCCAGCGGCGTCAGGTGAGCTTCCCACGTTTTGCAGCTTGCGTTTGGTCGCGTACTAACATTTGGGTGGTTTGTGAGCAGCAGCAGCGGCACCAGCCAGCTAGCAAGCCAGCGGCGTCAAAGGTGAGCCCACGTTTTGCAGCTTGCGTTTGGTCGCGTACTAACATTTGGTGGTTTTGTGAGCAGCGCAGCGCAGCAACGACCAGCAGCAGCGGCAGCAGCGGCGGCACGAACCAGCTAGCAAGCCAGCGGCGTCAAAGGTGAGCTTCCACGTTTTGCAGCTTGCGTTTGGTCGCGTACTAACATTTGGGTGGTTTGTGAGCAGCAGCAGCGGCACCAGCCAGCTAGCAAGCCAGCGGCGTCAAGGTGAGCTTCCCACGTTTTGCAGCTTGCGTTTGGTCGCGTACTAACATTTGGGTGGTTTGTGAGCAGCAGCAGCAGCAACGACCAGCAGCAGCGGCAGCAGCGGCGGCACGAACCAGCTAGCAAGCCAGCGGCGTCAAAAGGTGAGCTTCCACGTTTTGCAGCTTGCGTTTGGTCGCGTACTATTTGGGTTTTGTGAGCAGCAGCAGCGCAGCAACACGACCAGCAGCAGCGGCAGCAGCGGCGGCACGAACCAGCTAGCAAGCCAGCGGCGTCATAAGGTGAGCTTCCCACGTTTTGCAGCTTGCGTTTGGTCGCGTACTAACATTTGGGTGGTTTTGTGAGCAGCAGCAGCGCACGACCCGACCAACAACAGCGGCAGCAGCAGCGGCACGAACCAGCTAGCAAACCAGCGGCATCAAAGGTGAGCTTCCACGTTTGCAGCTTGCGTTTGGTCGCGTACTAACATTTGGGTGGTTTTGT
>JAAKBD010000345.1:0-12529 GCA_012656105.1 Phytophthora syringae | reverse complement strand
ACCAGCCAGCTAGCAAGCCAGCGGCGTCAAAAGGTGAGCTTCCCACGTTTTGCAGCTTGCGTTTGGTCGCGTACTAACATTTGGGTGGTTTTGTGAGCAGCAGCAGCGCAGCAACACGACCAGCAGCAGCGGCAGCAGCGGCGGCACGAACCAGCTAGCAAGCCAGCGGCGTCAAAAGGTGAGCTCCCACGTTTTGCAGCTTGCGTTTGGTCGCGTACTAACATTTGGGTGGTTTTTGAGGAGCAGCAGCAGCGGCACCAGCCAGCTAGCGCCAGCGGCGTCAAAGGTGAGCTTCCCACGTTTTGCAGCTTGCGTTTGGTCGCGTACTAACATTTGGGTGGTTTTGTGAGCAGCAGCAGCGCAGCAACACGACCAGCAGCAGCGGCAGCAGCGGCGGCACGAACCAGCTAGCAAGCCAGCGGCGTCAAAGGTGAGCTTCCCACGTTTTGCAGCTTGCGTTTGGTCGCGTACTAACATTTGGGTGGTTTTGTGAGCAGCAGCAGCGCAGCAACACGACCAGCAGCAGCGGCAGCAGCGGCGGCACGAACCAGCTAGCAAGCCAGCGGCGTCAAAAGGTGAGCTTCCCACGTTTTGCAGCTTGCGTTTGGTCGCGTACTAACATTTGGGTGGTTTTGTGAGCAGCAGCAGCGCAGCAACACGACCAGCAGCAGCGGCAGCAGCGGCGGCACGAACCAGCCAGCAAGCCAGCGGCGTCAAAAGGTGAGCTTCCCACGTTTTGCAGCTTGCGTTTGGTCGCGTACTAACATTTGGGTGGTTTTGTGAGCAGCAGCAGCGCAGCAACACGACCAGCAGCAGCGGCAGCAGCGGCGGCACGAACCAGCTAGCAAGCCAGCGGCGTCAAAAGGTGAGCTTCCACGTTTTGCAGCTTGCGTTTGGTCGCGTACTAACATTTGGGTGGTTTTGTGAGCAGCAGCAGCGCAGCAACACGACCAGCAGCAGCGGCAGCAGCGGCGGCACGAACCAGCTAGCAAGCCAGCGGCGTCAAAGGTGAGCTCCCACGTTTTGCAGCTTGCGTTTGGTCGCGTACTAACATTTGGGTGGTTTTGTGAGCAGCAGCAGCGCAGCAACACGACCAGCAGCAGCGGCAGCAGCGGCGGCACGAACCAGCTAGCAAGCCAGCGGCGTCAAAAGGTGAGCTTCCCACGTTTTGCAGCTTGCGTTTGGTCGCGTACTAACATTTGGGTGGTTTTGTGAGCAGCAGCAGCGGCACCAGCCGGCCAGCAGCGCCGCAGAAAGCGGCAGCGAGCTTCCCACGTTTTGCAGCTTGCGTTTGGTCGCGTACTAACATTTGGGTGGTTTGAGGAGCAGCAGCGCAGCAACACGACCAGCAGCAGCGGCAGCAGCGGCGGCACGAACCAGCTAGCAAGCCAGCGGCGTCAAAAGGTGAGCTTCCCACGTTTTGCAGCTTGCGTTTGGTCGCGTACTAACATTTGGGTGGTTTTGGTGAGCAGCAGCGCAGCAACACGACCAGCAGCAGCGGCAGCAGCGGCGGCACGAACCAGCTAGCAAGCCAGCGGCGTCAAAGGTGAGCTTCCCACGTTTTGCAGCTTGCGTTTGGTCGCGTACTAACATTTGGGTGGTTTTGTGAGCAGCAGCAGCGGCAACAGCCAGCTAGCAAGCCAGCGGCGCGCAAGCCAAAGGTGAGCTTCCACGTTTTGCAGCTTGCGTTTGGTCGCGTACTAACATTTGGGTGGTTTTGAGCAGCAGCAGCGCAGCAACACGACCAGCAGCAGCGGCAGCAGCAGCGGCGGCACGAACCAGCTAGCAAGCCAGCGGCGTCAAAGGTGAGCTTCCACGTTTTGCAGCTTGCGTTTGGTCGCGTACTAACATTTGGGTGGTTTTGTGAGCAGCAGCAGCGGCAACCAGCCAGCAGCAGCGGCAGCGGCGGCCGAGCAGCGAGCTTCCCACGTTTTGCAGCTTGCGTTTGGTCGCGTACTAACATTTGGGTGGTTTTGTGGGAGCAGCAGCGGCAACCAGCCAGCTAGCAAGCCAGCGGCGTCAAAGGTGAGCTTCCCACGTTTTGCAGCTTGCGTTTGGTCGCGTACTAACATTTGGGTGGTTTTGTGAGCAGCAGCAGCGCAGCAACACGACCAGCAGCAGCGGCAGCAGCGGCGGCACGAACCAGCTAGCAAGCCAGCGGCGTCAAAGGTGAGCTTCCACGTTTTGCAGCTTGCGTTTGGTCGCGTACTAACATTTGGGTGGTTTTGTGAGCAGCAGCAGCGGCACCAGCCAGCCAGTGCCAGCGGCGTCAAGCTGTGAGCTTCCCACGTTTTGCAGCTTGCGTTTGGTCGCGTACTAACATTTGGGTGGTTTGTGAGCAGCAGCAGCGCAGCAACACGACCAGCAGCAGCGGCAGCAGCGGCGGCACGAACCAGCTAGCAAGCCAGCGGCGTCAAAAGGTGAGCCCCACGTTTTGCAGCTTGCGTTTGGTCGCGTACTAACATTTGGGTGGTTTTGAGCAGCAGCAGCGCAGCAACACGACCAGCAGCAGCGGCAGCAGCAGCGGCGGCACGAACCAGCTAGCAAGCCAGCGGCGTCAAAAGGTGAGCTTCCCACGTTTTGCAGCTTGCGTTTGGTCGCGTACTAACATTTGGGTGGTTTTGTGAGCAGCAGCAGCGGCAACCAGCCAGCCAGCAAGCCAGCGGCGTCAAAGGTGAGCTTCCCACGTTTTGCAGCTTGCGTTTGGTCGCGTACTAACATTTGGGTGGTTTTGTGAGCAGCAGCAGCGGCACCAGCCAGCTAGCAAGCCAGCGGCGTCAAAGGTGAGCTTCCCACGTTTTGCAGCTTGCGTTTGGTCGCGTACTAACATTTGGGTGGTTTTGTGAGCAGCAGCAGCGCAGCAACACGACCAGCAGCAGCGGCAGCAGCGGCGGCACGAACCAGCTAGCAAGCCAGCGGCGTCAAAAGGTGAGCTTCCCACGTTTTGCAGCTTGCGTTTGGTCGCGTACTAACATTTGGGTGGTTTTGTGAGCAGCAGCAGCGCAGCAACACGACCAGCAGCAGCGGCAGCAGCAGCGGCGGCACGAACCAGCTAGCAAGCCAGCGGCGTCAAAAGGTGAGCTTCCCACGTTTTGCAGCTTGCGTTTGGTCGCGTACTAACATTTGGGTGGTTTTGTGAGCAGCAGCAGCGCAGCAACACGACCAGCAGCAGCGGCAGCAGCAGGCGGCACGAACCAGCTAGCAAGCCAGCGGCGTCAAAAGGTGAGCTTCCCACGTTTTGCAGCTTGCGTTTGGTCGCGTACTAACATTTGGGTGGTTTTGTGAGCAGCAGCAGCGCAGCAACACGACCAGCAGCAGCGGCAGCAGCGGCGGCACGAACCAGCTAGCAAGCCAGCGGCGTCAAAGGTGAGCTTCCCACGTTTTGCAGCTTGCGTTTGGTCGCGTACTAACATTTGGGTGGTTTTGTGAGCAGCAGCAGCGGCACCAGCCAGCTAGCAAGCCAGCGGCGTCAAAAGGTGAGCTTCCCACGTTTTGCAGCTTGCGTTTGGTCGCGTACTAACATTTGGGTGGTTTGTGAGCAGCAGCAGCGCAGCAACACGACCAGCAGCAGCGGCAGCAGCAGCGGCGGCACGAACCAGCTAGCAAGCCAGCGGCGTCAAAAGGTGAGCTTCCCACGTTTTGCAGCTTGCGTTTGGTCGCGTACTAACATTTGGGTGGTTTTGTGAGCAGCAGCAGCGCAGCAACACGACCAGCAGCAGCGGCAGCAGCGGCGGCACGAACCAGCTAGCAAGCCAGCGGCGTCAAAGGTGAGCTTCCCACGTTTTGCAGCTTGCGTTTGGTCGCGTACTAACATTTGGGTGGTTTTGTGAGCAGCAGCAGCGCAGCAACACGACCAGCAGCAGCGGCAGCAGCAGCGGCGGCACGAACCAGCTAGCAAGCCAGCGGCGTCAAAAGGTGAGCTTCCCACGTTTTGCAGCTTGCGTTTGGTCGCGTACTAACATTTGGGTGGTTTTGTGAGCAGCAGCAGCGGCACCAGCCAGCCAGCAAGCCAGCGGCGTCAAAAGGTGAGCTCCCACGTTTTGCAGCTTGCGTTTGGTCGCGTACTAACATTTGGGTGGTTTGTGAGCAGCAGCAGCGCAGCAACACGACCAGCAGCAGCGGCAGCAGCGGCGGCACGAACCAGCTAGCAAGCCAGCGGCGTCAAAGGTGAGCTTCCCACGTTTTGCAGCTTGCGTTTGGTCGCGTACTAACATTTGGGTGGTTTTGTGAGCAGCAGCAGCGCAGCAACACGACCAGCAGCAGCGGCAGCAGCGGCGGCACGAACCAGCTAGCAAGCCAGCGGCGTCAAAAGGTGAGCTTCCCACGTTTTGCAGCTTGCGTTTGGTCGCGTACTAACATTTGGGTGGTTTTGTGAGCAGCAGCAGCGCAGCAACACGACCAGCAGCAGCGGCAGCAGCGGCGGCACGAACCAGCTAGCAAGCCAGCGGCGTCAAAAGGTGAGCTTCCCACGTTTTGCAGCTTGCGTTTGGTCGCGTACTAACATTTGGGTGGTTTTGTGCAGCAGCAGCGCAGCAACACGACCAGCAGTAGCGGCAGCAGCAGCGGCGGCACGAACCAGCTAGCAAGCCAGCGGCGTCAAAAGGTGAGCTTCCCACGTTTTGCAGCTTGCGTTTGGTCGCGTACTAACATTTGGGTGGTTTTGTGAGCAGCAGCAGCGCAGCAACACGACCAGCAGCAGCGGCAGCAGCGGCGGCACGAACCAGCTAGCAAGCCAGCGGCGTCAAAAGGTGAGCTTCCCACGTTTTGCAGCTTGCGTTTGGTCGCGTACTAACATTTGGGTGGTTTTGTGAGCAGCAGCAGCGCAGCAACACGACCAGCAGCAGCGGCAGCAGCGGCGGCACGAACCAGCTAGCAAGCCAGCGGCGTCAAAAGGTGAGCTTCCCACGTTTTGCAGCTTGCGTTTGGTCGCGTACTAACATTTGGGTGGTTTTGTGAGCAGCAGCAGCGCAGCAACACGACCAGCAGCAGCGGCAGCAGCGGCGGCACGAACCAGCTAGCAAGCCAGCGGCGTCAAAAGGTGAGCTTCCCACGTTTTGCAGCTTGCGTTTGGTCGCGTACTAACATTTGGGTGGTTTTGTGAGCAGCAGCAGCGCAGCAACACGACCAGCAGCAGCGGCAGCAGCAGCGGCGGCACGAACCAGCTAGCAAGCCAGCGGCGTCAAAAGGTGAGCTTCCCACGTTTTGCAGCTTGCGTTTGGTCGCGTACTAACATTTGGGTGGTTTTGTGAGCAGCAGCAGCGCAGCAACACGACCAGCAGCAGCGGCAGCAGCGGCGGCACGAACCAGCTAGCAAGCCAGCGGCGTCAAAAGGTGAGCTTCCCACGTTTTGCAGCTTGCGTTTGGTCGCGTACTAACATTTGGGTGGTTTTGTGAGCAGCAGCAGCGCAGCAACACGACCAGCAGCAGCGGCAGCAGCAGCGGCGGCACGAACCAGCTAGCAAGCCAGCGGCGTCAAAAGGTGAGCTTCCCACGTTTTGCAGCTTGCGTTTGGTCGCGTACTAACATTTGGGTGGTTTTGTGAGCAGCAGCAGCGCAGCAACACGACCAGCAGCAGCGGCAGCAGCGGCGGCACGAACCAGCTAGCAAGCCAGCGGCGTCAAAAGGTGAGCTTCCCACGTTTTGCAGCTTGCGTTTGGTCGCGTACTAACATTTGGGTGGTTTTGTGAGCAGCAGCAGCGCAGCAACACGACCAGCAGCAGCGGCAGCAGCAGCGGCGGCACGAACCAGCTAGCAAGCCAGCGGCGTCAAAAGGTGAGCTTCCCACGTTTTGCAGCTTGCGTTTGGTCGCGTACTAACATTTGGGTGGTTTTGTGAGCAGCAGCAGCGCAGCAACACGACCAGCAGCAGCGGCAGCAGCGGCGGCACGAACCAGCTAGCAAGCCAGCGGCGTCATAAGGTGAGCTTCCCACGTTTTGCAGCTTGCGTTTGGTCGCGTACTAACATTTGGGTGGTTTTGTGAGCAGCAGCAGCGCAGCAACACGACCAGCAGCAGCGGCAGCAGCGGCGGCACGAACCAGCTAGCAAGCCAGCGGCGTCAAAAGGTGAGCTTCCCACGTTTTGCAGCTTGCGTTTGGTCGCGTACTAACATTTGGGTGGTTTTGTGAGCAGCAGCAGCGCAGCAACACGACCAGCAGCAGCGGCAGCAGCGGCGGCACGAACCAGCTAGCAAGCCAGCGGCGTCAAAAGGTGAGCTTCCCACGTTTTGCAGCTTGCGTTTGGTCGCGTACTAACATTTGGGTGGTTTTGTGAGCAGCAGCAGCGCAGCAACACGACCAGCAGCAGCGGCAGCAGCGGCGGCACGAACCAGCTAGCAAGCCAGCGGCGTCAAAGGTGAGCTTCCCACGTTTTGCAGCTTGCGTTTGGTCGCGTACTAACATTTGGGTGGTTTTGTGAGCAGCAGCAGCGCAGCAACACGACCAGCAGCAGCGGCAGCAGCGGCGGCACGAACCAGCTAGCAAGCCAGCGGCGTCAAAGGTGAGCTTCCCACGTTTTGCAGCTTGCGTTTGGTCGCGTACTAACATTTGGGTGGTTTTGAGCAGCAGCAGCGCAGCAACACGACCAGCAGAGCCAGCAGCAGCGGCAGCAGCAGCGGCGGCACGAACCAGCTAGCAAGCCAGCGGCGTCAAAAGGTGAGCTTCCCACGTTTTGCAGCTTGCGTTTGGTCGCGTACTAACATTTGGGTGGTTTTGTGAGCAGCAGCAGCGCAGCAACACGACCAGCAGCAGCGGCAGCAGCGGCGGCACGAACCAGCTAGCAAGCCAGCGGCGTCAAAGGTGAGCTTCCCACGTTTTGCAGCTTGCGTTTGGTCGCGTACTAACATTTGGGTGGTTTTGTGAGCAGCAGCAGCGCAGCAACACGACCAGCAGCAGCGGCAGCAGCGGCGGCACGAACCAGCTAGCAAGCCAGCGGCGTCAAAAGGTGAGCTTCCCACGTTTTGCAGCTTGCGTTTGGTCGCGTACTAACATTTGGGTGGTTTTGTGAGCAGCAGCAGCGGCACCAGCCAGCCAGCAAGCCAGCGGCGTCAAAAGGTGAGCTTCCCACGTTTTGCAGCTTGCGTTTGGTCGCGTACTAACATTTGGGTGGTTTTGAGCAGCAGCAGCGCAGCAACACGACCAGCAGCAGCGGCAGCAGCGGCGGCACGAACCAGCTAGCAAGCCAGCGGCGTCAAAAGGTGAGCTTCCCACGTTTTGCAGCTTGCGTTTGGTCGCGTACTAACATTTGGGTGGTTTTGTGAGCAGCAGCAGCGGGCACCAGCCAGCTAGCAAGCCAGCGGCGTCAAAAGGTGAGCTTCCCACGTTTTGCAGCTTGCGTTTGGTCGCGTACTAACATTTGGGTGGTTTTGTGAGCAGCAGCAGCGCAGCAACACGACCAGCAGCAGCGGCAGCAGCGGCGGCACGAACCAGCTAGCAAGCCAGCGGCGTCAAAAGGTGAGCTTCCCACGTTTTGCAGCTTGCGTTTGGTCGCGTACTAACATTTGGGTGGTTTTGTGAGCAGCAGCAGCGCAGCAACACGACCAGCAGCAGCGGCAGCAGCGGCGGCACGAACCAGCTAGCAAGCCAGCGGCGTCAAAAGGTGAGCTTCCCACGTTTTGCAGCTTGCGTTTGGTCGCGTACTAACATTTGGGTGGTTTTTGAGCAGCAGCAGCGCAGCAACACGACCAGCAGCAGCGGCAGCAGCGGCGGCACGAACCAGCCAGCAAGCCAGCGGCGTCAAAAGGTGAGCTTCCCACGTTTTGCAGCTTGCGTTTGGTCGCGTACTAACATTTGGGTGGTTTTGTGAGCAGCAGCAGCGCAGCAACACGACCAGCAGCAGCGGCAGCAGCGGCGGCACGAACCAGCTAGCAAGCCAGCGGCGTCAAAGGTGAGCTTCCCACGTTTTGCAGCTTGCGTTTGGTCGCGTACTAACATTTGGGTGGTTTTGTGAGCAGCAGCAGCGCAGCAACACGACCAGCAGCAGCGGCAGCAGCGGCGGCACGAACCAGCTAGCAAGCCAGCGGCGTCAAAGGTGAGCTTCCCACGTTTTGCAGCTTGCGTTTGGTCGCGTACTAACATTTGGGTGGTTTTGTGAGCAGCAGCAGCGCAGCAACACGACCAGCAGCAGCGGCAGCAGCGGCGGCACGAACCAGCTAGCAAGCCAGCGGCGTCAAAAGGTGAGCTTCCCACGTTTTGCAGCTTGCGTTTGGTCGCGTACTAACATTTGGGTGGTTTTGTGAGCAGCAGCAGCGCAGCAACACGACCAGCAGCAGCGGCAGCAGCGGCGGCACGAACCAGCTAGCAAGCCAGCGGCGTCAAAAGGTGAGCTTCCCACGTTTTGCAGCTTGCGTTTGGTCGCGTACTAACATTTGGGTGGTTTTGTGAGCAGCAGCAGCGCAGCAACACGACCAGCAGCAGCGGCAGCAGCGGCGGCACGAACCAGCTAGCAAGCCAGCGGCGTCAAAAGGTGAGCTTCCCACGTTTTGCAGCTTGCGTTTGGTCGCGTACTAACATTTGGGTGGTTTTGTGAGCAGCAGCAGCGCAGCAACACGACCAGCAGCAGCGGCAGCAGCGGCGGCACGAACCAGCTAGCAAGCCAGCGGCGTCAAAGGTGAGCTTCCCACGTTTTGCAGCTTGCGTTTGGTCGCGTACTAACATTTGGGTGGTTTTGTGAGCAGCAGCAGCGCAGCAACACGACCAGCAGCAGCGGCAGCAGCGGCGGCACGAACCAGCCAGCAAGCCAGCGGCGTCAAAAGGTGAGCTTCCCACGTTTTGCAGCTTGCGTTTGGTCGCGTACTAACATTTGGGTGGTTTTGCAGCAACACGACCAGCAGCAGCGGCAGCAGCGGCGGCACGAACCAGCTAGCAAGCCAGCGGCGTCAAAGGTGAGCTTCCCACGTTTTGCAGCTTGCGTTTGGTCGCGTACTAACATTTGGGTGGTTTTGTGAGCAGCAGCAGCGCAGCAACACGACCAGCAGCAGCGGCAGCAGCGGCGGCACGAACCAGCTAGCAAGCCAGCGGCGTCAAAGGTGAGCTTCCCACGTTTTGCAGCTTGCGTTTGGTCGCGTACTAACATTTGGGTGGTTTTGTGAGCAGCAGCGGCAGCAGCGGCGGCACGAACCAGCTAGCAAGCCAGCGGCGTCAAAGGTGAGCTTCCCACGTTTTGCAGCTTGCGTTTGGTCGCGTACTAACATTTGGGTGGTTTTGTGAGCAGCAGCAGCGCAGCAACACGACCAGCAGCAGCGGCAGCAGCGGCGGCACGAACCAGCTAGCAAGCCAGCGGCGTCAAAGGTGAGCTTCCCACGTTTTGCAGCTTGCGTTTGGTCGCGTACTAACATTTGGGTGGTTTTGTGAGCAGCAGCAGCGCAGCAACACGACCAGCAGCAGCGGCAGCAGCGGCGGCACGAACCAGCTAGCAAGCCAGCGGCGTCAAAGGTGAGCTTCCCACGTTTTGCAGCTTGCGTTTGGTCGCGTACTAACATTTGGGTGGTTTTGTGAGCAGCAGCAGCGCAGCAACACGACCAGCAGCAGCGGCAGCAGCGGCGGCACGAACCAGCTAGCAAGCCAGCGGCGTCAAAGGTGAGCTTCCCACGTTTTGCAGCTTGCGTTTGGTCGCGTACTAACATTTGGGTGGTTTTGTGAGCAGCAGCAGCGCAGCAACACGACCAGCAGCAGCGGCAGCAGCGGCGGCACGAACCAGCTAGCAAGCCAGCGGCGTCAAAGGTGAGCTTCCCACGTTTTGCAGCTTGCGTTTGGTCGCGTACTAACATTTGGGTGGTTTTGTGAGCAGCAGCAGCGCAGCAACACGACCAGCAGCAGCGGCAGCAGCGGCGGCACGAACCAGCTAGCAAGCCAGCGGCGTCAAAGGTGAGCTTCCCACGTTTTGCAGCTTGCGTTTGGTCGCGTACTAACATTTGGGTGGTTTTGTGAGCAGCAGCAGCGCAGCAACACGACCAGCAGCAGCGGCAGCAGCGGCGGCACGAACCAGCCAGCAAGCCAGCGGCGTCAAAGGTGAGCTTCCCACGTTTTGCAGCTTGCGTTTGGTCGCGTACTAACATTTGGGTGGTTTTGTGAGCAGCAGCAGCGCAGCAACACGACCAGCAGCAGCGGCAGCAGCGGCGGCACGAACCAGCTAGCAAGCCAGCGGCGTCAAAAGGTGAGCTTCCCACGTTTTGCAGCTTGCGTTTGGTCGCGTACTAACATTTGGGTGGTTTTGTGAGCAGCAGCAGCGCAGCAACACGACCAGCAGCAGCGGCAGCAGCGGCGGCACGAACCAGCTAGTGCCAGCGGCGTCAAAGGTGAGCTTCCCACGTTTTGCAGCTTGCGTTTGGTCGCGTACTAACATTTGGGTGGTTTTGTGAGCAGCAGCAGCGCAGCAACACGACCAGCAGCAGCGGCAGCAGCGGCGGCACGAACCAGCTAGCAAGCCAGCGGCGTCAAAAGGTGAGCTTCCCACGTTTTGCAGCTTGCGTTTGGTCGCGTACTAACATTTGGGTGGTTTTGTGAGCAGCAGCAGCGGCACCAGCCAGCTAGCAAGCCAGCGGCGTCAAAAGGTGAGCTCCCACGTTTTGCAGCTTGCGTTTGGTCGCGTACTAACATTTGGGTGGTTTTGTGAGCAGCAGCAGCGCAGCAACACGACCAGCAGCAGCGGCAGCAGCGGCGGCACGAACCAGCTCAGCCAGCGGCGTCAAAAGGTGAGCTCCCACGTTTTGCAGCTTGCGTTTGGTCGCGTACTAACATTTGGGTGGTTTTGTGAGCAGCAGCAGCGCAGCAACACGACCAGCAGCGGCAGCGGCGGCACGAACCAGCCAGCGCCAGCGGCGTCAAAAGGTGAGCTTCCCACGTTTTGCAGCTTGCGTTTGGTCGCGTACTAACATTTGGGTGGTTTTGTGAGCAGCAGCAGCGCAGCAACACGACCAGCAGCAGCGGCAGCAGCGGCGGCACGAACCAGCTAGCAAGCCAGCGGCGTCAAAGGTGAGCTTCCCACGTTTTGCAGCTTGCGTTTGGTCGCGTACTAACATTTGGGTGGTTTTGTGAGCAGCAGCAGCGCAGCAACACGACCAGCAGCAGCGGCAGCAGCGGCGGCACGAACCAGCTAGCAAGCCAGCGGCGTCAAAAGGTGAGCTTCCCACGTTTTGCAGCTTGCGTTTGGTCGCGTACTAACATTTGGGTGGTTTTGTGAGCAGCAGCAGCGCGGCAGCAGCGGCGGCACCAACCAGCTAGCAAGCCAGCGGCGTCAAAAGGTGAGCTTCCCATTTTGCAGCTTGCGTTTGGTCGCGTACTTAACATTTGGGTGGTTTTGTGAGCAGCAGCAGCGCAGCAACACGACCAGCAGCAGCGGCAGCAGCGGCGGCACGAACCAGCTAGCAAGCCAGCGGCGTCGCGCTGTGAGCTCCCACGTTTTGCAGCTTGCGTTTGGTCGCACTAACATTTGGGTGGTTTTGTGAGCAGCAGCAGCGGCACACGACCAGCAGCAGCGGCAGCGGCGGGAGGCTGCGAGAGTCCCATCGCACGTTTTGCAGCTTGCGTTTGGTCGCGTACTAACATTTGGGTGGTTTTGTGAGCAGCAGCAGCGCAGCAACACGACCAGCAGCAGCGGCAGCAGCGGCGGCACGAACCAGCTAGCAAGCCAGCGGCGTCAAAGGTGAGCTTCCCACGTTTTGCAGCCTGCGTTTGGTCGCGTACTAACATTTGGGTGGTTTTGTGAGCAGCAGCAGCGGCAACCAGCCAGCGGCCAGCGGGCGCCAGCAAGGCCAAAAGGTGAGCTTCCCACGTTTTGCAGCTTGCGTTTGGTCGCGTACTAACATTTGGGTGGTTTTGGAGCAGCAGCAGCGCAGCAACACGACCAGCAGCAGCGGCAGCAGCGGCGGCACGAACCAGCTGCGCTTCAGCGGCGTCAAAGGTGAGCCCCACGTTTTGCAGCTTGCGTTTGGTCGCGTACTAACATTTGGGTGGTTTTGTGAGCAGCAGCAGCGGCAACACAGCCAGCTGAGCAAGCCAGCGGCGTCAAAGGTGAGCTTCCCACGTTTTGCAGCTTGCGTTTGGTCGCACTAACATTTGGGTGGTTTTGTGAGCAGCAGCAGCGCAGCAACACGACCAGCAGCAGCGGCAGCAGCGGCGGCACGAACCAGCTAGCAAGCCAGCGGCGTCAAGGTGAGCTTCCCACGTTTTGCAGCTTGTTTGGTCGCGTACTAACATTTGGGTGGTTTTGTGAGCAGCAGCAGCGCAGCAACACGACCAGCAGCAGCGGCAGCAGCGGCGGCACGAACCAGCTAGCAAGCCAGCGGCGTCATAAGGTGAGCTTCCCACGTTTTGCAGCTTGCGTTTGTCGCGTACTAACATTTGGGTGGTTTTGCAGCGCAGCAGCAGCAGCAGCGGGCAACACGAACCAGCTAGCAAGCCAGCGGCGCAAAGCTGCGAGCTTCCCACGTTTTGCAGCTTGCGTTTGGTCGCGTACTAACATTTGGGTGGTTTCGCGAGCAGCAGCGCAGCAACACGACCAGCAGCAGCGGCAGCAGCGGCGGCACGAACCAGCT
>JAAKBD010000344.1:0-44395 GCA_012656105.1 Phytophthora syringae | reverse complement strand
ATTTGGAGATGAGATCGATCACATCGAGGACTATTGAGGGTTGCCGGTTTTGGGTACTGTGTACCAGTTGTACCCATTAACCGGTTAACCCGAACCGGTCCAATACGATCCCGCGATGATTATGGTACGTTGTTTACGCCACCGATGATTAGACGAGTAGGATGATTGGACGAGTACAGAGTGTTGGTGATTGGATGCAGACTAGGTAGTGAAGACAGTGTAAGCTCCGATCAATCAATCACTTTCGAATCTTCATTCTACCCGTCAAGTGTCTTCGCTCCGGTCCCGCCGTCTGCGACGTCCCTCTCAACTGCTTCGTCCAAGCTTCGTGTCCAAGATCCATACCTTCCATCAGGTTATGAGCCCAAGCACCATGTCCTCTGCCCAAGACGCCTCGACCAAGGTCACCATTGACAAGTTCAACGGGGACAACTACGCGACGTGGAACCGCTACATGCGTGGCGTGTTCCTGACCAAGTCGACGTGGCATGTGGTCAACTGCGAGACGACGCCAAGCTTCACGGACTCGCGGGCCAAGGACGACTATGTCAAGTCGAGCAACATCGCGTTCGGACTGATGTTGCTCCACATGGACGCGGACTACCACCATGTGGTCGACGACTGCGAGGAAGCGTGGGTTGCCTGGTCGCGCCTGAAGACGCTGTACGGTGGTTCGCAGAAGGCTGGACGCATCTACCTGAAGCGCCAACTCTTCAGCATGGAGATGTCGGAAGGCGGCAACGTCTTGCATCATTGCAACGAGGTCCTCAACATCAGCGCCAAGCTCAGCAGCATCGGCGCCAAGATGGAGGATGAAGACGTGGCGATCTGCTTGTTGCGCAGCCTCCCAAGAGCTACGAGAACGTCGTGCTCAACCTGGAGATGAGCAGCGCTGAACTGCGGTCGCAAGACGTTGTGAAGGTGCTCACGAATGAGCACATCAAGCGGCAAGGCGAGAAGACGGCGACGGTGAAGACGGAGAACGCGGCCAAGGCGTTCAACACCGACCGAGAGTCTCGCGAGTGTACGTACTGCGGAAAAGTGGGGCACATAGTTGACAAGTGCTGGACCAAGCAGAAGGACGAGAATCGGGGCCCAAGACGCGGCGGCAACGGCCGTGGACGCGGGGCCAACACTGCCCAGTGGCGAAACGACGACAACAACTACGACTACGGCTTTGATCGAGTTGCGTTCGCGGCTTCACTGGAGTGTGATATTTCGACGAGCAAGGATATGCTCGGGATTTGGGCGATCGACAGCGGAGCAACGCACCACATCTGCAACGACAAGGCCAAGTTCGCCAATTTGATCGAGCGGAACGAAGGCGAACTTTCGGTGGCCGACGGCAACAAGGCGGCCATCAAGGGTGTGGGGACCATCGTGGAACAAGTGGTCCTGCCCAACGGCGACGAGCGCGAGATCGAGATCAAGAACGCGCTGTACGTGCCAAGCATGAGCAAGAACCTGCTCTCGGTGCCACAGATCAACAAGAGTGGTCTGTTTCAAGTCGTGTTCGACGGCACCAAGATGCAGATTGCGCACAAGGGCTCCAAGCAAGTGGTGGCGACGGCAAACCTCGTGGATGGACTCTACTGGCTGATGACGCCTCAGCGATCGGCGAATGCGGCGACGAGTGGCAAGATTGTCGACCTGCACGCGCATGGGTCACGCTCCAGTCGAGGTGCTTCGCAAGATGGTCGACAACCACATGATCAAGGACGCGAAGGCACCTTCCAAGTCGAGCGGACCAAGTCTGTGTCGCGGATGCCAGCAAGGGAAGATGGTTCAAAACCGTTTCCAAGCAACCGTGACAAGCGTCGTTACGACACGTTCGAGCTGCTCCACTTCGACATCTGCGGACCCATGGAGGAAAACTCACTTGGTGGCAGCAAGTACCTGCTGCTGAGCGAAGACACTTGAGGGGTAGAATGAAGATTCGAAAGTGATTGATTGATCGGAGCTTACACTGTCTTCACTATCTAGTCTGCATCCAATCATTTGGTGCATCCAATCACCAACACTCTGTGCTCGTCCAATCATCCTACTCGTCTAATCATCGGTGGCGTAAACAACGTACCATAATCATCGCGGGATCGTATTGGACCGGTTCGGGTTAACCGGTTAATGGGTACAACTGGTACACAGTACCCAAAACCGGCAACCCTCAATACGCCCCTCAATGCGAACACGCGTGGATACCGAGAGCAGCCGTCAGGTCTGTGTGGCGAGGTCCCGGGAGCGCCTTCGTCATGATGTCCGCCAGCATCACAGAAGTCTCGCAATACTCGAGCTTCACTTCACCACGCTTGACTTCGTCGCGGATGTGGTGGTACTTGATGTCGATGTGCTTGGCGCGGCCGTGGTTCACTGGGTTCTTCGTCATCTTGATGCACGACTGGTTGTCTTCGCGAATCTTGAGCTCGGGACCAGTCTCGTTGGCAAATACCAGAATCTCGCACAGCAGGCGATGAATCCACTTGCCTTCTTGAATCGACAGGCTGAGCGCGATGTACTCGGCTTCGCTTGTAGACAGCGAAACACTTGACTGCTTCTTGCTGCCCCAACTCACTGGCGCACCCATCAGCATGAACGTGTAGCCGGAAGTCGACTTGCGATCCGCGAGGTCGCCAGCCCAGTCCGCATCGGAGTAACCACGAAAGTCAACGTCGTCACCCGGCTTGAAGCAGATACCATGCGTCTTGGTGCCTTGCAGGTAGCGAAAGATACGCTTGACCGCAACCCAGTGTTCCTCTTGAGGGTTCTCCATGAAGCGCGACACATAGCCAACAGCGTACGCAATGTCCGGGCGCGTGGCAGTCATGAGGTGCATCAGGGCACCAACGGCTTCGCGAAATGGAGCATTCACCTTGGTCGCTGCGTCGCTTGGAACCAGTCGAGTGCTCATGTCGACGGGACTCACCACGGCCTTGCACTCGTCCATGCCGAAGCGCTTGAGAATGTCATCCACATAGCGCCGCTGGCACATCGTCACACTGCCGTCCGGGCCGTCCACCAACTCGATCCCAAGAACAAACGCGCACTTGCCGCTGTCAGTCATCTCGAAGCGAGTCTTGAGGTCCTTCTTCGTGCGTGCGATCAGCTCGGGTGAACTTCCGGTAATCAGCACGTCATCCACGTATACCAGCACGAGCACGCAGTGACCATCGACAACCTTGATGTAGAGGCATGGGTCGAAGGCCGACACTTGAAAGTCGATAGAGCACATGAACTCGTCGAACGTCTCGTTCCAAACGCGAGAAGCTTGCTTGAGACCGTAGATCGCCTTCACCAGTTCCAGACAGTCGAAGTCGCCATCCAGTTCGACGCCTTCAGGAACCACGCAGAACACCAGCTCCTTCATTATCCCGTATAGGAACGCAGTCACCACGTCGAGTTGGTCGAGAGGCCAGCCGAAGTACTTGGCGATCGCGATGATCATGCGCAGCGTCACGTACTTGACCACGGGCGAGAACGTCTCCGTGTAGTCGATGCCGTACTTCTGCTTGAAACCTTTGGCCACGAGGCGCGCCTTGTACTTCTCGATCGATCCGTCCGCTTTGCGCTTGATCTTGAACACCCACTTGGTGCCGATGGCGCGCTGTCCGTTGGGCAACTTGGCAGCACGAAACACACCACGAAGTCGCATCGACTTGAGTTCCGCGCGAATCGCCTTGCGCAATGCACTTGATCAGGGCCGATGACAGCTTCTTGAAACGTCGTCGGCTCCGATAAGTCTGCTGCTTCGACGGCGTTGGCACTGGCACGCCAAAACACCGGTGGAGTCGAATCATCGTCTTCATCTTGGTCTCCAGACTTTTCTTCTTCATCTCCGTAGGCTCGGTGCGAAGAGGAGTCGCTCGGCGCACTTGCTTCTTCCAGTCCAGGTCGATGACGCACAGCGCGCGGTCGACTGGCAGCTTCATCTTCGTCTCTTGGGCGATTCTTGCGCTTCCCTGCCTGCTTGTACTCCGTCTGGCGCGAATCGTCGTCGTCGATGTCGAGCGAATCGAAGTCCAGATCGTCGACATCTTCATCGGAAATCGCCGGAGAAAGTCCAAAGGTCGACTCATCGAAATTGACATCGCGACTGATAACCACCTGCCCCGCCTCGATGTCATAAACTCGATACGCCTTGGACACTTCTTCGTAACCGAGGAACAGTCCGGCGCGAGCCTTGGGATCCCACTTGAGCCGCTTCTCCTTCGGAGTCAGGATGAACGTCCTACAGCCGAACACACGCATGTGCTTCACACTCGGCTTTGACTTGTACACGATCTCGAAGGGAGTCTTGTGCTCGATCTTGGGTGACGGCAGGCGGTTCTTCACGTAGATGGCCGTCATGGCCGCCTCAGCCCAGAAACACTTGTTCAGCTTGGCGTGATGCAGCATGCTGCGGCCGATCGTGACGATAGTCCGGATGGCTCGCTCTGCCGTGCCGTTCGTCTGGTGCGCGTACGGAACCGTGGTTTGCTGCTCGATGCCTTCGTCTTCGTAGAAGTCCTTGAGCGAGTTGGTTGCAAACTCACGAGCTCCGTCGTGCCGCACAAACTTGACCTTCTTGCCGAACTGCTTCTGCACCTTCATGATGTACGTCTTGATGCAGTCTTCGCTCTCCGACTTGGCACGCAGGCAGAAACCCTTCATGCATCCGCTGGCTTCGTCCACGATCAGCAGCAGGTACTTGCTGCCACCAAGTGAGTTTTCCTCCATGGGTCCGCAGATGTCGAAGTGGATCAGCTCGAACGTGTCGTAACGACGCTTGTCACGGTTGCTTGGAAACGGTTTTGAACCATCTTCCCTTGCTGGCATCCGCGACACAGACTTGGTCCGCTCGACTTGGAAGGTGCCTTCGCGTCCTTGATCATGTGGTTGTCGACCATCTTGCGAAGCACCTCGACTGGAGCGTGACCCATGCGCGCGTGCAGGTCGACAATCTTGCCACTCGTCGCCGCATTCGCCGATCGCTGAGGCGTCATCAGCCAGTAGAGTCCATCCACGAGGTTTGCCGTCGCCACCACTTGCTTGGAGCCCTTGTGCGCAATCTGCATCTTGGTGCCGTCGAACACGACTTGGAACAGACCACTCTTGTTGATCTGTGGCACCGAGAGCAGGTTCTTGCTCATGCTTGGCACGTACAGCGCGTTCTTGATCTCGATCTCGCGCTCGTCGCCGTTGGGCAGGACCACTTGTTCCACGATGGTCCCCACACCCATGATGGCCGCCTTGTTGCCGTCGGCCACCGAAAGTTCGCCTCGTTCCGCTCAATCAAATGGGCGAACTTGGCCTTGTCGTTGCAGATGTGGTGCGTTGCTCCGCTGTCGATCGCCCACATCCCGAGCATATCCTTGCCCGTCGAAATATCACACTCCAGTGAAGCCGCGAACGCAACTCGATCAAAGCCGTAGTCGTAGTTGTTGTCGTCGTTTCGCCACTGGGCAGTGTTGGCCCCGCGTCCACGGCCGTTGCCGCCGCGTCTTGGGCCCCGATTCTCGTCCTTCTGCTTGGTCCAGCACTTGTCAACTATGTGCCCCACTTTTCCGCAGTACGTACACTCGCGAGACTCTCGGTCGGTGTTGAACGCCTTGGCCGCGTTCTCCGTCTTCACCGTCGCCGTCTTCTCGCCTTGCCGCTTGATGTGCTCATTCGTGAGCACCTTCACAACGTCTTGCGACCGCAGTTCAGCGCTGCTCATCTCCAGGTTGAGCACGACGTTCTCGTAGCTCTTGGGGAGGCTGCGCAACAAGCAGATCGCCACGTCTTCATCCTCCATCTTCGCGCCGATGCTGCTGAGCTTGGCGCTGATGTTGAGGACCTCGTTGCAATGATGCAAGACGTTGCCGCCTTCCGACATCTCCATGCTGAAGAGTTGGCGCTTCAGGTAGATGCGTCCAGCCTTCTGCGAACCACCGTACAGCGTCTTCAGGCGCGACCAGGCAACCCACGCTTCCTCGCAGTCGTCGACCACATGGTGGTAGTCCGCGTCCATGTGGAGCAACATCAGTCCGAACGCGATGTTGCTCGACTTGACATAGTCGTCCTTGGCCCGCGAGTCCGTGAAGCTTGGCGTCGTCTCGCGGTTGACCACATGCCACGTCGACTTGGTCAGGAACACGCCACGCATGTAGCGGTTCCACGTCGCGTAGTTGTCCCCGTTGAACTTGTCAATGGTGACCTTGGTCGAGCGTCTTGGGCAGAGGACATGGTGCTTGGGCTCATAACCTGATGGAAGGTATGGATCTTGGACACGAAGCTTGGACGAAGCGGAGAGAGGGACGTCGCAGACGGCGGGACCGGAGCGAAGACACTTGAGGGGTAGAATGAAGATTCGAAAGTGATTGATTGATCGGAGCTTACACTGTCTTCACTACCTAGTCTGCATCCAATCATTTGGTGCATCCAATCACCAACACTCTGTGCTCGTCCAATCATCCTACTCGTCTAATCATCGGTGGCGTAAACAACGTACCATAATCATCGCGGGATCGTATTGGACCGGTTCGGGTTAACCGGTTAATGGGTACAACTGGTACACAGTACCCAAAACCGGCAACCCTCAATACGTGCGATCAGCTCGGGTGAACTTCCGGTAATCAGCACGTCGTCCACGTATACCAGCACGAGCACGCAGTGACCATCGACAAACTTGATGTAGAGGCATGGGTCGAAGGCCGACACTTGAAAGTCGATAGAGCACATGAACTCGTCGAAAGTCTCGTTCCACACGCGCGAAGCTTGCTTGAGACCGTCGATCGCCTTCACCAATTCCAGGCAGTCGAAGTCACCATCCAGTTCGACGCCTTCAGGAACCACGCAGAACACCAGTTCCTTCATTATCCCGTATAGGAACGCAGTCACCACGTCGAGTTGGTCGAGAGGCCAGCCGAAGTACTTGGCGATCGCGATGATCATGCGCAGCGTCACGTACTTGACCACGGGCGAGAACGTCTCCGTGTAGTCGATGCCGTACTTCTGCTTGAAACCTTTGGCCACGAGGCGCGCCTTGTACTTCTCGATCGATCCGTCCGCTTTGCGCTTGATCTTGAACACCCACTTGGTGCCGATGGCGCGCTGTCCGTTGGGCAACTTGGCAGCACGAAACACACCACGAAGTCGCATCGACTTGAGTTCCGCGCGAATCGCCTTGCGCCAATGCACTTGATCAGGGCCGTTGACAGCTTCTTGAAACGTCGTCGGCTCCGATAAGTCTGCTGCTTCGACGGCGTTGGCACTGGCACGCCAAAACACCGGTGGAGTCGAATCATCGTCTTCATCTTGGTCTCCAGACTTTTCTTCTTCATCTCCGTAGGCTCGGTGCGAAGAGGAGTCGCTCGGCGCACTTGCTTCTTCCAGTCCAGGTCGATGACGCACAGCGCGCGGTCGACTGGCAGCTTCATCTTCGTCTCTTGGGCGATTCTGCGCTTCCTGCCTGCTTGTACTCCGTCTGGCGCGAACCGTCGTCGTCGATGTCGAGCGAATCGAAGTCCAGATCGTCGACATCTTCATCGGAAATCGCCGGAGAAAGTCCAAAGGTCGACTCATCGAAATTGACATCGCGACTGATAACCACCTGCCCCGCCTCGATGTCATAAACTCGATACGCCTTGGACACTTCTTCGTAACCGAGGAACAGTCCGGCGCGAGCCTTGGGATCCCACTTGAGCCGCTTCTCCTTCGGAGTCAGGATGAACGTCCTACAGCCGAACACACGCATGTGCTTCACACTCGGCTTTGACTTGTACACGATCTCGAAGGGAGTCTTGTGCTCGATCTTGGGTGACGGCAGGCGGTTCTTCACGTAGATGGCCGTCATGGCCGCCTCAGCCCAGAAACACTTGTTCAGCTTGGCGTGATGCAGCATGCTGCGGCCGATCGTGACGATAGTCCGGATGGCTCGCTCTGCCGTGCCGTTCGTCTGGTGCGCGTACGGAACCGTGGTTTGCTGCTCGATGCCTTCGTCTTCGTAGAAGTCCTTGAGCGAGTTGGTTGCAAACTCACGAGCTCCGTCGTGCCGCACAAACTTGACCTTCTTGCCGAACTGCTTCTGCACCTTCATGATGTACGTCTTGATGCAGTCTTCGCTCTCCGACTTGGCACGCAGGCAGAAACCCTTCATGCATCCGCTGGCTTCGTCCACGATCAGCAGCAGGTACTTGCTGCCACCAAGTGAGTTTTCCTCCATGGGTCCGCAGATGTCGAAGTGGAGCAGCTCGAACGTGTCGTAACGACGCTTGTCACGGTTGCTTGGAAACGGTTTTTGAACCATCTTCCCTTGCTGGCATCCGCGACACAGACTTGGTCCGCTCGACTTGGAAGGTGCCTTCGCGTCCTTGATCATGTGGTTGTCGACCATCTTGCGAAGCACCTCGACTGGAGCGTGACCCATGCGCGCGTGCAGGTCGACAATCTTGCCACTCGTCGCCGCATTCGCCGATCGCTGAGGCGTCATCAGCCAGTAGAGTCCATCCACGAGGTTTGCCGTCGCCACCACTTGCTTGGAGCCCTTGTGCGCAATCTGCATCTTGGTGCCGTCGAACACGACTTGGAACAGACCACTCTTGTTGATCTGTGGCACCGAGAGCAGGTTCTTGCTCATGCTTGGCACGTACAGCGCGTTCTTGATCTCGATCTCGCGCTCGTCGCCGTTGGGCAGGACCACTTGTTCCACGATGGTCCCCACACCCATGATGGCCGCCTGTTGCCGTCGGCCACCGAAAGTTCGCCTTCGTTCCGCTCAATCAAATGGGCGAACTTGGCCTTGTCGTTGCAGATGTGGTGCGTTGCTCCGCTGTCGATCGCCCACATCCCGAGCATATCCTTGCCCGTCGAAATATCACACTCCAGTGAAGCCGCGAACGCAACTCGATCAAAGCCGTAGTCGTAGTTGTTGTCGTCGTTTCGCCACTGGGCAGTGTTGGCCCCGCGTCCACGGCCGTTGCCGCCGCGTCTTGGGCCCCGATTCTCGTCCTTCTGCTTGGTCCAGCACTTGTCAACTATGTGCCCCACTTTTCCGCAGTACGTACACTCGCGAGACTCTCGGTCGGTGTTGAACGCCTTGGCCGCGTTCTCCGTCTTCACCGTCGCCGTCTTCTCGCCTTGCCGCTTGATGTGCTCATTCGTGAGCACCTTCACAACGTCTTGCGACCGCAGTTCAGCGCTGCTCATCTCCAGGTTGAGCACGACGTTCTCGTAGCTCTTGGGGAGGCTGCGCAACAAGCAGATCGCCACGTCTTCATCCTCCATCTTCGCGCCGATGCTGCTGAGCTTGGCGCTGATGTTGAGGACCTCGTTGCAATGATGCAAGACGTTGCCGCCTTCCGACATCTCCATGCTGAAGAGTTGGCGCTTCAGGTAGATGCGTCCAGCCTTCTGCGAACCACCGTACAGCGTCTTCAGGCGCGACCAGGCAACCCACGCTTCCTCGCAGTCGTCGACCACATGGTGGTAGTCCGCGTCCATGTGGAGCAACATCAGTCCGAACGCGATGTTGCTCGACTTGACATAGTCGTCCTTGGCCCGCGAGTCCGTGAAGCTTGGCGTCGTCTCGCGGTTGACCACATGCCACGTCGACTTGGTCAGGAACACGCCACGCATGTAGCGGTTCCACGTCGCGTAGTTGTCCCCGTTGAACTTGTCAATGGTGACCTTGGTCGAGGCGTCTTGGGCAGAGGACATGGTGCTTGGGCTCATAACCTGATGGAAGGTATGGATCTTGGACACGAAGCTTGGACGAAGCGGAGAGAGGGACGTCGCAGACGGCGGGACCGGAGCGAAGACACTTGAGGGTAGAATGAAGATTCGAAAGTGATTGATTGATCGGAGCTTACACTGTCTTCACTACCTAGTCTGCATCCAATCATTTGGTGCATCCAATCACCAACACTCTGTACTCGTCCAATCATCCTACTCGTCTAATCATCGGTGGCGTAAACAACGTACCATAATCATCGCGGGATCGTATTGGACCGGTTCGGGTTAACCGGTTAATGGGTACAACTGGTACACAGTACCCAAAACCGGCAACCCTCAATAGTCCTCGATGTGATCGATCTCATCTCCAAATCCAGATCAGACTGATCTGGTCCTCGATGAAATCAATCTCGTCTCCAAATAGAGAATATTTCGGTCTGGTCCTCGGTGTGATCGATCACATCTCTAATAACCAACAAATCGAGATCAGATCGATCTGGTCCTCGATGTGATCGATCTCGTCTCAAACAAAAGGCTTTGGTCGATTGATGGCAAAATGCAAAGTGATTGATTTAGGTCCTTAGTTCGCAAACTCCTTGCTACCTCTAAGCTTACTGAATACACTACACTGGATTCTTTACTGGATACTGAGTTACTTCAGCCAATCAGCGACTGCCATGTGGATGCCCATCTTGTACCCACAATCTTGTACCCACGTGTCCCGTAATCCCTGTAGCGTAAACAGCGTCTCATCATCAGTGTCCCATCATCAGTGTCCCGTAAACACAGGAATGATTGCGGTCCCACTGAGTGAAGGTCATACCGGTATCTTTCCGGTATGCTGCAGCTGGTCGAGGCGTCTTCTTGACAACACTCCCACTTGACTTGACAGCTGTTGCGCCTTGGATCCCCAACTTGCTCCGAAGAACTTCGAACTGCACAGCAGTGATCGCCTTCGTCATGATGTCGGCCAGCATGTCGGTAGTCGAAACATACTGTAGCACCACTTGACCGTCTTCCACCTTCTCGCGCACGAAGTGGTAGCGAATGTCGATGTGCTTGGTGCGCTTGTGGAACTCGGGGTTCTTGGCCAGCGCGATGGAGCCTTGGTTGTCCTCGTAGATCTTGACAGGATCGTCGCTCTTCATCTCGCCGAGTTCACACAGAAACACCTTGAGCCACACTGCCTCTTGTGTCGCCTCCGATAGTGCCATGTACTCGGCTTCCGTAGATGACAGCGCCACCGTCCGCTGCTTCTTGCTTCTCCAGCTGATGCATCCGCCGTTCATCATGAACGCGTAGCCGCTTGTACTCCGTCGAGACTCGATGTCACCAGCCCAGTCCGCATCCGAGTAACCACACACGCCGAAACCGTCTTTGCGTGAGAACTCGAGTCCGTGCGTTGGTGTCGCCTGCAGATACCGCAGCACACGCTTGAGAGCTTGCCAGTGCGTCGGACACGGATCAGCCGCAAACTGGCTCCAGAACTCCTACTGCCGCAGCGAGGTCCGGACGTGTCGCGACCATCAGGTACATGATGCCTCCGACGGCACTCCGATATGGCACGTTCTTCATGGTGTCTTCGTGCTTGCAGCCACCCTCGCACATGTTCTTGGTCAGTTTGAGTCCGGGGTCCTGAGGCGTCTTCACAGGCTTGCTGTCTTGCATGCCGAACTTGGTCAGGATCGACTTGAGGAACTTGGTCTGCCGCACCGTCACTTTTCCGGAGTCGCGGTCGTTCTTGATCTCCATCCCGAGGAAATACTCGAGCTCGCCGAGGTCCGTCATCTCGAAGCGTTCACTCAGCGCGCTTGGTCGATTGCAGCAGGTCGTCGTTGCTGCTTGCCAGGATCAGGTCGTCCACGTACAGCACCACGAATATCATCTCTTGATCATTCCGCTTGATGTAGACGCAGTGGTCGGACTCGCACTTCTTGAACCCCATCTTCAGCATGAAGTCGTCGATGGTATGGTTCCACATGCGCGGCGACTGCTTCAGTCCATACAGCGACCGCTTGAGCTTGCATACGTGGTCCGGATGGTTTTCGTCCACATAGCCGTCCGGCTGCGCCATGTAGATGTCTTCGTCGAGAACTCCGTTCAGGAAGGCTGTCTTGACGTCCATTTGGTGCAGCTTGAGACCATACTTGGCAGCCATGCTCAGCACTGCCCGAATCGACGTGAACTTGGCCACTGGTGCGAAGGTCTCATCGTAGTCGATGCCATACTTCTGCGAAAATCCCTTGGCCACCAGTCGCGCCTTGAACCGCTCGATCTCTCCAGCTTGGTTTCCTTGACTCGAAACACCCATCTGCAGCCGATCGCCTTGCGTCCCTTCGGCAATGGTACGACATCCCACGTGTCGTTCTTGCGGAGTGACGTAACTTCCGAGTCGCAGGCCTCCTTCCACTTGACTGTGTCGCTGGATTCCATCGCCGACTTGAACGTTGTCGGCATTTCTCCCACTGAATCCACGACGTACGCAGCTTCAAAGCTCCCACTTTCTTGTGCCGTAGCAGACATTTCGTCCAGAGTCTGGTGTCGACTCTGCGACGCATACCGCTTGGCACTTGGAATCTCCACGGCTTCCTCCAGTGACTGCGTCCGCGGGTGTCGCTTGCTGCCGGGCTCGAAGTCTTCGTCCCGCGCAGCTTCTTCCTCTTCTTCGTTGTTGTCATCCGACTGCGACGAATCTTGATCCGTCACCTCTTCATCTTGAAGTTCCACAACAACTTCTTGATCGTAACTGCGTCTCCCACCGTCGAAGACGTCTTCCATAAACTGCGCGTCGCGGCTCACCAACATGCGCCCGCTCTCTAGTTCTTCAAACCGATACGCTTTCTCGTGCTCCGAGTACCCGAGGAAACGGCAACGCACCGACCGAGCATCAAACTTGGTACGTTTCTCTTTCGGAACCGTCACGTATGCGTGGCAACCGAACACTTTCAGGTTCGTCAGCAGCGGTTTCTTGCCTGTCCAGACTTTGTGCGGCGACTTGTCATGGCTTATGGCGCGTGTCGGACACCGATTACGGAGGAACGTAGCTGTCATCACCGCTTCACCCCAATACGACTTGGACAATCCGGCATGTTCCAACATGCAGCGCGCACATTCCACCAACGTCCGGTTCATTCGCTCGGCGACTCCGTTCAGCTGAGGAGTGTACGGTGGTGTGAACTTCTGCACGATCCCGCGGTCGCTGCAGAACTTGGCCATCGCACCGGAAGTGTACTCGCCTCCGTTGTCACTCCGAAGCACTTTCACACGTTTGTCGGTTTGAGTTTCAGCAAAGGCCACAAACTCAGCGAACTTGGCGGCCACCTCAGACTTGTTCCGCAGCAGGTACACGACGCAGAAGTGCGACTTATCGTCGATGAACGTGACGAAGTAGCGCTTGCCACCAAAAGTTGGCGTCTGCATCGGACCGCACACATCGCTGTGAACGACCTCCAGCACTTGCTTCGCACGGTTCGGAGACGACTTCATGTAGCTCACTCGCGTTTGCTTGCCGAGTGAGCATCCGTCGCACAGCTCCCACTGCTTCACCGACGTCATGTCAATGCCAGTACCGTAGCCCTTCTTGACGATGGCGTCTAGACCGCCATGGCCGATGTGGCCAAGTCGAAGGTGCCAGAGGTACGACGTGGTGTCCCCTTTGCGACCCTTCAAACTTGCCACATTGGCCTCGTCAGGCATCATCGGAGTCATGCACAGCTTGAACAGCCCTTGCCCTCACGAGCGCCGAGCTTCCACTTGAGACCCTTCGTTTCCGCGAAGCATCCGTCGCTCTCGAAGGTGACTGGCCCGACGTCCTTTCACAATGTCGCCGGTCCCCACAGCCTGAACCACACCGTCGTCCGCGAGATGCACGTCCACCGGAGAGATCTTCTTGTAGTTCTTCATGTACTCCTTCGAGTACGTCATGTGCTGCGTCGCACCCGAGTCGACCAGCCACACTCCATTCGACTTGGAGGCACCCGTGTTGCCACCAACCGAGAAGAGGAAGTCGCCAGAATCGTCTTCACTCTGCGCGACATTCGCTCGTTGTGGCCTCTGCCGCTCCGCGTTCTCGCGGATCCGCACCGGACACTTGGCGATCCAATGTCCGTGCTCGCCACAGTAGTGACAGGCACTAGTCTTCTGCGCCTGTCGACCCTTGCGCTTGTTGTCGCTTGTCATAAACGCTTGGCCTTGCCCGTGCGCGGCTCCATCGACGCCGCCACCTTGCTCCTTGCGCTTCATGTCCTCATGCAGGAGCCGAGACGTCACGAGTTCCCACGACAGCGAGTCCGCCCTGGACTCCAACGCCGTGATGAGGAACTGGTACGACTCGCTTAAACTGCCCAGAAGCGTGATCACCAAGTCGTCCTCGCTGACCGGAGCGTCAACCGCGTCGAGCTGCTCCGCCAATGTCTTCAGCTTGTTAATGTGCCCCAGCACATCATCACCTTCGTCCATCATCGTCGTAAAGAAACGTCGACGAAGAAAGAGCTTGTTGACCAAACTCTTCTTCTCGAAGTGCCCTTCCAGTCTTGACCATGCATCATGCGCGTCCTTGGCCGAGCGAACCAACGGCAGCTGCGAGTCCTCCATCGCGAGACAGACGATCGCCAGTGCCTTGCGCGACTTCTTCCGGAAGAGCGCTTGATCCGCCGCAGTCTGGCAGTGCTCCAGCTTCACTTCCCCACTTGTCACTTCCCACAGTTCGCGCTCCTCGAGCACCATCTGCATCTTGAACTTCCACGTGTGGAAGTTGGTTCCGTCGAACTTGTTGATGCGGGCGGTCGTGGTCGGGGTGGCGTCCATGGCGAAGGCGTAGTCGGGGTCTTGGTCAGGGAAGACGGGGCTTGGGCTCATAACCAAAAGGCTTTGGTCGATTGATGGCAAAATGCAAAGTGATTGATTTAGGTCCTTAGTTCGCAAACTCCTTGCTACCTCTAAGCCTACTGAATACACTACACTGGATTCTTTACTGGATACTGAGTTACTTCAGCCAATCAGCGACTGCCACGTGGATGCCCATCTTGTACCCACAATCTTGTACCCACGTGTCCCGTGATCCCTGTAGCGTAAACAGCGTCTCATCATCAGTGTCCCATCATCAGTGTCCCGTAAACACAGGAATGATTGCGGTCCCACTGAGTGAAGGTCATACCGGTATCTTACCGGTATGCTGCTGCTGGTCGAGGCGTCTTCTTGACAACAAAACAAACAACAAACCGAGATCAGAGCGAACTGGTCCTCGATGAAATCAATCTCGTCTCCAAATCGAGATTAGTTCGGTCTGGTCCTCGATGAGATCGATCCCATCTCTAACAACCAACAAATCGAGATCAGATCGATCTGGTCCTCGATGAGATCGATCTCGTCTCAAACAAACAACAAACCGAGATCAGACCGAACTGGTCCTCTGTGATGATGTGAATTCCCAATTGACGATTTTGAGTGGATACATCTCGGACTTCGGAGGTCTGAGACTTGGATGCTACATCTCAGAATCTGAGTTCTGAGTTAAGTGGAGTTTGAATTAACAAAGTCTGGAATATCGTTGGAACCTGTGATCCTGAGAGTGAAGCTGACCCCCGAATAAGTTGGTGACAAGTGTCCGTTCTGAGAAGTACCTCAGAATGCAGACGATCCCTTGCCCCAGATCGTAAGGTGGAGTGAAGTTGGTGACTGAGAATGGGGTATACCAGACCTCAGAACCACTTTGCATGTTTACACTCCTTGAGTTCGCTTCTCCGAGATCCTCGGTACGCGATCCTCTTTTCCCCCAAGAATCTTTTAGATTTCCCCCGACGAATTACCTGGATTCACTGTGGTGACCTTCAAGCCTGAGATCAACCCATCGAAGTCTGGATCAAGCCTTTGAAGTCTGAGATTATTCCACCGGCGACTCTTCAGCCAACATCCCCAGAATCTATGGAAAGATTTTCGTCCAAGGTCCCTTCGCACAAGATTTCAACCGAAGAGACCCTTCACAAGATCTCACCTCAGCAGGCCCTCGAGGCACGTTAGTTTGCATATCTATAAGCCAAAACAGAGTTCGTTTTCATTCAAGTGCCCAAGTTTGAGCTCCACGACTAAAATTCCAAGGCCCATATAGACTAACTATCCAGTACACCTCTGAGTCTGGGAGTGCCTCTATTCCAGATCTACATTTCAGTATCCTGCCCTGGGCAGGAGTCAGGTGCTATATTTACGGGAATATGCATACGGCAGGATTCCTAAGAGTAGTTTGTATTCTGTGTATAACTGAATAAGTTTACAGCAGAGCAAGTTGCTGTCCCTGCTTACAAGGGTGGTGCGCGTTCCCCAGAATTGATCAAGTGTTCTGGTTTGGACAAGTTGTAGATTGCTCTTATTCTGGAGCAAGAGAAGGAAGACTGTACAAGGCCTTAGTTCTGGGCCTTTAGAAAGAAAATAGAACAAAGGAGTGTGTATATATCCATATATTGTATATATCACAGGTTTATCTCAGATTGTGTTTATCAGGTAGTTGGTGTTTATTCTGGGATATTCGCGTTCGATACTAATCTCTGATTAAAGAACCGAGAGAGCAGGGGATTACATAGCGATGCGCCTATCCTATTGAGGGTTGCCGGTTTTGGGTACTGTGTACCAGTTGTACCCATTAACCGGTTAACCCGAACCGGTCCAATACGATCCCGCGATGATTATGGTACGTTGTTTACGCCACCGATGATTAGACGAGTAGGATGATTGGACGAGTACAGAGTGTTGGTGATTGGATGCAAATGATTGGATGCAGACTAGGTAGTGAAGACAGTGTAAGCTCCGATCAATCAATCACTTTCGAATCTTCATTCTACCCCTCAAGTGTCTTCGCTCCGGTCCCGCCGTCTGCGACGTCCCTCTCTCCGCTTCGTCCAAGCTTCGTGTCCAAGATCCATACCTTCCATCAGGTTATGAGCCCAAGCACCATGTCCTCTGCCCAAGACGCCTCGACCAAGGTCACCATTGACAAGTTCAACGGGGACAACTACGCGACGTGGAACCGCTACATGCGTGGCGTGTTCCTGACCAAGTCGACGTGGCATGTGGTCAACCGCGAGACGACGCCAAGCTTCACGGACTCGCGGGCCAAGGACGACTATGTCAAGTCGAGCAACATCGCGTTCGGACTGATGTTGCTCCACATGGACGCGGACTACCACCATGTGGTCGACGACTGCGAGGAAGCGTGGGTTGCCTGGTCGCGCCTGAAGACGCTGTACGGTGGTTCGCAGAAGGCTGGACGCATCTACCTGAAGCGCCAACTCTTCAGCATGGAGATGTCGGAAGGCGGCAATGTCTTGCATCATTGCAACGAGGTCCTCAACATCAGCGCCAAGCTCAGCAGCATCGGCGCCAAGATGGAGGATGAAGACGTGGCGATCTGCTTGTTGCGCAGCCTCCCCAAGAGCTACGAGAACGTCGTGCTCAACCTGGAGATGAGCAGCGCTGAACTGCGGTCGCAAGACGTTGTGAAGGTGCTCACGAATGAGCACATCAAGCGGCAAGGCGAGAAGACGGCGACGGTGAAGACGGAGAACGCGGCCAAGGCGTTCAACACCGACCGAGAGTCTCGCGAGTGTACGTACTGCGGAAAAGTGGGGCACATAGTTGACAAGTGCTGGACCAAGCAGAAGGACGAGAATCGGGGCCCAAGACGCGGCGGCAACGGCCGTGGACGCGGGGCCAACACTGCCCAGTGGCGAAACGACGACAACAACTACGACTACGGCTTTGATCGAGTTGCGTTCGCGGCTTCACTGGAGTGTGATATTTCGACGGGCAAGGATATGCTCGGGATGTGGGCGATCGACAGCGGAGCAACGCACCACATCTGCAACGACAAGGCCAAGTTCGCCCATTTGATTGAGCGGAACGAAGGCGAACTTTCGGTGGCCGACGGCAACAGGCGGCCATCATGGGTGTGGGGACCATCGTGGAACAAGTGGTCCTGCCCAACGGCGACGAGCGCGAGATCGAGATCAAGAACGCGCTGTACGTGCCAAGCATGAGCAAGAACCTGCTCTCGGTGCCACAGATCAACAAGAGTGGTCTGTTCCAAGTCGTGTTCGACGGCACCAAGATGCAGATTGCGCACAAGGGCTCCAAGCAAGTGGTGGCGACGGCAAACCTCGTGGATGGACTCTACTGGCTGATGACGCCTCAGCGATCGGCGAATGCGGCGACGAGTGGCAAGATTGTCGACCTGCACGCGCGCATGGGTCACGCTCCAGTCGAGGTGCTTCGCAAGATGGTCGACAACCACATGATCAAGGACGCGAAGGCACCTTCCAAGTCGAGCGGACCAAGTCTGTGTCGCGGATGCCAGCAAGGGAAGATGGTTCAAAAACCGTTTCAAGCAACCGTGACAAGCGTCGTTACGACACGTTCGAGCTGATCCACTTCGACATCTGCGGACCCATGGAGGAAAACTCACTTGGTGGCAGCAAGTACCTGCTGCTGATCGTGGACGAAGCCAGCGGATGCATGAAGGGTTTCTGCCTGCGTGCCAAGTCGGAGAGCGAAGACTGCATCAAGACGTACATCATGAAGGTGCAGAAGCAGTTCGGCAAGAAGGTCAAGTTTGTGCGGCACGACGGAGCTCGTGAGTTTGCAACCAACTCGCTCAAGGACTTCTACGAAGACGAAGGCATCGAGCAGCAAACCACGGTTCCGTACGCGCACCAGACGAACGGCACGGCAGAGCGAGCCATCCGGACTATCGTCACGATCGGCCGCAGCATGCTGCATCACGCCAAGCTGAACAAGTGTTTCTGGGCTGAGGCGGCCATGACGGCCATCTACGTGAAGAACCGCCTGCCGTCACCCAAGATCGAGCACAAGACTCCGTTCGAGATCGTGTACAAGTCAAAGCCGAGTGTGAAGCACATGCGTGTGTTCGGCTGTAGGACGTTCATCCTGACTCCGAAGGAGAAGCGGCTCCGGTGGGATCCCAAGGCTCGCGCCGGACTGTTCCTCGGTTACGAAGAAGTGTCCAAGGCGTATCGAGTTTATGACATCGAGGCGGGGCAGGTGGTTATCAGTCGCGATGTCAATTTCGATGAGTCGACCTTTGGACTTTCTCCGGCGATTTCCGATGAAGATGTCGACGATCTGGACTTCGATTCGCTCGACATCGACGACGACGATTCGCGCCAGACGGAGTACAAGCAGGCAGGAAGCGCAAGAATCGCCCAAGAGACGAAGATGAAGCTGCCAGTCGACCGCGCGCTGTGCGTCATCGACCTGGACTGGAAGAAGCAAGTGCGCCGAGCGACTCCTCTTCGCACCGAGCCTACGGAGATGAAGAAGAAAAGTCTGGAGACCAAGATGAAGACGATGATTCGACTCCACCGGTGTTTTGGCGTGCCAGTGCCAACGCCGTCGAAGCAGCAGACTTATCGGAGCCGACGACGTTTCAAGAAGCTGTCAACGGCCCTGATCAAGTGCATTGGCGCAAGGCGATTCGCGCGGAACTCAAGTCGATGCGACTTCGTGGTGTGTTTCGTGCTGCCAAGTTGCCCAACGGACAGCGCGCCATCGGCACCAAGTGGGTGTTCAAGATCAAGCGCAAAGCGGACGGATCGATCGAGAAGTACAAGGCGCGCCTCGTGGCCAAAGGTTTCAAGCAGAAGTACGGCATCGACTACACGGAGACGTTCTCGCCCGTGGTCAAGTACGTGACGCTGCGCATGATCATCGCGATCGCCAAGTACTTCGGCTGGCCTCTCGACCAACTCGACGTGGTGACTGCGTTCCTATACGGGATAATGAAGGAGCTGGTGTTCTGCGTGGTTCCTGAAGGCGTCGAACTGGATGGCGACTTCGACTGTCTGGAACTGGTGAAGGCGATCTACGGTCTCAAGCAAGCTTCTCGCGTTTGGAACGAGACGTTCGACGAGTTCATGTGCTCTATCGACTTTCAAGTGTCGGCCTTCGACCCATGCCTCTACATCAAGGTTGTCGATGGTCACTGCGTGCTCGTGCTGGTATACGTGGATGACGTGCTGATTACCGGAAGTTCACCCGAGCTGATCGCACGCACGAAGAAGGACCTCAAGACTCGCTTCGAGATGACTGACAGCGGCAAGTGCGCGTTTGTTCTTGGGATCGAGTTGGTGGACGGCCCGGACGGCAGTGTGACGATGTGCCAGCGGCGCTATGTGGATGACATTCTCAAGCGCTTCGGCATGGACGAGTGCAAGGCCGTGGTGAGTCCCGTCGACATGAGCACTCGACTGGTTCCAAGCGACGCAGCGACCAAGGTGAATGCTCCATTTCGCGAAGCCGTTGGTGCCCTGATGCACCTCATGACTGCCACGCGCCCGGACATTGCGTACGCTGTTGGCTATGTGTCGCGCTTCATGGAGAACCCTCAAGAGGAACACTGGGTTGCGGTCAAGCGTATCTTTCGCTACCTGCAAGGCACCAAGACGCATGGTATCTGCTTCAAGCCGGGTGACGACGTTGACTTTCGTGGTTACTCCGATGCGGACTGGGCTGGCGACCTCGCGGATCGCAAGTCGACTTCCGGCTACACGTTCATGCTGATGGGTGCGCCAGTGAGTTGGGGCAGCAAGAAGCAGTCAAGTGTTTCGCTGTCTACAAGCGAAGCCGAGTACATCGCGCTCAGCCTGTCGATTCAAGAAGGCAAGTGGATTCATCGCCTGCTGTGCGAGATTCTGGTATTTGCCAACGAGACTGGTCCCGAGCTCAAGATTCGCGAAGACAACCAGTCGTGCATCAAGATGACGAAGAACCCAGTGAACCACGGCCGCGCCAAGCACATCGACATCAAGTACCACCACATCCGCGACGAAGTCAAGCGTGGTGAAGTGAAGCTCGAGTATTGCGAGACTTCTGTGATGCTGGCGGACATCATGACGAAGGCGCTCCCGGGACCTCGCCACACAGACCTGACGGCTGCTCTCGGTATCCACGCGTGTTCGCATTGAGGGGGCGTATTGAGGGTTGCCGGTTTTGGGTACTGTGTACCAGTTGTACCCATTAACCGGTTAACCCGAACCGGTCCAATACGATCCCGCGATGATTATGGTACGTTGTTTACGCCACCGATGATTAGACGAGTAGGATGATTGGACGAGCACAGAGTGTTGGTGATTGGATGCACCAAATGATTGGATGCAGACTAGGTAGTGAAGACAGTGTAAGCTCCGATCAATCAATCACTTTCGAATCTTCATTCTACCCTCAAGTGTCTTCGCTCCGGTCCCGCCGTCTGCGACGTCCTCTCTCCGCATCGTCCAAGCTTCGTGTCCAAGATCCATACCTTCCATCACCGACACTTGAAAGTCGATAGAGCACATGAACTCGTCGAACGTCTCGTTCCAAACGCGAGAAGCTTGCTTGAGACCGTAGATCGCCTTCACCAGTTCCAGACAGTCGAAGTCGCCATCCAGTTCGACGCCTTCAGGAACCACGCAGAACACCAGCTCCTTCATTATCCCGTATAGGAACGCAGTCACCACGTCGAGTTGGTCGAGAGGCCAGCCGAAGTACTTGGCGATCGCGATGATCATGCGCAGCGTCACGTACTTGACCACGGGCGAGAACGTCTCCGTGTAGTCGATGCCGTACTTCTGCTTGAAACCTTTGGCCACGAGGCGCGCCTTGTACTTCTCGATCGATCCGTCCGCTTTGCGCTTGATCTTGAACACCCACTTGGTGCCGATGGCGCGCTGTCCGTTGGGCAACTTGGCAGCACGAAACACACCACGAAGTCGCATCGACTTGAGTTCCGCGCGAATCGCCTTGCGCCAATGCACTTGATCAGGGCCGTTGACAGCTTCTTGAAACGTCGTCGGCTCCGATAAGTCTGCTGCTTCGACGGCGTTGGCACTGGCACGCCAAAACACCGGTGGAGTCGAATCATCGTCTTCATCTTGGTCTCCAGACTTTTCTTCTTCATCTCCGTAGGCTCGGTGCGAAGAGGAGTCGCTCGGCGCACTTGCTTCTTCCAGTCCAGGTCGATGACGCACAGCGCGCGGTCGACTGGCAGCTTCATCTTCGTCTCTTGGGCGATTCTTGCGCTTCCTGCCTGCTTGTACTCCGTCTGGCGCGAACCGTCGTCGTCGATGTCGAGCGAATCGAAGTCCAGATCGTCGACATCTTCATCGGAAATCGCCGGAGAAAGTCCAAAGGTCGACTCATCGAAATTGACATCGCGACTGATAACCACCTGCCCCGCCTCGATGTCATAAACTCGATACGCCTTGGACACTTCTTCGTAACCGAGGAACAGTCCGGCGCGAGCCTTGGGATCCCACTTGAGCCGCTTCTCCTTCGGAGTCAGGATGAACGTCCTACAGCCGAACACACGCATGTGCTTCACACTCGGCTTTGACTTGTACACGATCTCGAACGGAGTCTTGTGCTCGATCTTGGGTGACGGCAGGCGGTTCTTCACGTAGATGGCCGTCATGGCCGCCTCAGCCCAGAAACACTTGTTCAGCTTGGCGTGATGCAGCATGCTGCGGCCGATCGTGACGATAGTCCGGATGGCTCGCTCTGCCGTGCCGTTCGTCTGGTGCGCGTACGGAACCGTGGTTTGCTGCTCGATGCCTTCGTCTTCGTAGAAGTCCTTGAGCGAGTTGGTTGCAAACTCACGAGCTCCGTCGTGCCGCACAAACTTGACCTTCTTGCCGAACTGCTTCTGCACCTTCATGATGTACGTCTTGATGCAGTCTTCGCTCTCCGACTTGGCACGCAGGCAGAAACCCTTCATGCATCCGCTGGCTTCGTCCACGATCAGCAGCAGGTACTTGCTGCCACCAAGTGAGTTTTCCTCCATGGGTCCGCAGATGTCGAAGTGGATCAGCTCGAACGTGTCGTAACGACGCTTGTCACGGTTGCTTGGAAACGGTTTTTGAACCATCTTCCCTTGCTGGCATCCGCGACACAGACTTGGTCCGCTCGACTTGGAAGGTGCCTTCGCGTCCTTGATCATGTGGTTGTCGACCATCTTGCGAAGCACCTCGACTGGAGCGTGACCCATGCGCGCGTGCAGGTCGACAATCTTGCCACTCGTCGCCGCATTCGCCGATCGCTGAGGCGTCATCAGCCAGTAGAGTCCATCCACGAGGTTTGCCGTCGCCACCACTTGCTTGGAGCCCTTGTGCGCAATCTGCATCTTGGTGCCGTCGAACACGACTTGGAACAGACCACTCTTGTTGATCTGTGGCACCGAGAGCAGGTTCTTGCTCATGCTTGGCACGTACAGCGCGTTCTTGATCTCGATCTCGCGCTCGTCGCCGTTGGGCAGGACCACTTGTTCCACGATGGTCCCCACACCCATGATGGCCGCCTTGTTGCCGTCGGCCACCGAAAGTTCGCCTTCGTTCCGCTCAATCAAATGGGCGAACTTGGCCTTGTCGTTGCAGATGTGGTGCGTTGCTCCGCTGTCGATCGCCCACATCCCGAGCATATCCTTGCCCGTCGAAATATCACACTCCAGTGAAGCCGCGAACGCAACTCGATCAAAGCCGTAGTCGTAGTTGTTGTCGTCGTTTCGCCACTGGGCAGTGTTGGCCCCGCGTCCACGGCCGTTGCCGCCGCGTCTTGGGCCCCGATTCTCGTCCTTCTGCTTGGTCCAGCACTTGTCAACTATGTGCCCCACTTTTCCGCAGTACGTACACTCGCGAGACTCTCGGTCGGTGTTGAACGCCTTGGCCGCGTTCTCCGTCTTCACCGTCGCCGTCTTCTCGCCTTGCCGCTTGATGTGCTCATTCGTGAGCACCTTCACAACGTCTTGCGACCGCAGTTCAGCGCTGCTCATCTCCAGGTTGAGCACGACGTTCTCGTAGCTCTTGGGGAGGCTGCGCAACAAGCAGATCGCCACGTCTTCATCCTCCATCTTCGCGCCGATGCTGCTGAGCTTGGCGCTGATGTTGAGGACCTCGTTGCAATGATGCAAGACGTTGCCGCCTTCCGACATCTCCATGCTGAAGAGTTGGCGCTTCAGGTAGATGCGTCCAGCCTTCTGCGAACCACCGTACAGCGTCTTCAGGCGCGACCAGGCAACCCACGCTTCCTCGCAGTCGTCGACCACATGGTGGTAGTCCGCGTCCATGTGGAGCAACATCAGTCCGAACGCGATGTTGCTCGACTTGACATAGTCGTCCTTGGCCCGCGAGTCCGTGAAGCTTGGCGTCGTCTCGCGGTTGACCACATGCCACGTCGACTTGGTCAGGAACACGCCACGCATGTAGCGGTTCCACGTCGCGTAGTTGTCCCCGTTGAACTTGTCAATGGTGACCTTGGTCGAGGCGTCTTGGGCAGAGGACATGGTGCTTGGGCTCATAACCTGATGGAAGGTATGGATCTTGGACACGAAGCTTGGACGAAGCGGAGAGAGGGACGTCGCAGACGGCGGGACCGGAGCGAAGACACTTGAGGGTAGAATGAAGATTCGAAAGTGATTGATTGATCGGAGCTTACACTGTCTTCACTACCTAGTCTGCATCCAATCATTTGGTGCATCCAATCACCAACACTCTGTGCTCGTCCAATCATCCTACTCGTCTAATCATCGGTGGCGTAAACAACGTACCATAATCATCGCGGGATCGTATTGGACCGGTTCGGGTTAACCGGTTAATGGGTACAACTGGTACACAGTACCCAAAACCGGCAACCCTCAATAATTTGGTGCATCCAATCACCAACACTCTGTGCTCGTCCAATCATCCTACTCGTCTAATCATCGGTGGCGTAAACAACGTACCATAATCATCGCGGGATCGTATTGGACCGGTTCGGGTTAACCGGTTAATGGGTACAACTGGTACACAGTACCCAAAACCGGCAACCCTCAATACGCCCCTCAATGCGAACACGCGTGGATACCGAGAGCAGCCGTCAGGTCTGTGTGGCGAGGTCCCGGGAGCGCCTTCGTCATGATGTCCGCCAGCATCACAGAAGTCTCGCAATACTCGAGCTTCACTTCACCACGCTTGACTTCGTCGCGGATGTGGTGGTACTTGATGTCGATGTGCTTGGCGCGGCCGTGGTTCACTGGGTTCTTCGTCATCTTGATGCACGACTGGTTGTCTTCGCGAATCTTGAGCTCGGGACCAGTCTCGTTGGCAAATACCAGAATCTCGCACAGCAGGCGATGAATCCACTTGCCTTCTTGAATCGACAGGCTGAGCGCGATGTACTCGGCTTCGCTTGTAGACAGCGAAACACTTGACTGCTTCTTGCTGCCCCAACTCACTGGCGCACCCATCAGCATGAACGTGTAGCCGGAAGTCGACTTGCGATCCGCGAGGTCGCCAGCCCAGTCCGCATCGGAGTAACCACGAAAGTCAACGTCGTCACCCGGCTTGAAGCAGATACCATGCGTCTTGGTGCCTTGCAGGTAGCGAAAGATACGCTTGACCGCAACCCAGTGTTCCTCTTGAGGGTTCTCCATGAAGCGCGACACATAGCCAACAGCGTACGCAATGTCCGGGCGCGTGGCAGTCATGAGGTGCATCAGGGCACCAACGGCTTCGCGAAATGGAGCATTCACCTTGGTCGCTGCGTCGCTTGGAACCAGTCGAGTGCTCATGTCGACGGGACTCACCACGGCCTTGCACTCGTCCATGCCGAAGCGCTTGAGAATGTCATCCACATAGCGCCGCTGGCACATCGTCACACTGCCGTCCGGGCCGTCCACCAACTCGATCCCAAGAACAAACGCGCACTTGCCGCTGTCAGTCATCTCGAAGCGAGTCTTGAGGTCCTTCTTCGTGCGTGCGATCAGCTCGGGTGAACTTCCGGTAATCAGCACGTCATCCACGTATACCAGCACGAGCACGCAGTGACCATCGACAACCTTGATGTAGAGGCATGGGTCGAAGGCCGACATTTGAAAGTCGATAGAGCACATGAACTCGTCGAACGTCTCGTTCCAAACGCGAGAAGCTTGCTTGAGACCGTAGATCGCCTTCACCAGTTCCAGACAGTCGAAGTCGCCATCCAGTTCGACGCCTTCAGGAACCACGCAGAACACCAGCTCCTTCATTATCCCGTATAGGAACGCAGTCACCACGTCGAGTTGGTCGAGAGGCCAGCCGAAGTACTTGGCGATCGCGATGATCATGCGCAGCGTCACGTACTTGACCACGGGCGAGAACGTCTCCGTGTAGTCGATGCCGTACTTCTGCTTGAAACCTTTGGCCACGAGGCGCGCCTTGTACTTCTCGATCGATCCGTCCGCTTTGCGCTTGATCTTGAACACCCACTTGGTGCCGATGGCGCGCTGTCCGTTGGGCAACTTGGCAGCACGAAACACACCACGAAGTCGCATCGACTTGAGTTCCGCGCGAATCGCCTTGCGCCAATGCACTTGATCAGGGCCGTTGACAGCTTCTTGAAACGTCGTCGGCTCCGATAAGTCTGCTGCTTCGACGGCGTTGGCACTGGCACGCCAAAACACCGGTGGAGTCGAATCATCGTCTTCATCTTGGTCTCCAGACTTTTCTTCTTCATCTCCGTAGGCTCGGTGCGAAGAGGAGTCGCTCGGCGCACTTGCTTCTTCCAGTCCAGGTCGATGACGCACAGCGCGCGGTCGACTGGCAGCTTCATCTTCGTCTCTTGGGCGATTCTTGCGCTTCCTGCCTGCTTGTACTCCGTCTGGCGCGAACCGTCGTCGTCGATGTCGAGCGAATCGAAGTCCAGATCGTCGACATCTTCATCGGAAATCGCCGGAGAAAGTCCAAATGTCGACTCATCGAAGTTGACATCGCGACTGATAACCACCTGCCCCGCCTCGATGTCATAAACTCGATACGCCTTGGACACTTCTTCGTAACCGAGGAACAGTCCGGCGCGAGCCTTGGGATCCCACGGAGCCGCTTCTCCTTCGGAGTCAGGATGAACGTCCTACAGCCGAACACACGCATGTGCTTCACACTCGGCTTTGACTTGTACACGATCTCGAAGGGAGTCTTGTGCTCGATCTTGGGTGACGGCAGGCGGTTCTTCACGTAGATGGCCGTCATGGCCGCCTCAGCCCAGAAACACTTGTTCAGCTTGGCGTGATGCAGCATGCTGCGGCCGATCGTGACGATAGTCCGGATGGCTCGCTCTGCCGTGCCGTTCGTCTGGTGCGCGTACGGAACCGTGGTTTGCTGCTCGATGCCTTCGTCTTCGTAGAAGTCCTTGAGCGAGTTGGTTGCAAACTCACGAGCTCCGTCGTGCCGCACAAACTTGACCTTCTTGCCGAACTGCTTCTGCACCTTCATGATGTACGTCTTGATGCAGTCTTCGCTCTCCGACTTGGCACGCAGGCAGAAACCCTTCATGCATCCGCTGGCTTCGTCCACGATCAGCAGCAGGTACTTGCTGCCACCAAGTGAGTTTTCCTCCATGGGTCCGCAGATGTCGAAGTGGATCAGCTCGAACGTGTCGTAACGACGCTTGTCGCGGTTGCTTGGAAACGGTTTTTGAACCATCTTCCCTTGCTGGCATCCGCGACACAGACTTGGTCCGCTCGACTTGGAAGGTGCCTTCGCGTCCTTGATCATGTGGTTGTCGACCATCTTGCGAAGCACCTCGACTGGAGCGTGACCCATGCGCGCGTGCAGGTCGACAATCTTGCCACTCGTCGCCGCATTCGCCGATCGCTGAGGCGTCATCAGCCAGTAGAGTCCATCCACGAGGTTTGCCGTCGCCACCACTTGCTTGGAGCCCTTGTGCGCAATCTGCATCTTGGTGCTGATGGAAGGTATGGATCTTGGACACGAAGCTTGGACGAAGCGGAGAGAGGGACGTCGCAGACGGCGGGACCGGAGCGAAGACACTTGAGGGGTAGAATGAAGATTCGAAAGTGATTGATTGATCGGAGCTTACACTGTCTTCACTACCTAGTCTGCATCCAATCATTTGGTGCATCCAATCACCAACACTCTGTGCTCGTCCAATCATCCTACTCGTCTAATCATCGGTGGCGTAAACAACGTACCATAATCATCGCGGGATCGTATTGGACCGGTTCGGGTTAACCGGTTAATGGGTACAACTGGTACACAGTACCCAAAACCGGCAACCCTCAATACGCCCCCTCAATGCGAACACGCGTGGATACCGAGAGCAGCCGTCAGGTCTGTGTGGCGAGGTCCCGGGAGCGCCTTCGTCATGATGTCCGCCAGCATCACAGAAGTCTCGCAATACTCGAGCTTCACTTCACCACGCTTGACTTCGTCGCGGATGTGGTGGTACTTGATGTCGATGTGCTTGGCGCGGCCGTGGTTCACTGGGTTCTTCGTCATCTTGATGCACGACTGGTTGTCTTCGCGAATCTTGAGCTCGGGACCAGTCTCGTTGGCAAATACCAGAATCTCGCACAGCAGGCGATGAATCCACTTGCCTTCTTGAATCGACAGGCTGAGCGCGATGTACTCGGCTTCGCTTGTAGACAGCGAAACACTTGACTGCTTCTTGCTGCCCCAACTCACTGGCGCACCCATCAGCATGAACGTGTAGCCGGAAGTCGACTTGCGATCCGCGAGGTCGCCAGCCCAGTCCGCATCGGAGTAACCACGAAAGTCAACGTCGTCACCCGGCTTGAAGCAGATACCATGCGTCTTGGTGCCTTGCAGGTAGCGAAAGATACGCTTGACCGCAACCCAGTGTTCCTCTTGAGGGTTCTCCATGAAGCGCGACACATAGCCAACAGCGTACGCAATGTCCGGGCGCGTGGCAGTCATGAGGTGCATCAGGGCACCAACGGCTTCGCGAAATGGAGCATTCACCTTGGTCGCTGCGTCGCTTGGAACCAGTCGAGTGCTCATGTCGACGGGACTCACCACGGCCTTGCACTCGTCCATGCCGAAGCGCTTGAGAATGTCATCCACATAGCGCCGCTGGCACATCGTCACACTGCCGTCCGGGCCGTCCACCAACTCGATCCCAAGAACAAACGCGCACTTGCCGCTGTCAGTCATCTCGAAGCGAGTCTTGAGGTCCTTCTTCGTGCGTGCGATCAGCTCGGGTGAACTTCCGGTAATCAGCACGTCATCCACGTATACCAGCACGAGCACGCAGTGACCATCGACAACCTTGATGTAGAGGCATGGGTCGAAGGCCGACACTTGAAAGTCGATAGAGCACATGAACTCGTCGAACGTCTCGTTCCAAACGCGAGAAGCTTGCTTGAGACCGTAGATCGCCTTCACCAGTTCCAGACAGTCGAAGTCGCCATCCAGTTCGACGCCTTCAGGAACCACGCAGAACACCAGCTCCTTCATTATCCCGTATAGGAACGCAGTCACCACGTCGAGTTGGTCGAGAGGCCAGCCGAAGTACTTGGCGATCGCGATGATCATGCGCAGCGTCACGTACTTGACCACGGGCGAGAACGTCTCCGTGTAGTCGATGCCGTACTTCTGCTTGAAACCTTTGGCCACGAGGCGCGCCTTGTACTTCTCGATCGATCCGTCCGCTTTGCGCTTGATCTTGAACACCCACTTGGTGCCGATGGCGCGCTGTCCGTTGGGCAACTTGGCAGCACGAAACACACCACGAAGTCGCATCGACTTGAGTTCCGCGCGAATCGCCTTGCGCCAATGCACTTGATCAGGGCCGTTGACAGCTTCTTGAAACGTCGTCGGCTCCGATAAGTCTGCTGCTTCGACGGCGTTGGCACTGGCACGCCAAAACACCGGTGGAGTCGAATCATCGTCTTCATCTTGGTCTCCAGACTTTTCTTCTTCATCTCCGAAGGCTCGGTGCGAAGAGGAGTCGCTCGGCGCACTTGCTTCTTCCAGTCCAGGTCGATGACGCACAGCGCGCGGTCGACTGGCAGCTTCATCTTCGTCTCTTGGGCGATTCTTGCGCTTCCCTGCCTGCTTGTACTCCGTCTGGCGCGAATCGTCGTCGTCGATGTCGAGCGAATCGAAGTCCAGATCGTCGACATCTTCATCGGAAATCGCCGGAGAAAGTCCAAAGGTCGACTCATCGAAATTGACATCGCGACTGATAACCACCTGCCCCGCCTCGATGTCATAAACTCGATACGCCTTGGACACTTCTTCGTAACCGAGGAACAGTCCGGCGCGAGCCTTGGGATCCCACTTGAGCCGCTTCTCCTTCGGAGTCAGGATGAACGTCCTACAGCCGAACACACGCATGTGCTTCACACTCGGCTTTGACTTGTACACGATCTCGAAGGGAGTCTTGTGCTCGATCTTGGGTGACGGCAGGCGGTTCTTCACGTAGATGGCCGTCATGGCTGCCTCAGCCCAGAAACACTTGTTCAGCTTGGCGTGATGCAGCATGCTGCGGCCGATCGTGACGATAGTCCGGATGGCTCGCTCTGCCGTGCCGTTCGTCTGGTGCGCGTACGGAACCGTGGTTTGCTGCTCGATGCCTTCGTCTTCGTAGAAGTCCTTGAGCGAGTTGGTTGCAAACTCACGAGCTCCGTCGTGCCGCACAAACTTGACCTTCTTGCCGAACTGCTTCTGCACCTTCATGATGTACGTCTTGATGCAGTCTTCGCTCTCCGACTTGGCACGCAGGCAGAAACCCTTCATGCATCCGCTGGCTTCGTCCACGATCAGCAGCAGGTACTTGCTGCCACCAAGTGAGTTTTCCTCCATGGGTCCGCAGATGTCGAAGTGGATCAGCTCGAACGTGTCGTAACGACGCTTGTCACGGTTGCTTGGAAACGGTTTTTGAACCATCTTCCCTTGCTGGCATCCGCGACACAGACTTGGTCCGCTCGACTTGGAAGGTGCCTTCGCGTCCTTGATCATGTGGTTGTCGACCATCTTGCGAAGCACCTCGACTGGAGCGTGACCCATGCGCGCGTGCAGGTCGACAATCTTGCCACTCGTCGCCGCATTCGCCGATCGCTGAGGCGTCATCAGCCAGTAGAGTCCATCCACGAGGTTTGCCGTCGCCACCACTTGCTTGGAGCCCTTGTGCGCAATCTGCATCTTGGTGCCGTCGAACACGACTTGGAACAGACCACTCTTGTTGATCTGTGGCACCGAGAGCAGGTTCTTGCTCATGCTTGGCACGTACAGCGCGTTCTTGATCTCGATCTCGCGCTCGTCGCCGTTGGGCAGGACCACTTGTTCCACGATGGTCCCCACACCCATGATGGCCGCCTGTTGCCGTCGGCCACCGAAAGTTCGCCTTCGTTCCGCTCAATCAAATGGGCGAACTTGGCCTTGTCGTTGCAGATGTGGTGCGTTGCTCCGCTGTCGATCGCCCACATCCCGAGCATATCCTTGCCCGTCGAAATATCACACTCCAGTGAAGCCGCGAACGCAACTCGATCAAAGCCGTAGTCGTAGTTGTTGTCGTCGTTTCGCCACTGGGCAGTGTTGGCCCCGCGTCCACGGCCGTTGCCGCCGCGTCTTGGGCCCCGATTCTCGTCCTTCTGCTTGGTCCAGCACTTGTCAACTATGTGCCCCACTTTTCCGCAGTACGTACACTCGCGAGACTCTCGGTCGGTGTTGAACGCCTTGGCCGCGTTCTCCGTCTTCACCGTCGCCGTCTTCTCGCCTTGCCGCTTGATGTGCTCATTCGTGAGCACCTTCACAACGTCTTGCGACCGCAGTTCAGCGCTGCTCATCTCCAGGTTGAGCACGACGTTCTCGTAGCTCTGGGGAGGCTGCGCAACAAGCAGATCGCCACGTCTTCATCCTCCATCTTCGCGCCGATGCTGCTGAGCTTGGCGCTGATGTTGAGGACCTCGTTGCAATGATGCAAGACGTTGCCGCCTTCCGACATCTCCATGCTGAAGAGTTGGCGCTTCAGGTAGATGCGTCCAGCCTTCTGCGAACCACCGTACAGCGTCTTCAGGCGCGACCAGGCAACCCACGCTTCCTCGCAGTCGTCGACCACATGGTGGTAGTCCGCGTCCATGTGGAGCAACATCAGTCCGAACGCGATGTTGCTCGACTTGACATAGTCGTCCTTGGCCCGCGAGTCCGTGAAGCTTGGCGTCGTCTCGCGGTTGACCACATGCCACGTCGACTTGGTCAGGAACACGCCACGCATGTAGCGGTTCCACGTCGCGTAGTTGTCCCCGTTGAACTTGTCAATGGTGACCTTGGTCGAGGCGTCTTGGGCAGAGGACATGGTGCTTGGGCTCATAACCTGATGGAAGGTATGGATCTTGGACACGAAGCTTGGACGAAGCGGAGAGAGGGACGTCGCAGACGGCGGGACCGGAGCGAAGACACGAGGGGTAGAATGAAGATTCGAAAGTGATTGATTGATCGGAGCTTACACTGTCTTCACTACCTAGTCTGCATCCAATCATTTGGTGCATCCAATCACCAACACTCTGTGCTCGTCCAATCATCCTACTCGTCTAATCATCGGTGGCGTAAACAACGTACCATAATCATCGCGGGATCGTATTGGACCGGTTCGGGTTAACCGGTTAATGGGTACAACTGGTACACAGTACCCAAAACCGGCAACCCTCAATAGGTGCCGTCGAACACGACTTGGAACAGACCACTCTTGTTGATCTGTGGCACCGAGAGCAGGTTCTTGCTCATGCTTGGCACGTACAGCGCGTTCTTGATCTCGATCTCGCGCTCGTCGCCGTTGGGCAGGACCACTTGTTCCACGATGGTCCCCACACCCATGATGGCCGCCTTGTTGCCGTCGGCCACCGAAAGTTCGCCTTCGTTCCGCTCAATCAAATGGGCGAACTTGGCCTTGTCGTTGCAGATGTGGTGCGTTGCTCCGCTGTCGATCGCCCACATCCCGAGCATATCCTTGCCCGTCGAAATATCACACTCCAGTGAAGCCGCGAACGCAACTCGATCAAAGCCGTAGTCGTAGTTGTTGTCGTCGTTTCGCCACTGGGCAGTGTTGGCCCCGCGTCCACGGCCGTTGCCGCGTCTTGGGCCCCGATTCTCGTCCTTCTGCTTGGTCCAGCACTTGTCAACTATGTGCCCCACTTTTCCGCAGTACGTACACTCGCGAGACTCTCGGTCGGTGTTGAACGCCTTGGCCGCGTTCTCCGTCTTCACCGTCGCCGTCTTCTCGCCTTGCCGCTTGATGTGCTCATTCGTGAGCACCTTCACAACGTCTTGCGACCGCAGTTCAGCGCTGCTCATCTCCAGGTTGAGCACGACGTTCTCGTAGCTCTTGGGAGGCTGCGCAACAAGCAGATCGCCACGTCTTCATCCTCCATCTTCGCGCCGATGCTGCTGGGCTTGGCGCTGATGTTGAGGACCTCGTTGCAATGATGCAAGACGTTGCCGCCTTCCGACATCTCCATGCTGAAGAGTTGGCGCTTCAGGTAGATGCGTCCAGCCTTCTGCGAACCACCGTACAGCGTCTTCAGGCGCGACCAGGCAACCCACGCTTCCTCGCAGTCGTCGACCACATGGTGGTAGTCCGCGTCCATGTGGAGCAACATCAGTCCGAACGCGATGTTGCTCGACTTGACATAGTCGTCCTTGGCCCGCGAGTCCGTGAAGCTTGGCGTCGTCTCGCGGTTGACCACATGCCACGTCGACTTGGTCAGGAACACGCCACGCATGTAGCGGTTCCACGTCGCGTAGTTGTCCCCGTTGAACTTGTCAATGGTGACCTTGGTCGAGGCGTCTTGGGCAGAGGACATGGTGCTTGGGCTCATAACCTGATGGAAGGTATGGATCTTGGACACGAAGCTTGGACGAAGCGGAGAGAGGGACGTCGCAGACGGCAGGACCGGAGCGAAGACACTTGAGGGTAGAATGAAGATTCGAAAGTGATTGATTGATCGGAGCTTACACTGTCTTCACTACCTAGTCTGCATCCAATCATTTGGTGCATCCAATCACCAACACTCTGTGCTCGTCCAATCATCCTACTCGTCTAATCATCGGTGGCGTAAACAACGTACCATAATCATCGCGGGATCGTATTGGACCGGTTCGGGTTAACCGGTTAATGGGTACAACTGGTACACAGTACCCAAAACCGGCAACCCTCAATACGCCCCTCAATGCGAACACGCGTGGATACCGAGAGCAGCCGTCAGGTCTGTGTGGCGAGGTCCCGGGAGCGCCTTCGTCATGATGTCCGCCAGCATCACAGAAGTCTCGCAATACTCGAGCTTCACTTCACCACGCTTGACTTCGTCGCGGATGTGGTGGTACTTGATGTCGATGTGCTTGGCGCGGCCGTGGTTCACTGGGTTCTTCGTCATCTTGATGCACGACTGGTTGTCTTCGCGAATCTTGAGCTCGGGACCAGTCTCGTTGGCAAATACCAGAATCTCGCACAGCAGGCGATGAATCCACTTGCCTTCTTGAATCGACAGGCTGAGCGCGATGTACTCGGCTTCGCTTGTAGACAGCGAAACACTTGACTGCTTCTGCTGCCCCAACTCACTGGCGCACCCATCAGCATGAACGTGTAGCCGGAAGTCGACTTGCGATCCGCGAGGTCGCCAGCCCAGTCCGCATCGGAGTAACCACGAAAGTCAACGTCGTCAAACGGCTTGAAGCAGATACCATGCGTCTTGGTGCCTTGCAGGTAGCGAAAGATACGCTTGACCGCAACCCAGTGTTCCTCTTGAGGGTTCTCCATGAAGCGCGACACATAGCCACCAGCGTACGCAATGTCCGGGCGCGTGGCAGTCATGAGGTGCATCAGGGTTCCAACGGCTTCGCGAAATGGAGCATTCACCTTGGTCGCTGCGTCGCTTGGAACCAGTCGAGTGCTCATGTCGACGGGACTCACCACGGCCTTGCACTCGTCCATGCCGAAGCGCTTGAGAATGTCATCCACATAGCGCCGCTGGCACATCGTCACACTGCCGTCCGGGCCGTCCACCAACTCGATCCCAAGAACAAACGCGCACTTGCCGCTGTCAGTCATCTCGAAGCGAGTCTTGAGGTCCTTCTTCGTGCGTGCGATCAGCTCGGGTGAACTTCCGGTAATCAGCACGTCATCCACGTATACCAGCACGAGCACGCAGTGACCATCGACAACCTTGATGTAGAGGCATGGGTCGAAGGCCGACACTTGAAAGTCGATAGAGCACATGAACTCGTCGAACGTCTCGTTCCAAACGCGAGAAGCTTGCTTGAGACCGTAGATCGCCTTCACCAGTTCCAGACAGTCGAAGTCGCCATCCAGTTCGACGCCTTCAGGAACCACGCAGAACACCAGCTCCTTCATTATCCCGTATAGGAACGCAGTCACCACGTCGAGTTGGTCGAGAGGCCAGCCGAAGTACTTGGCGATCGCGATGATCATGCGCAGCGTCACGTACTTGACCACGGGCGAGAACGTCTCCGTGTAGTCGATGCCGTACTTCTGCTTGAAACCTTTGGCCACGAGGCGCGCCTTGTACTTCTCGATCGATCCGTCCGCTTTGCGCTTGATCTTGAACACCCACTTGGTGCCGATGGCGCGCTGTCCGTTGGGCAACTTGGCAGCACGAAACACACCACGAAGTCGCATCGACTTGAGTTCCGCGCGAATCGCCTTGCGCCAATGCACTTGATCAGGGCCGTTGACAGCTTCTTGAAACGTCGTCGGCTCCGATAAGTCTGCTGCTTCGACGGCGTTGGCACTGGCACGCCAAAACACCGGTGGAGTCGAATCATCGTCTTCATCTTGGTCTCCAGACTTTTCTTCTTCATCTCCGTAGGCTCGGTGCGAAGAGGAGTCGCTCGGCGCACTTGCTTCTTCCAGTCCAGGTCGATGACGCACAGCGCGCGGTCGACTGGCAGCCATCTTCGTCTCTTGGGCGATTCTTGCGCTTCCCTGCCTGCTTGTACTCCGTCTGGCGCGAACCGTCGTCGTCGATGTCGAGCGAATCGAAGTCCAGATCGTCGACATCTTCATCGGAAATCGCCGGAGAAAGTCCAAAGGTCGACTCATCGAAGTTGACATCGCGACTGATAACCACCTGCCCCGCCTCGATGTCATAAACTCGATACGCCTTGGACACTTCTTCGTAACCGAGGAACAGTCCGGCGCGAGCCTTGGGATCCCACTTGAGCCGCTTCTCCTTCGGAGTCAGGATGAACGTCCTACAGCCGAACACACGCATGTGCTTCACACTCGGCTTTGACTTGTACACGATCTCGAAGGGAGTCTTGTGCTCGATCTTGGGTGACGGCAGGCGGTTCTTCACGTAGATGGCCGTCATGGCCGCCTCAGCCCAGAAACACTTGTTCAGCTTGGCGTGATGCAGCATGCTGCGGCCGATCGTGACGATAGTCCGGATGGCTCGCTCTGCCGTGCCGTTCGTCTGGTGCGCGTACGGAACCGTGGTTTGCTGCTCGATGCCTTCGTCTTCGTAGAAGTCCTTGAGCGAGTTGGTTGCAAACTCACGAGCTCCGTCGTGCCGCACAAACTTGACCTTCTTGCCGAACTGCTTCTGCACCTTCATGATGTACGTCTTGATGCAGTCTTCGCTCTCCGACTTGGCACGCAGGCAGAAACCCTTCATGCATCCGCTGGCTTCGTCCACGATCAGCAGCAGGTACTTGCTGCCACCAAGTGAGTTTTCCTCCATGGGTCCGCAGATGTCGAAGTGGATCAGCTCGAACGTGTCGTAACGACGCTTGTCACGGTTGCTTGGAAACGGTTTTTGAACCATCTTCCCTTGCTGGCATCCGCGACACAGACTTGGTCCGCTCGACTTGGAAGGTGCCTTCGCGTCCTTGATCATGTGGTTGTCGACCATCTTGCGAAGCACCTCGACTGGAGCGTGACCCATGCGCGCGTGCAGGTCGACAATCTTGCCACTCGTCGCCGCATTCGCCGATCGCTGAGGCGTCATCAGCCAGTAGAGTCCATCCACGAGGTTTGCCGTCGCCACCACTTGCTTGGAGCCCTTGTGCGCAATCTGCATCTTGGTGCCGTCGAACACGACTTGGAACAGACCACTCTTGTTGATCTGTGGCACCGAGAGCAGGTTCTTGCTCATGCTTGGCACGTACAGCGCGTTCTTGATCTCGATCTCGCGCTCGTCGCCGTTGGGCAGGACCACTTGTTCCACGATGGTCCCCACACCCATGATGGCCGCCTTGTTGCCGTCGGCCACCGAAAGTTCGCCTTCGTTCCGCTCAATCAAATGGGCGAACTTGGCCTTGTCGTTGCAGATGTGGTGCGTTGCTCCGCTGTCGATCGCCCACATCCCGAGCATATCCTTGCCCGTCGAAATATCACACTCCAGTGAAGCCGCGAACGCAACTCGATCAAAGCCGTAGTCGTAGTTGTTGTCGTCGTTTCGCCACTGGGCAGTGTTGGCCCCGCGTCCACGGCCGTTGCCGCCGCGTCTTGGGCCCCGATTCTCGTCCTTCTGCTTGGTCCAGCACTTGTCAACTATGTGCCCCACTTTTCCGCAGTACGTACACTCGCGAGACTCTCGGTCGGTGTTGAACGCCTTGGCCGCGTTCTCCGTCTTCACCGTCGCCGTCTTCTCGCCTTGCCGCTTGATGTGCTCATTCGTGAGCACCTTCACAACGTCTTGCGACCGCAGTTCAGCGCTGCTCATCTCCAGGTTGAGCACGACGTTCTCGTAGCTCTTGGGAGGCTGCGCAACAAGCAGATCGCCACGTCTTCATCCTCCATCTTCGCGCCGATGCTGCTGAGCTTGGCGCTGATGTTGAGGACCTCGTTGCAATGATGCAAGACGTTGCCGCCTTCCGACATCTCCATGCTGAAGAGTTGGCGCTTCAGGTAGATGCGTCCAGCCTTCTGCGAACCACCGTACAGCGTCTTCAGGCGCGACCAGGCAACCCACGCTTCCTCGCAGTCGTCGACCACATGGTGGTAGTCCGCGTCCATGTGGAGCAACATCAGTCCGAACGCGATGTTGCTCGACTTGACATAGTCGTCCTTGGCCCGCGAGTCCGTGAAGCTTGGCGTCGTCTCGCGGTTGACCACATGCCACGTCGACTTGGTCAGGAACACGCCACGCATGTAGCGGTTCCACGTCGCGTAGTTGTCCCCGTTGAACTTGTCAATGGTGACCTTGGTCGAGGCGTCTTGGGCAGAGGACATGGTGCTTGGGCTCATAACCTGATGGAAGGTATGGATCTTGGACACGAAGCTTGGACGAAGCGGAGAGAGGGACGTCGCAGACGGCGGGACCGGAGCGAAGACACTTGAGGGTAGAATGAAGATTCGAAAGTGATTGATTGATCGGAGCTTACACTGTCTTCACTACCTAGTCTGCATCCAATCATTTGGTGCATCCAATCACCAACACTCTGTGCTCGTCCAATCATCCTACTCGTCTAATCATCGGTGGCGTAAACAACGTACCATAATCATCGCGGGATCGTATTGGACCGGTTCGGGTAACCGGTTAATGGGTACAACTGGTACACAGTACCCAAAACCGGCAACCCTCAATAGGTGCCGTCGAACACGACTTGGAACAGACCACTCTTGTTGATCTGTGGCACCGAGAGCAGGTTCTTGCTCATGCTTGGCACGTACAGCGCGTTCTTGATCTCGATCTCGCGCTCGTCGCCGTTGGGCAGGACCACTTGTTCCACGATGGTCCCCACACCCATGATGGCCGCCTTGTTGCCGTCGGCCACCGAAAGTTCGCCTTCGTTCCGCTCAATCAAATGGGCGAACTTGGCCTTGTCGTTGCAGATGTGGTGCGTTGCTCCGCTGTCGATCGCCCACATCCCGAGCATATCCTTGCCCGTCGAAATATCACACTCCAGTGAAGCCGCGAACGCAACTCGATCAAAGCCGTAGTCGTAGTTGTTGTCGTCGTTTCGCCACTGGGCAGTGTTGGCCCCGCGTCCACGGCCGTTGCCGCCGCGTCTTGGGCCCCGATTCTCGTCCTTCTGCTTGGTCCAGCACTTGTCAACTATGTGCCCCACTTTTCCGCAGTACGTACACTCGCGAGACTCTCGGTCGGTGTTGAACGCCTTGGCCGCGTTCTCCGTCTTCACCGTCGCCGTCTTCTCGCCTTGCCGCTTGATGTGCTCATTCGTGAGCACCTTCACAACGTCTTGCGACCGCAGTTCAGCGCTGCTCATCTCCAGGTTGAGCACGACGTTCTCGTAGCTCTTGGGAGGCTGCGCAACAAGCAGATCGCCACGTCTTCATCCTCCATCTTCGCGCCGATGCTGCTGAGCTTGGCGCTGATGTTGAGGACCTCGTTGCAATGATGCAAGACGTTGCCGCCTTCCGACATCTCCATGCTGAAGAGTTGGCGCTTCAGGTAGATGCGTCCAGCCTTCTGCGAACCACCGTACAGCGTCTTCAGGCGCGACCAGGCAACCCACGCTTCCTCGCAGTCGTCGACCACATGGTGGTAGTCCGCGTCCATGTGGAGCAACATCAGTCCGAACGCGATGTTGCTCGACTTGACATAGTCGTCCTTGGCCCGCGAGTCCGTGAAGCTTGGCGTCGTCTCGCGGTTGACCACATGCCACGTCGACTTGGTCAGGAACACGCCACGCATGTAGCGGTTCCACGTCGCGTAGTTGTCCCCGTTGAACTTGTCAATGGTGACCTTGGTCGAGGCGTCTTGGGCAGAGGACATGGTGCTTGGGCTCATAACCTGATGAAAGGTATGGATCTTGGACACGAAGCTTGGACGAAGCGGAGAGAGGGACGTCGCAGACGGCGGGACCGGAGCGAAGACACTTGAGGGGTAGAATGAAGATTCGAAAGTGATTGATTGATCGGAGCTTACACTGTCTTCACTACCTAGTCTGCATCCAATCATTTGGTGCATCCAATCACCAACACTCTGTGCTCGTCCAATCATCCTACTCGTCTAATCATCGGTGGCGTAAACAACGTACCATAATCATCGCGGGATCGTATTGGACCGGTTCGGGTTAACCGGTTAATGGGTACAACTGGTACACAGTACCCAAAACCGGCAACCCTCAATACGCCCCTCAATGCGAACACGCGTGGATACCGAGAGCAGCCGTCAGGTCTGTGTGGCGAGGTCCCGGGAGCGCCTTCGTCATGATGTCCGCCAGCATCACAGAAGTCTCGCAATACTCGAGCTTCACTTCACCACGCTTGACTTCGTCGCGGATGTGGTGGTACTTGATGTCGATGTGCTTGGCGCGGCCGTGGTTCACTGGGTTCTTCGTCATCTTGATGCACGACTGGTTGTCTTCGCGAATCTTGAGCTCGGGACCAGTCTCGTTGGCAAATACCAGAATCTCGCACAGCAGGCGATGAATCCACTTGCCTTCTTGAATCGACAGGCTGAGCGCGATGTACTCGGCTTCGCTTGTAGACAGCGAAACACTTGACTGCTTCTTGCTGCCCCAACTCACTGGCGCACCCATCAGCATGAACGTGTAGCCGGAAGTCGACTTGCGATCCGCGAGGTCGCCAGCCCAGTCCGCATCGGAGTAACCACGAAAGTCAACGTCGTCACCCGGCTTGAAGCAGATACCATGCGTCTTGGTGCCTTGCAGGTAGCGAAAGATACGCTTGACCGCAACCCAGTGTTCCTCTTGAGGGTTCTCCATGAAGCGCGACACATAGCCAACAGCGTACGCAATGTCCGGGCGCGTGGCAGTCATGAGGTGCATCAGGGCACCAACGGCTTCGCGAAATGGAGCATTCACCTTGGTCGCTGCGTCGCTTGGAACCAGTCGAGTGCTCATGTCGACGGGACTCACCACAGCCTTGCACTCGTCCATGCCGAAGTGCTTGAGAATGTCATCCACATAGCGCCGCTGGCACATCGTCACACTGCCGTCCGGGCCGTCCACCAACTCGATCCCAAGAACAAACGCGCACTTGCCGCTGTCAGTCATCTCGAAGCGAGTCTTGAGGTCCTTCTTCGTGCGTGCGATCAGCTCGGGTGAACTTCCGGTAATCAGCACGTCATCCACGTATACCAGCACGAGCACGCAGTGACCATCGACAACCTTGATGTAGAGGCATGGGTCGAAGGCCGACACTTGAAAGTCGATAGAGCACATGAACTCGTCGAACGTCTCGTTCCAAACGCGAGAAGCTTGCTTGAGACCGTAGATCGCCTTCACCAGTTCCAGACAGTCGAAGTCGCCATCCAGTTCGACGCCTTCAGGAACCACGCAGAACACCAGCTCCTTCATTATCCCGTATAGGAACGCAGTCACCACGTCGAGTTGGTCGAGAGGCCAGCCGAAGTACTTGGCGATCGCGATGATCATGCGCAGCGTCACGTACTTGACCACGGGCGAGAACGTCTCCGTGTAGTCGATGCCGTACTTCTGCTTGAAACCTTTGGCCACGAGGCGCGCCTTGTACTTCTCGATCGATCCGTCCGCTTTGCGCTTGATCTTGAACACCCACTTGGTGCCGATGGCGCGCTGTCCGTTGGGCAACTTGGCAGCACGAAACACACCACGAAGTCGCATCGACTTGAGTTCCGCGCGAATCGCCTTGCGCCAATGCACTTGATCAGGGCCGTTGACAGCTTCTTGAAACGTCGTCGGCTCCGATAAGTCTGCTGCTTCGACGGCGTTGGCACTGGCACGCCAAAACACCGGTGGAGTCGAATCATCGTCTTCATCTTGGTCTCCAGACTTTTCTTCTTCATCTCCGTAGTCTCGGTGCGAAGAGGAGTCGCTCGGCGCACTTGCTTCTTCCAGTCCAGGTCGATGACGCACAGCGCGCGGTCGACTGGCAGCTTCATCTTCGTCTCTTGGGCGATTCTTGCGCTTCCCTGCCTGCTTGTACTCCGTCTGGCGCGAACCGTCGTCGTCGATGTCGAGCGAATCGAAGTCAGATCGTCGACATCTTCATCGGAAATCGCCGGAGAAAGTCCAAATGTCGACTCATCGAAGTTGACATCGCGACTGATAACCACCTGCCCCGCCTCGATGTCATAAACTCGATACGCCTTGGACATTTCTTCGTAACCGAGGAACAGTCCGGCGCGAGCCTTGGGATCCCACTTGAGCCGCTTCTCCTTCGGAGTCAGGATGAACGTCCTACAGCCGAACACACGCATGTGCTTCACACTCGGCTTTGACTTGTACACGATCTCGAAGGGAGTCTTGTGCTCGATCTTGGGTGACGGCAGGCGGTTCTTTACGTAGATGGCCGTCATGGCCGCCTCAGCCCAGAAACACTTGTTCAGCTTGGCGTGATGCAGCATGCTGCGGCCGATCGTGACGATAGTCCGGATGGCTCGCTCTGCCGTGCCGTTCGTCTGGTGCGCGTACGGAACCGTGGTTTGCTGCTCGATGCCTTCGTCTTCGTAGAAGTCCTTGAGCGAGTTGGTTGCAAACTCACGAGCTCCGTCGTGCCGCACAAACTTGACCTTCTTGCCGAACTGCTTCTGCACCTTCATGATGTACGTCTTGATGCAGTCTTCGCTCTCCGACTTGGCACGCAGGCAGAAACCCTTCATGCATCCGCTGGCTTCGTCCACGATCAGCAGCAGGTACTTGCTGCCACCAAGTGAGTTTTCCTCCATGGGTCCGCAGATGTCGAAGTGGATCAGCTCGAACGTGTCGTAACGACGCTTGTCACGGTTGCTTGGAAACGGTTTTTGAACCATCTTCCCTTGCTGGCATCCGCGACACAGACTTGGTCCGCTCGACTTGGAAGGTGCCTTCGCGTCCTTGATCATGTGGTTGTCGACCATCTTGCGAAGCACCTCGACTGGAGCGTGACCCATGCGCGCGTGCAGGTCGACAATCTTGCCACTCGTCGCCGCATTCGCCGATCGCTGAGGCGTCATCAGCCAGTAGAGTCCATCCACGAGGTTTGCCGTCGCCACCACTTGCTTGGAGCCCTTGTGCGCAATCTGCATCTTGGTGCCGTCGAACACGACTTGGAACAGACCACTCTTGTTGATCTGTGGCACCGAGAGCAGGTTCTTGCTCATGCTTGGCACGTACAGCGCGTTCTTGATCTCGATCTCGCGCTCGTCGCCGTTGGGCAGGACCACTTGTTCCACGATGGTCCCCACACCCATGATGGCCGCCTTGTTGCCGTCGGCCACCGAAAGTTCGCCTTCGTTCCGCTCAATCAAATGGGCGAACTTGGCCTTGTCGTTGCAGATGTGGTGCGTTGCTCCGCTGTCGATCGCCCACATCCCGAGCATATCCTTGCCCGTCGAAATATCACACTCCAGTGAAGCCGCGAACGCAACTCGATCAAAGCCGTAGTCGTAGTTGTTGTCGTCGTTTCGCCACTGGGCAGTGTTGGCCCCGCGTCCACGGCCGTTGCCGCCGCGTCTTGGGCCCCGATTCTCGTCCTTCTGCTTGGTCCAGCACTTGTCAACTATGTGCCCCACTTTTCCGCAGTACGTACACTCGCGAGACTCTCGGTCGGTGTTGAACGCCTTGGCCGCGTTCTCCGTCTTCACCGTCGCCGTCTTCTCGCCTTGCCGCTTGATGTGCTCATTCGTGAGCACCTTCACAACGTCTTGCGACCGCAGTTCAGCGCTGCTCATCTCCAGGTTGAGCACGACGTTCTCGTAGCTCTTGGGAGGCTGCGCAACAAGCAGATCGCCACGTCTTCATCCTCCATCTTCGCGCCGATGCTGCTGAGCTTGGCGCTGATGTTGAGGACCTCGTTGCAATGATGCAAGACGTTGCCGCCTTCCGACATCTCCATGCTGAAGAGTTGGCGCTTCAGGTAGATGCGTCCAGCCTTCTGCGAACCACCGTACAGCGTCTTCAGGCGCGACCAGGCAACCCACGCTTCCTCGCAGTCGTCGACCACATGGTGGTAGTCCGCGTCCATGTGGAGCAACATCAGTCCGAACGCGATGTTGCTCGACTTGACATAGTCGTCCTTGGCCCGCGAGTCCGTGAAGCTTGGCGTCGTTTCGCGGTTGACCACATGCCACGTCGACTTGGTCAGGAACACGCCACGCATGTAGCGGTTCCACGTCGCGTAGTTGTCCCCGTTGAACTTGTCAATGGTGACCTTGGTCGAGGCGTCTTGGGCAGAGGACATGATGCTTGGGCTCATAACCTGATGGAAGGTATGGATCTTGGACACGAAGCTTGGACGAAGCGGAGAGAGGGACGTCGCAGACGGCGGGACCGGAGCGAAGACACTTGAGGGTAGAATGAAGATTCGAAAGTGATTGATTGATCGGAGCTTACACTGTCTTCACTACCTAGTCTGCATCCAATCATTTGGTGCATCCAATCACCAACACTCTGTGCTCGTCCAACCATCCTACTCGTCTAATCATCGGTGGCGTAAACAACGTACCATAATCATCGCGGGATCGTATTGGGACCGGTTCGGGTTAACCGGTTAATGGGTACAACTGGTACACAGTACCCAAAACCGGCAACCCTCAATAGATCCTGGCGTAGAGCGGATGGTCCTCACTCTACGTCTTCTCTTACTTAGCGCTCTGCACGGTCTCAGATGACGCTCTCTCTCTCTGTCTCTCGACCTTGTTCCGCGCGGTTATCGGGGCGCGTCCTTGGTCTTGTGTGCGGCGGTTATCAGGCCGCACGGTCCTTCACGTTCGGCGCCGGGTTATCGGGCGACGCCTTGGTGGTTTCGTTTAACGTGCCTTCCTTTCAGACACGGGTGTTGGGGGTGAGAACCGACTCAACGGACGGGGACGGGGACGGGGTCGCGGTTATCGGGGCGGCTTGTCGACGGGCGCTGGTCTTTCAACGAAAGTCTTCTTAATGCTAGTCTCTTAGAGAACTCAGGCGACGGAAGAAGGGCTTGCGTATCACAAAGTACATTCGGAACTAAGCCATACTCTATCCCTACCGATCCTTCGATCTTCCCATGG
>JAAKBD010000343.1:0-14635 GCA_012656105.1 Phytophthora syringae | reverse complement strand
ACGCAGTGACCATCGACAACAGAAGTGTAGAGGCATGGGTCGAAGGCCGACACTTGAAAGTCGATAGAGCACATGAACTCGTCGAACGTCTCGTTCCAAACGCGAGAAGCTTGCTTGAGACCGTAGATCGCCTTCACCAGTTCCAGACAGTCGAAGTCGCCATCCAGTTCGACGCCTTCAGGAACCACGCAGAACACCAGCTCTTCATTATCCCGTATAGGAACGCAGTCACCACGTCGAGTTGGTCGAGAGGCCAGCCGAAGTACTTGGCGATCGCGATGATCATGCGCAGCGTCACTGCTTGACCACGGAGAACGTCTCCGTGTAGTCGATGCCAACACTTCTGGCAGAAACCGCTGGCCACGAGGCGCGCCTTGTACTTCTCGATCGATCCGTCCGCTGCGCTTGATCTTGACACCCACTTGGTGCCGATGGCGCGCTGTCCGTTGGGCAACTTGGCAGCACGAAACACACCACGAAGTCGCATCGACTTGAGTTCCGCGCGAATCCTTGCGCCAATGCATGATCAGGGCCGTTGACGGCTTCTTGAAACGTCGTCGGCTCCGATAAGTCTGCTGCTTCGACGGCGTTGGCACTGGCACGCCAAAACACCGGTGGAGTCGAATCATCGTCTTCATCTTGGTCTCAGACTTTCTTCTTCATCTCCAGTCTCGGTGCGAAGAGAGTCGCTCGGCACTTGCTTCTTCCAGTCCAGGTCGATGACGCACAGCGCGCGGTCGACTGGCAGCTTCATCTTCGTCTCTTGGGCGATTCTTGCGCTTACCTGCTTGTACTCCGTCTGGCGCGAACCGTCGTCGTCGATGTCGAGCGAATCGAAGTCCAGATCGTCGATCTTCATCGGAAATCGCCGGAGAAAGTCCAAAGGTCGACTCATCGAGTTGACATCGCGACTGATAACCACCTGCCCCGCCTCGATGTCATAAACTCGATACGCCTTGGACATTTCTTCGTAACCGAGGAACAGTCCGGCGCAGCCTTGGGATCCCCAGGCCGCTTCTCCTTCGGAGTCAGGATGAACGTCCTACAGCCGAACACACGCATGTGCTTCACACTCGGCTTTGACTTGTACACGATCTCGAAGGGAGTCTTGTGCTCGATCTTGGGTGACGGCAGGCGGTTCTTTACGTAGATGGCCGTCATGGCCGCCTCAGCCCAGAAACACTTGTTCAGCTTGGCGTGATGCAGCATGCTGCGGCCGATCGTGACGATAGTCCGGATGGCTCGCTCTGCCGTGCCGTTCGTCTGGTGCGCGTACGGAACCGTGGTTTGCTGCTCGATGCCTTCGTCTTCGTAGAAGTCCTTGAGCGAGTTGGTTGCAAACTCACGAGCTCCGTCGTGCCGCACAAACTTGACCTTCTTGCCGAACTGCTTCTGCACCTTCATGATGTACGTCTTGATGCAGTCTTCGCTCTCCGACTTGGCACGCAGGCAGAAACCCTTCATGCATCCGCTGGCTTCGTCCACGATCAGCAGCAGGTACTTGCTGCCACCAAGTGAGTTTTCCTCCATGGGTCCGCAGATGTCGAAGTGGATCAGCTCGAACGTGTCGTAACGACGCTTGTCACGGTTGCTTGGAAACGGTTTTGAACCATCTTCCCTTGCTGGCATCCGCGACACAGACTTGGTCCGCTCGACTTGGAAGGTGCCTTCGCGTCCTTGATCATGTGGTTGTCGACCATCTTGCGAAGCACCTCGACTGGAGCGTGACCCATGCGCGCGTGCAGGTCGACAATCTTGCCACTCGTCGCCGCATTCGCCGATCGCTGAGGCGTCATCAGCCAGTAGAGTCCATCCACGAGGTTTGCCGTCGCCACCACTTGCTTGGAGCCCTTGTGCGCAATCTGCATCTTGGTGCCGTCGAACACGACTTGGAACAGACCACTCTTGTTGATCTGTGGCACCGAGAGCAGGTTCTTGCTCATGCTTGGCACGTACAGCGCGTTCTTGATCTCGATCTCGCGCTCGTCGCCGTTGGGCAGGACCACTTGTTCCACGATGGTCCCCACACCCATGATGGCCGCCTGTTGCCGTCGGCCACCGAAAGTTCGCCTTCGTTCCGCTCAATCAAATGGGCGAACTTGGCCTTGTCGTTGCAGATGTGGTGCGTTGCTCCGCTGTCGATCGCCCACATCCCGAGCATATCCTTGCCCGTCGAAATATCACACTCCAGTGAAGCCGCGAACGCAACTCGATCAAAGCCGTAGTCGTAGTTGTTGTCGTCGTTTCGCCACTGGGCAGTGTTGGCCCCGCGTCCACGGCCGTTGCCGCCGCGTCTTGGGCCCCGATTCTCGTCCTTCTGCTTGGTCCAGCACTTGTCAACTATGTGCCCCACTTTTCCGCAGTACGTACACTCGCGAGACTCTCGGTCGGTGTTGAACGCCTTGGCCGCGTTCTCCGTCTTCACCGTCGCCGTCTTCTCGCCTTGCCGCTTGATGTGCTCATTCGTGAGCACCTTCACAACGTCTTGCGACCGCAGTTCAGCGCTGCTCATCTCCAGGTTGAGCACGACGTTCTCGTAGCTCTTGGGAGGCTGCGCAACAAGCAGATCGCCACGTCTTCATCCTCCATCTTCGCGCCGATGCTGCTGAGCTTGGCGCTGATGTTGAGGACCTCGTTGCAATGATGCAAGACGTTGCCGCCTTCCGACATCTCCATGCTGAAGAGTTGGCGCTTCAGGTAGATGCGTCCAGCCTTCTGCGAACCACCGTACAGCGTCTTCAGGCGCGACCAGGCAACCCACGCTTCCTCGCAGTCGTCGACCACATGGTGGTAGTCCGCGTCCATGTGGAGCAACATCAGTCCGAACGCGATGTTGCTCGACTTGACATAGTCGTCCTTGGCCCGCGAGTCCGTGAAGCTTGGCGTCGTCTCGCGGTTGACCACATGCCACGTCGACTTGGTCAGGAACACGCCACGCATGTAGCGGTTCCACGTCGCGTAGTTGTCCCCGTTGAACTTGTCAATGGTGACCTTGGTCGAGGCGTCTTGGGCAGAGGACATGGTGCTTGGGCTCATAACCTGATGGAAGGTATGGATCTTGGACACGAAGCTTGGACGAAGCGGAGAGAGGGACGTCGCAGACGGCGGGACCGGAGCGAAGACACTTGAGGTAGAATGAAGATTCGAAAGTGATTGATTGATCGGAGCTTACACTGTCTTCACTACCTAGTCTGCATCCAATCATTTGGTGCATCCAATCACCAACACTCTGTGCTCGTCCAATCATCCTACTCGTCTAATCATCGGTGGCGTAAACAACGTACCATAATCATCGCGGGATCGTATTGGACCGGTTCGGGTTAACCGGTTAATGGGTACAACTGGTACACAGTACCCAAAACCGGCAACCCTCAATAGGTGCCGTCGAACACGACTTGGAACAGACCACTCTTGTTGATCTGTGGCACCGAGAGCAGGTTCTTGCTCATGCTTGGCACGTACAGCGCGTTCTTGATCTCGATCTCGCGCTCGTCGCCGTTGGGCAGGACCACTTGTTCCACGATGGTCCCCACACCCATGATGGCCGCCTTGTTGCCGTCGGCCACCGAAAGTTCGCCTTCGTTCCGCTCAATCAAATGGGCGAACTTGGCCTTGTCGTTGCAGATGTGGTGCGTTGCTCCGCTGTCGATCGCCCACATCCCGAGCATATCCTTGCCCGTCGAAATATCACACTCCAGTGAAGCCGCGAACGCAACTCGATCAAAGCCGTAGTCGTAGTTGTTGTCGTCGTTTCGCCACTGGGCAGTGTTGGCCCCGCGTCCACGGCCGTTGCCGCCGCGTCTTGGGCCCCGATTCTCGTCCTTCTGCTTGGTCCAGCACTTGTCAACTATGTGCCCCACTTTTCCGCAGTACGTACACTCGCGAGACTCTCGGTCGGTGTTGAACGCCTTGGCCGCGTTCTCCGTCTTCACCGTCGCCGTCTTCTCGCCTTGCCGCTTGATGTGCTCATTCGTGAGCACCTTCACAACGTCTTGCGACCGCAGTTCAGCGCTGCTCATCTCCAGGTTGAGCACGACGTTCTCGTAGCTCTTGGGGAGGCTGCGCAACAAGCAGATCGCCACGTCTTCATCCTCCATCTTCGCGCCGATGCTGCTGAGCTTGGCGCTGATGTTGAGGACCTCGTTGCAATGATGCAAGACGTTGCCGCCTTCCGACATCTCCATGCTGAAGAGTTGGCGCTTCAGGTAGATGCGTCCAGCCTTCTGCGAACCACCGTACAGCGTCTTCAGGCGCGACCAGGCAACCCACGCTTCCTCGCAGTCGTCGACCACATGGTGGTAGTCCGCGTCCATGTGGAGCAACATCAGTCCGAACGCGATGTTGCTCGACTTGACATAGTCGTCCTTGGCCCGCGAGTCCGTGAAGCTTGGCGTCGTCTCGCGGTTGACCACATGCCACGTCGACTTGGTCAGGAACACGCCACGCATGTAGCGGTTCCACGTCGCGTAGTTGTCCCCGTTGAACTTGTCAATGGTGACCTTGGTCGAGGCGTCTTGGGCAGAGGACATGATGCTTGGGCTCATAACCTGATGAAAGGTATGGATCTTGGACACGAAGCTTGGACGAAGCGGAGAGAGGGACGTCGCAGACGGCGGGACCGGAGCGAAGACACTTGAGGGTAGAATGAAGATTCGAAAGTGATTGATTGATCGGAGCTTACACTGTCTTCACTACCTAGTCTGCATCCAATCATTTGGTGCATCCAATCACCAACACTCTGTGCTCGTCCAATCATCCTACTCGTCTAATCATCGGTGGCGTAAACAACGTACCATAATCATCGCGGGATCGTATTGGACCGGTTCGGGTTAACCGGTTAATGGGTACAACTGGTACACAGTACCCAAAACCGGCAACCCTCAATACGCCCCCTCAATGCGAACACGCGTGGATACCGAGAGCAGCCGTCAGGTCTGTGTGGCGAGGTCCCGGGAGCGCCTTCGTCATGATGTCCGCCAGCATCACAGAAGTCTCGCAATACTCGAGCTTCACTTCACCACGCTTGACTTCGTCGCGGATGTGGTGGTACTTGATGTCGATGTGCTTGGCGCGGCCGTGGTTCACTGGGTTCTTCGTCATCTTGATGCACGACTGGTTGTCTTCGCGAATCTTGAGCTCGGGACCAGTCTCGTTGGCAAATACCAGAATCTCGCACAGCAGGCGATGAATCCACTTGCCTTCTTGAATCGACAGGCTGAGCGCGATGTACTCGGCTTCGCTTGTAGACAGCGAAACACTTGACTGCTTCTTGCTGCCCCAACTCACTGGCGCACCCATCAGCATGAACGTGTAGCCGGAAGTCGACTTGCGATCCGCGAGGTCGCCAGCCCAGTCCGCATCGGAGTAACCACGAAAGTCAACGTCGTCACCCGGCTTGAAGCAGATACCATGCGTCTTGGTGCCTTGCAGGTAGCGAAAGATACGCTTGACCGCAACCCAGTGTTCCTCTTGAGGGTTCTCCATGAAGCGCGACACATAGCCAACAGCGTACGCAATGTCCGGGCGCGTGGCAGTCATGAGGTGCATCAGGGCACCAACGGCTTCGCGAAATGGAGCATTCACCTTGGTCGCTGCGTCGCTTGGAACCAGTCGAGTGCTCATGTCGACGGGACTCACCACAGCCTTGCACTCGTCCATGCCGAAGTGCTTGAGAATGTCATCCACATAGCGCCGCTGGCACATCGTCACACTGCCGTCCGGGCCGTCCACCAACTCGATCCCAAGAACAAACGCGCACTTGCCGCTGTCAGTCATCTCGAAGCGAGTCTTGAGGTCCTTCTTCGTGCGTGCGATCAGCTCGGGTGAACTTCCGGTAATCAGCACGTCATCCACGTATACCAGCACGAGCACGCAGTGACCATCGACAACCTTGATGTAGAGGCATGGGTCGAAGGCCGACACTTGAAAGTCGATAGAGCACATGAACTCGTCGAACGTCTCGTTCCAAACGCGAGAAGCTTGCTTGAGACCGTAGATCGCCTTCACCAGTTCCAGACAGTCGAAGTCGCCATCCAGTTCGACGCCTTCAGGAACCACGCAGAACACCAGCTCCTTCATTATCCCGTATAGGAACGCAGTCACCACGTCGAGTTGGTCGAGAGGCCAGCCGAAGTACTTGGCGATCGCGATGATCATGCGCAGCGTCACGTACTTGACCACGGGCGAGAACGTCTCCGTGTAGTCGATGCCGTACTTCTGCTTGAAACCTTTGGCCACGAGGCGCGCCTTGTACTTCTCGATCGATCCGTCCGCTTTGCGCTTGATCTTGAACACCCACTTGGTGCCGATGGCGCGCTGTCCGTTGGGCAACTTGGCAGCACGAAACACACCACGAAGTCGCATCGACTTGAGTTCCGCGCGAATCGCCTTGCGCCAATGCACTTGATCAGGGCCGTTGACAGCTTCTTGAAACGTCGTCGGCTCCGATAAGTCTGCTGCTTCGACGGCGTTGGCACTGGCACGCCAAAACACCGGTGGAGTCGAATCATCGTCTTCATCTTGGTCTCCAGACTTTTCTTCTTCATCTCCGTAGTCTCGGTGCGAAGAGGAGTCGCTCGGCGCACTTGCTTCTTCCAGTCCAGGTCGATGACGCACAGCGCGCGGTCGACTGGCAGCTTCATCTTCGTCTCTTGGGCGATTCTTGCGCTTCCTGCCTGCTTGTACTCCGTCTGGCGCGAACCGTCGTCGTCGATGTCGAGCGAATCGAAGTCCAGATCGTCGACATCTTCATCGGAAATCGCCGGAGAAAGTCCAAATGTCGACTCATCGAAGTTGACATCGCGACTGATAACCACCTGCCCCGCCTCGATGTCATAAACTCGATACGCCTTGGACATTTCTTCGTAACCGAGGAACAGTCCGGCGCGAGCCTTGGGATCCCACTTGAGCCGCTTCTCCTTCGGAGTCAGGATGAACGTCCTACAGCCGAACACACGCATGTGCTTCACACTCGGCTTTGACTTGTACACGATCTCGAAGGGAGTCTTGTGCTCGATCTTGGGTGACGGCAGGCGGTTCTTCACGTAGATGGCCGTCATGGCCGCCTCAGCCCAGAAACACTTGTTCAGCTTGGCGTGATGCAGCATGCTGCGGCCGATCGTGACGATAGTCCGGATGGCTCGCTCTGCCGTGCCGTTCGTCTGGTGCGCGTACGGAACCGTGGTTTGCTGCTCGATGCCTTCGTCTTCGTAGAAGTCCTTGAGCGAGTTGGTTGCAAACTCACGAGCTCCGTCGTGCCGCACAAACTTGACCTTCTTGCCGAACTGCTTCTGCACCTTCATGATGTACGTCTTGATGCAGTCTTCGCTCTCCGACTTGGCACGCAGGCAGAAACCCTTCATGCATCCGCTGGCTTCGTCCACGATCAGCAGCAGGTACTTGCTGCCACCAAGTGAGTTTTCCTCCATGGGTCCGCAGATGTCGAAGTGGATCAGCTCGAACGTGTCGTAACGACGCTTGTCGCGGTTGCTTGGAAACGGTTTTTGAACCATCTTCCCTTGCTGGCATCCGCGACACAGACTTGGTCCGCTCGACTTGGAAGGTGCCTTCGCGTCCTTGATCATGTGGTTGTCGACCATCTTGCGAAGCACCTCGACTGGAGCGTGACCCATGCGCGCGTGCAGGTCGACAATCTTGCCACTCGTCGCCGCATTCGCCGATCGCTGAGGCGTCATCAGCCAGTAGAGTCCATCCACGAGGTTTGCCGTCGCCACCACTTGCTTGGAGCCCTTGTGCGCAATCTGCATCTTGGTGCCGTCGAACACGACTTGGAACAGACCACTCTTGTTGATCTGTGGCACCGAGAGCAGGTTCTTGCTCATGCTTGGCACGTACAGCGCGTTCTTGATCTCGATCTCGCGCTCGTCGCCGTTGGGCAGGACCACTTGTTCCACGATGGTCCCCACACCCATGATGGCCGCCTTGTTGCCGTCGGCCACCGAAAGTTCGCCTTCGTTCCGCTCAATCAAATGGGCGAACTTGGCCTTGTCGTTGCAGATGTGGTGCGTTGCTCCGCTGTCGATCGCCCACATCCCGAGCATATCCTTGCCCGTCGAAATATCACACTCCAGTGAAGCCGCGAACGCAACTCGATCAAAGCCGTAGTCGTAGTTGTTGTCGTCGTTTCGCCACTGGGCAGTGTTGGCCCCGCGTCCACGGCCGTTGCCGCCGCGTCTTGGGCCCCGATTCTCGTCCTTCTGCTTGGTCCAGCACTTGTCAACTATGTGCCCCACTTTTCCGCAGTACGTACACTCGCGAGACTCTCGGTCGGTGTTGAACGCCTTGGCCGCGTTCTCCGTCTTCACCGTCGCCGTCTTCTCGCCTTGCCGCTTGATGTGCTCATTCGTGAGCACCTTCACAACGTCTTGCGACCGCAGTTCAGCGCTGCTCATCTCCAGGTTGAGCACGACGTTCTCGTAGCTCTTGGGGAGGCTGCGCAACAAGCAGATCGCCACGTCTTCATCCTCCATCTTCGCGCCGATGCTGCTGAGCTTGGCGCTGATGTTGAGGACCTCGTTGCAATGATGCAAGACGTTGCCGCCTTCCGACATCTCCATGCTGAAGAGTTGGCGCTTCAGGTAGATGCGTCCAGCCTTCTGCGAACCACCGTACAGCGTCTTCAGGCGCGACCAGGCAACCCACGCTTCCTCGCAGTCGTCGACCACATGGTGGTAGTCCGCGTCCATGTGGAGCAACATCAGTCCGAACGCGATGTTGCTCGACTTGACATAGTCGTCCTTGGCCCGCGAGTCCGTGAAGCTTGGCGTCGTTTCGCGGTTGACCACATGCCACGTCGACTTGGTCAGGAACACGCCACGCATGTAGCGGTTCCACGTCGCGTAGTTGTCCCCGTTGAACTTGTCAATGGTGACCTTGGTCGAGGCGTCTTGGGCAGAGGACATGATGCTTGGGCTCATAACCTGATGGAAGGTATGGATCTTGGACACGAAGCTTGGACGAAGCGGAGAGAGGGACGTCGCAGACGGCGGGACCGGAGCGAAGACACTTGAGGGGTAGAATGAAGATTCGAAAGTGATTGATTGATCGGAGCTTACACTGTCTTCACTACCTAGTCTGCATCCAATCATTTGGTGCATCCAATCACCAACACTCTGTGCTCGTCCAACCATCCTACTCGTCTAATCATCGGTGGCGTAAACAACGTACCATAATCATCGCGGGATCGTATTGGGACCGGTTCGGGTTAACCGGTTAATGGGTACAACTGGTACACAGTACCCAAAACCGGCAACCCTCAATAGATCCTGGCGTAGAGCGGATGGTCCTCACTCTACGTCTTCTCTACTTAGCGCTCTGCACGGTCTCAGATGACGCTCTCTCTCTCTCTGTCTCTCGACCTTGTTCCGCGCGGTTATCGGGGCGCGTCCTTGGTCTTGTGTGCGGCGGTTATCAGGCCGCACGGTCCTTCACGTTCGGCGCCGGGTTATCGGGCGACGCCTTGGTGGTTTCGTTTAACGTGCCTTCCTTTCAGACACGGGGTGTTGGGGGGGTGAGAACCGACTCAACGGACGGGGACGGGGACGGGGTCGCGGTTATCGGGGCGGCTTGTCGACGGGCGCTGGTCTTTCAACGAAAGTCTTCTTAATGCTAGTCTCTTAGAGAACTCAGGCGACGGAAGAAGGGCTTGCGTATCACAAAGTACATTCGGAACTAAGCCATACTCTATCCCTACCGATCCTTCGATCTTCCCTTTTTCTTACCTAGCCCTAACCTGACGTGCTTCCCGCGGTCTGGCTCGAACCTGATTTGTACCCTATACCGTGTACCGCGTCTCCCGATCTGCGAGACGCGTCTTTCGTTGCCAAGGACGGGGTCCACATACGGACCGGCTCAGAATCAGAATCAGAATCAGATCTGAGCTCTGGGTCCGTCGCCATCAATCGGGGTCCCGTCACTCCCTCTGGCGACATTCGCGTTTCTCCCGTCTTTCTTGAGCCCACTTCACCACATCCGTCCCGCCGCTATCTGCGCATACTCCCCAGGTAGGTGCCGCATAGCGGACTCTGGCCTCTTGGTGTACTCATGCTATGTATTCGTCTCTCTAGCATGGCTTCGTCTTCCAGCTCGTCTCCTTCGCCTCCAGGATCCCCGGTGGTCGATCTCGGCGACGACGACGTCGTTCGGGGCTGCGCGGTGTGCGAGTACGGTGCACGTGCGCCGCCACTCCCACGCGACCTCCAGTCGTGATTCCCCCATGGGCCAGCCCATGACGTCGGTCGGCAACTTGTTGGCCGACGCGAACCTTGTGGCGCGCGAAGCCCGCACGTTACGAGGGCGGCTGGAGCTGACGCGGGTCTTGAACGCGGGTTTGGCTGTTCACGCCCGGGTTCTCCATGATTGTAACGCGTCTCTACTTGAGAGGGCTCGGGAGGGCTACGACATGGGTAGCAGGACCATTCGGCAGCTGTACGAGCGAGCGGAGCTCGCTGAGCGTGAAAACCGGCGCCACGCAGACGCGGCTGCCGACTTGCGTGCTCGGGCAGGCCGTGCAGACGCCGCAGAGTCCCGTTACTCAGTCCTAGAGGCAACTACGACCGAGGAGGTGCATGCTCTGCAGGATGCACTCGCCCAAGAACGCGCCCGCGTAGTGGAGTTGTCTGCGCGCACGACGTGCGTCTGCACCTCGCGCACTTGCTCCTGGATCGCGCCCAAGTCACGTCGCACGCGTTCGATACGCTGAGCGGGACGCTGCGAGCCCTGCGCTTGACGCGCGTCCTCATCCCGTCCAGCCTGAAGAGCCCGCTGGGCATTCTGCAGCGCGGCAATATCAGTCCGCTGATACTCGAGAAGCCGCTCTGGAGCAGACGGTGCAGGCACCGGTGCGGCAGCGGCCACTCCGGGCTCCTCCACCCCTACGGGGTAATGATGGGGAGCCACGCTTCCATGTAGAGAAACTGGCGAACCACCGTAAGCGCGCGGGTGCGTACCAGTTTCTGGTGAAGTGGCGCGGCTACCCCGCGGCCGATAATACATGGGAGCCGGAATCCCGCCTCGTGGAGGACTGCGCCGACCTCGTGGACGCCTATGGGCGCTCCCACGTAGGTCTTAGGCGCTACCCGGCCCGAGAACGCTCTTAGGTTCCACTGGATGCACACGGTGCGACTGCTGCATCTTCTTCACTACCTCTTCGAGGATGATCTGAGGAGTGGGCAGGTGTCGTGGGTCCCATCGGTTGTAAAACCAATTGCCATCGGCGATCGCCTTCGCCATGCGAAATCGAAGGCGCCGCTGCGCCAACCAATCCAAGCGGTGTGGGGAGTTCATGAACTCTGCTACGGGGTAGCCAACGTGCTGGAGCCACGCTTTGAAGGACTCCTCGTAGGTCGCTCGTGCGAGCGCAGTGTCCTCATCGAGGATGAGGGGACACTGTTGACAGTTGGGCACGGCCACGCCCGGCTGCCGGCTTCGCTACAGGTACTCAGAGTACTCCCGACACGCTGTTCCAGCAACTGATCCCGAGTACGAGGGGTCGAGGCCTCAGCGTCACGCACACGAGCCTGCTCGGCAGCAACGCGAGCAGCTTCGATACGACCTCGGAGGTAGTCTCGGTTCTCCGGGCGAAGACGAGCAGGGTCAACCCCTTCGTCGGCACCCTCGTTGGTAATCACCAAGGGCTCCGAGGTCCGCGTCGCGGTGGGATTGGGAATTTCACCCTCTTCGGCGTTCTTTCCAAGGAGCTGCGCCCGCAGCACGGCCGTCTTGCCGCGAGGAGTTACGGGACTCCCAGGATGGCAAGCGCGTAGCGCCTCGGCGAGCTTGGGCGACTCGTAGCCCGCGTTCATATCCGTGTCGGAGTCGTCGTAATCAACTTGGAGCGAGGGGTCCTCGTACTCCGGAGGAGTTGTCGCCTTGGAGGGAATAGGAGCCTTCTCCTCGACGTCCTCCATGTGGGTGTCGCCCGTGGCAGGTGCATCGGAGGTGTGGACGATGTCGTCCTTCTCCTCCTCTTGGTCACCTCGGACGAGGTTTGGGTCGTCGCTCACCGAGCTATCAGAGTAATACGGACCCGGGGTCGCGTTGTGATGGCGCTTGCGGTGCCGCGCTGCAGCCACGGATGCTCGTCGAGCAGGAGATTTCTCCTTGGGTGTCTTCCGCGCTTTGGCTGGAGCAGCACCTCCTTTGGCGGACTGTGTCCCGGTCGTCTTCTGCTTCTTGGGGACAGCGCTTGTCTTGGAGGCAGCGCCCTCCCGCCCTTGGCGGTCTTCTCCTTCGGAGCCTTCCGCTTCTTCGTTGCCGAGACGGCTATGGCTTGGGCAGCCGGCTTCTTCGTGGCCGAATCGGCGTTCACCTTTGTGGTCCGCGTCTGGCTTCTCGTCTTGAGGCCGGATGAAGAAGGCGTCGCCTTCTTGGGCTCCAGCTCCTTCTTGGTACCACCATGCGTGGCAGGAGTGGGAGACGTCGCGTCCGCGATCTTGGGACCCAAGCTGGCGGCCGGGACGCCGATCGTATTCGCGTCCTCCGCCTTGGAGTCCGTGGTCTCCTTCTCCAGAGTGCCTGGCACGTCGGTCACCTTGGAGGGTGACTTCGCAGGGCTCTTGGAGCTGGTGTCTTCGTGTGCGGAGGTGCTCTTCGAGCCAGCGTCCCCTTCCGCAGTCTTCGCAGTGCCCGCAGGGCTTGTCTTGTCTTCGGCGCCGGTCTTCGCGTCGCCCGAGGGGCTCTGGGCAGCATCGGCGGTCTTCGGCGCGCTCGCAGGACACTTCTTAGTGTCGGTCTTCTTCTCCGCGTCGCCCGTAGGGCTCTTCTTCGCGTCGGTCGCCCTCTTCGCGTCGGCGGTGCCCGAAGGGCCCTTCTTGGTGTCGGCGGCCTTGGTCATGGCCTGTGGCCGGTGCTTGTGGGGTCGGTGGCGTTTCGAAGAATGAGGCTTTGCCGTCGGGGCGCACGGTGTGCTCGCGTTTCGCTGGATTCCCCGCTCCGTTCCCAGATTGGGATCCGACGGTGTTTCCCGTTTGGGTGTGGGAGGGTGTAATAGGGCGGAGCCCGGCTGATGGTTTGTGACCAATTCTAGAACATGGTGTGTGGCACACATGACTACACTGGTACATGGATACATGATGTTGAGCACACACATGAGGTACAATCATTATTCTACTAGGTACGATTGGTACTTACGAGAGACGACATAGCTTGAGAGCCACTCATTTCGAACTAGTGACTTCAGGGAGGCATTAATACTGGGATAGGAAGCAACGAAGTGCTGGATAGTACAGCCCAGGGAGGATTAATTGCATGACCGTGGATGTCCGCATTGAACCGGTAAATAACTGGTATTCGTGTCCATTGCAGTCAATCAGGATCAGGGCGAGAGCCACGCCATTGCATCGATTTCAATCCATCATTTTCGATCTCTAAAATGACGATCGAAGGAGTTCATATATCTCAAACACTGATAGAATGATGGAAATATGATAGATAGTAATTGCTTGTTAGCAGGGAAAGTCAACCATACCAGTATATGGTTTTGTCTTGCTTTGCAGAAGAGGCGAGCTAAGAGCCACCCGATGTGATGTTGAAATGGCCTTCTATTTGGTGTTATTTTTATTTTTGGTTTCTATAGAAGCCTGATATGCAGTAAGACGCGAGACAATGTCTGGTGGAGCTAAGAGCCACCCTAGCAGATGCTGCGGCTGCAACGCAGCCGCAGGAGATGCTACCAAAATGGGGTACCGGTACGTGTAATTTGGTAATGTGTTACCCTCTATAAGGTTCGTGTGCGAATTGCTGTGTGAAGTTGATAAATGCAAGCGTGTCGAGGTTCCTGTCACGTTTGAGGCGGTTCACTACCTAGGTAACCACTGCCTGTTGAAAATGAACAGGTTTCGATTTTATGTGGTCTATCGGGTCATTCATACAACCAACTTTGCCAACCTCGTCAAATGTCAGCACGGCTTCTTCTGGCCAAACGGCACGAATTTTGATAGAAGCGCGTAAACGGTAATTTTTGTTGCTGCTATCAGAGCTGGTGAATCAGAGGCCACTTGAAGCGTTTGGCCGGACCCCGGGTCCCCGCAAATAAAACCGAGGATGAGAGGAATTATTTATTTAATTTTCGTAAAGCGGTTATCGCGAGCTGTTTGTGCCAGCATTTTGAAGAATTTGGGAAGCTTCCGCCCGCTGCGTACAATCACCACGACACACAACTGTCTGAGAAGAAGATGAAGTCGCTCTCTGCAAAATATTGTTGGATTCCGCAGAAGTTTTGAGCTACTATACCTCGGTTCCCGCATGCACCAACTATACGCGATATTTTCAGAACAAACGAGAAACCCCGGTCGCCCCAAGAAAGAAAAGAAGGTAAAGACAAATTAGCATTTCATCCTGCAGTTCTTCAGTGCAGCGGACAACTACTGTAAGCTTAGCAAACACTTTACCAATTCAAAGTACATTTTCAATACCGAGATAATATCGGTAGTTTTCCCAGCTGGCGGGGCAGGCTGGGACACCGGGTTCCGGCCAAACGCTTCACTTGTTCCCTATCCCAGCCTTCGCGTAGCCCTAGTTAGGCGGTTTACAGTATCTAGGAACTTTAGAGCAAAGTAAATAAAGTTCAGTTTACTCTAACCTGGAAGTTCGCAAGTCGTTTGGAACGACCCCGGAA
>JAAKBD010000342.1:0-13668 GCA_012656105.1 Phytophthora syringae | reverse complement strand
GTACACTGGTACATCGATACATGGGTACATGGATACATGGTACACATAGGTACATGGGTACATGGTGTTGGACACACTTGAGGTACAACCATTATTCGACTAAGTACGGTTCGTACTTACGTGAGACGACATAGCTTGAGAGCCACTCATTTCGAACTAGTGTCTTCAGGAGGCATTCTTTAGGCAGTCTACGGTATCTAGGAACTATTGAGCAAAGTAAATAAAGAAACAGTTTAACTTTAACCTGGAAGTTCGCAAGTCGTTTGGAACGACCAAGAAAAGTAGGGCTTTCCTTAGCGATAAGAACACAGAGACGCAGGGCGTCTGTCTCGGTTCTAAGCTACGCTTCCTGAAGCACAAGGTGCGTGTGACCCCGTCACAGGAGAAGCCCATTGTCTCAGATGGGAGCTCCGGCCTAAAAGGAGGCGGTGGGAGCTGGTGTCACCAGATTCTGTGAAGTTGTTAGTGGAATTCTGACAAATTATTGATTTATAGGAGATTTGTACGACGAGGACGATTTGGATCAGGTACTGGACTCGAACGTCAAGACGGAGGCAAGTGGTGCGGTGCAGAAGCTGATTCAGCTCCAGTGCCGAAGTATTTGCGTGAGATCGCCACAAAGGGGGCGCGCGTGTTGGCAGTCGACGGGGAGCCCGTGGGTCCAGCATTTGAGGCATTTTACTAGCGTGAAATTGCTCGTGAAAATCTGACAAATTATTGATTTATCTTACCGGTGCACTTCAACACAGCCAATGACAAGCAGGAATATTATCCAATCATAAGAGAGTTGCAATCCAGGTTCCAGAAATGGCTGGTACTTATACAGTGACCTTGCATTGTGAATCCCATCCAAATTTGGGTACTTTGGGCGATTGGTCAAATAGCCTTTAAATCGAACAACTTCTCTGATCGTACAAAACAATTTTTTCTCTTGAGGTAGCACCTTCCTGCTGGGTGGCACACATACACAAGAAACACCACAACAGGGTGTCTATGTCTAGCGGCAAGCTCGTTTGTGGTTATTGCTAATTGTGCTTTAACAAGATACTTACGCTGTGTTACCCTTTGCTTTCCCTAAACTAGTTCCCGTGACTTGCAAGATGGAGGATGCTGTCACTAAGCAGCACACCCATCCGAACACCGTCTTTCACTGTTTGTACGGGTTCTATTGTCTCGGATATACGCGAAAGGAGCTCGCTCGAGCATATAACAAGTCGCCGAGTACGATTAGTAACTGGATAACTGTATACGAGCAAACTGGCACGTATCAGCGAGCCCACAAGACTGCAGTTTGCACGTATACTGTCTCACACAGGCAGTGGATTTGTCAATTTTACGCGAAGCAGCCTGTGGCATACTTTGATGAAGCACAAGAGGCTTTTAAACGAGTCTGTAATCAGTCGATTTCAAAATCTACGGTTTGGCGAATCATTCATGAATCCGGCCTGTTTTGGAGCGCCGTGCGATGCACATTAAAGAAAATGGACGTGTTTCGTTTCGTAGAAGAGCTGTCATATATAATGTGTCATCATAATCTCGTCTTCTTGGACGAGGTGTCATTTGATAACTGTCGCATGGTGAGAAAACGAGGATATGCACTCAAAGGTCAGACGATTGCAATCAGGGGAGATTTTCAGCGGAAGCCTAGAATTTCAGTATTGGCGTTCATTGGTGTTTACGGTTTGATTGATTATTACGACGTTCTGGGTACTTTTGATCGAGTGTTGCCGAGATTTTGCGTGTTCATCGAGCGGTAACGTTCGACAGTACCCGGGCTCGCATTCCGTGTGGATGCTTGATGGCGCCTCCATCCACCGACACCCTGAAATCGTCAACTTCGTCAGAAGTATTGGCATCGTTCCGATTTTATTGCCTGCGTACTGCCCATTTTTAATCCTATCCAATTTCTGTTTGGGTACGTCAAGAAGTCCTTCCAACGGCACTACATGGAGACAAGTGGCCGCGAGCTACTCCCATTTGTTGTGAGGACGTTTAGCAGGTCTAAAGATATTTCAATGGCGCGGGCATTTGATCATTGTGGCTGGAAGGTGCAGGAACATTTTGACCCTACTGGTCCAATGTTAGCTGAAAGGAGACATGTTCCTGACATTTTCGGACACGAGCGTCGAGGACCTCAATGAAGAGGGTCTAGGGTTTCGGAGAGACGAATCTCGATGTGAATAGCTTTACATTGCAGCACGTCAATCAAACTAGCAAGTGGATCGGCTAGATAGTGGTGGAGTTGGTAACTCACGCATTTCCCAACACTCCGTCGAAAGAAGTACATCACATTTAAACGGCTTCAGCCAATACAACCATCCATGGTAACTCGACTTCAAATCTAAAGCTACTCTTGATGCTCGCTGTCGTCTAGGTTAGTCAGTCCGGGGAGCGGGTCAATCACATCTTGCAACGGTGGTGGGTGGATGTCGGTACTAAATGCTGCAATGGTGCGTTTTCGTGCCTCTAATTGATCCCGCTGATTATCCAACAGCGCTCCATGCGCTGTCCAGACTTCCTTCAGTTTCTTGTTGTCTTTAATGGACGCATTGAAGACGTCTAGCGCCAGCGATGCTGAGTGAGACAGCCCTGATAACTGACGCTCAGCTGAGGCTTGAGCAAGTTTGCTATGTAATCTGGAGGGGTTCTAATATCATACAAACCCAACTCGAACGGTCTAAACCGTGCATGATGTGGTTGGCCCACATCCGCCAAACGCCTGCATCACACTGGAATGTTCCAGCCCAAACGTCTTGAAGTTGCGCTACAATATCCCGTGGTGAGCTCTCCGCTGCAGCACCAGAGCGATCGGTGAAAGCAGGTCGTATGCACGCGTCAAGAAACGCCTCCAAATCTTGAGCTTTAGTGATGGCTATGCCATATTCATTTATCATAAACCGCACAGTTCATGCCATTAACGCACTGTCTAGCGCAAAGGACAGGATGCCCTATTCCTCGCATTGTCTTCATTAGTGGAGATGACGAACGTGAGTTCCCTTTCCGGCTACGACGCAGACAGTTCCCGGTGCAACCGGCTTTCGCAATGACGATCAACAAGGCCCAAGGACAGACTGTAAACAACTTGGGGCTGTACCTGGCCACACCTTGCTTTTCACACGGTCAGCTGTACGTGGCGCTTTCAAGGGTTACTGCGAGATCCAGGTTCAAGGCGCTAATCGAGTACCCAGATTTGGAAGAGGAGGATGGTGTCTACACTCACAATATCGTGTACCGGCAGATATTCGACACGGAGTAGTCATTTGGGTAATGTTTCGTAATACATAGTTTTACATAAGAAGTGAATGTTCGAATAAAGGCCGGAGCGAAGCGGAGGCCAGTTCTCATAGCAACGAATAAGCCCACCGGAGCACAGCGCAGGCGGCACTCACCACTGTGACCAACCACAGACCTATCGCCGCGTAGCGGCGGCGCCGGCTAGTCTTAAAGCTTCTACGCCAGTTTGGTGTCTGTCTGTCCGTCTGTCGGTCCGTCGGCTCACGCATATTCGGCCTTTTCATTGGCCATAATTTGCCGCCGAGCAAAGCGAGGGGGCCTCATTGGACAAATTGCTGTCGTTAGCTGCCGAGCGGAGCGAGTGGCCCTCATTGGCTGAAATTGAACGGATATGATTGGACGATAATATAATGTGTGGGACACATTAACTATGTGAGCCACATTAACTACGTTACCCCTATTTGAATTCGAGCACGCACGCTGGGACGCCACGACGAGTACGCTTGCGGGTATCTATCTTAAAGCTTCTACGCCAGTATGGTGTCTGTCGGTCGGTCGGTCGGTCTGTCGGTCCGTCGGCTCACGCGTATCCGGACTTTTCATTGGTCATAATTTGCCGCCGAGCAAAGCGAGGGGGACCCTCATTGGACAAATTGTTGTCTTTAGCTGCCGAGCGGAACGAGGTGGCCCTGATTGGCTGAAAGCAGCGTGGCTCTGATTGGGCAAAACAAATTTGGAATTTCTCATTTCCTTTCATTTTGGAATTGGCGGCGACGTGCGGACACGACAGCAGGGCGCGGCGATTCTCGGGACGGGAGTGCGCACGCGCCGCAGACAAAGGTAGCCATAGATGAGTTGTATATGTTGCATGGTAATATATAAACTTTAAACTATGACGGTTTCGGGAGTGCTGCCTGTTGCGGATAACTGGTACCTTCAGGGCAACCGAGGGGTCACTGTGTGGGATTAGGATGAAGGCTGGTGCCTGCTTCGGCGGGGCCATGGGGAATGTTGTAGCGGGAGCCGTGCCACGACCATGTAGTCGAGACACCCCCATGGCGTATAGACACCAGGCAGTCCCTTTCGAATCTACAATATTGCCCATTTGCCGGCGTCACCTTATTATGGCTATTTGGTGACAATAGCATTTGGGTACTGTAGCCCCCATGCATGGCTCCGTTATTTGAAAGGTTGCAGCTGGCCCCGCCGCCGTCCCAAGAGATCAAGACCAGCCTTGCCACAACCCCGCTCGCAAGAGCCGCGACACTGAGGTGCCCATTATTGCCCGCCGGCTTAATGGGAAATCTCATACCAATCCGGGGTACTGGGGTGGATACATGTGGCGAGAAAAGCCGGTTTTTCCGGGTCGCCCACCCCAGCCTCGGGCCAGTTGTCGTGTATGGGACTGGCGCTTAGGATGGAGACATTTTAAGGTGCTTCCGTGTCCGTGGCAGGGCGCATGCAACCGCATGTTAAATTCCAAATAGACAGCAGAACTCGCTGTTTTGAGGACGAGCGTTTACTGTGTTATCGTATCAGTATCCTCCTTCCTATAGCTACAATGGCGCTAGTACTATTCAGTATTTACGCGGACTTTGGTCTGTGCGACCCTTTAACATCTATGATGCCAAAGGACGACTCCGCTCCCCAAAGAAAGAAAGAAACACAAAGCCCAATATTCTGACCCATTACCCCTTACAACCAAAAAGGTTAAAGCCCTGGCCGAGGGGCCCAGTGGCAAAGAAGCAGACAGTTCACCAGGGTCGCCAAAGGTAAAGTGACCAAAAAGCAAAGGTGGGGACTGCTCGCGCTTCAGCACAAAACTGAAGCTTCGTCTTCAAAGGTATTGAGACGTTGCGCCGAATCATGAGTGCTTAAGGGGTAACAGTGGAGGTGAGGTACCAAAAAGATGAACGGGGTTTTACTTGGCTATATGAGATGTTTTACTGTCGCATCGGGTTATGGTTCGCGTGTAATTCTGAATAATGCTGGGACTGTCGGTGTTAGGGAGGGAGGTTTATCGAAAGGGTAGCCAGTGCGTTGTGCCTGAAACGAGCTTTGACGAGATCATACCGTGGGTTCTGTTGTCGCCCCCGCCTTCGAGCATTTAGGTAGCCTAGGTCCTGTAAATGTTGCATATGCATTTCTCAGGGTAGTTCGTATTGATTGAGCGTTGGATCATATCTAACGCTCTGTCCAATGCTTTTCAAATGTGTTGGGCAGGTTACGAGTGACAAGAAATGCGGGACAGTATCGTGGGAACGAAACGAGCGCGGTACGAACTGCCTAGCTCCACATTAGCTGGTTTATTTTTCTGACTGTTGGTTATGCAGGGACACACGTCGCGAGCAACTTCAGCACCGATTTGACAATTCAACTGTCTTAAATGCAACACCAAGAGCGTACGAGTCACCCGGGTCTAAACGGAGGCGCGTCAATAGGCGACGCGCCGCAAGCAAACGGTTCAGAGAGGCGATGAATGAGATGGAGCAGCTTAGTTTTCAGGAGGAGAGTGGGCCCAATCCGCACTATTGCCCCCAGTACAACGGTCGCCGCTCCCGATTGTTCAATCGCCGAGGTAGTCGCGCCTAGCGTCGTCTCCACTGTTGCTGCGACTGTTGCGGATCAGCCAAGTGTGGTAGCGCCCGGTCCCCCGAGTGTACGTACTGCTCGGGCGGCAGCTATACGCGCGAAGGATGCGGAACGGGCTCGAGCTAGACGCGCCCAGAAGACGGCATCTCAACGCGAACATGAGAAGATACACAATACTGAGCGTCGCCGAGTACTGCGGGCTCAACAACGGCATGCTGCCCTCCAGGCCCAAAGCAATCGAGATCGACTTAAGGCAGAGTTTCCAGGTTGGCGCGACAGAACTGTGGAGGTAGCGGAGAATCATAGGGATACTTCTGCTCCCGTGGACACCCCGGTACCATCTGTCTCAGGTGGTAATGCGGTAGGATCGAATATCGATCTTCACCCACCGGAACCATGGCAATTGGCGCTATCGGCGGAAGCGTTGGATGCCTCACGTGAGCGGGACCGGCAATATCACGCGGGGGTACGTGCAGATCAAACGGAGGAGGTTAGCCAGGAAACTCGCCAGCGGGATCAGGAACGTCATGCGGAACTACGTGCGGAGCGAACGCAGGAAGAACGGGATGCCTACCGTCACCAAGACCAGATATACCATGAGTCCGTACGTGCGACTCAAACAGACGAACAGCGGGATGCCTACCGACTGCAGGATCAGGCGTACCGCGAGACTGTACGTGCGAGGCAAACGGAGGGCGAATGGGATGCCTACCGGCAGCAAGACCAGTCATACCGCGGGCTGCACGTGCGAGTCAAACGGATGAAGAGCGAGATGCCTACCGTCAGCAAGACCGGGAGAATCGCGAGGCTGTACGCGCGAGTCAAACTGACGACGTTCTACAGGCTGAACGACAGCCTGACCGGGAGTACCATGAGGCACTTCGCGCAGAACAAACGGAGGAACTCAGAGCGGCCGTCCGGGAGCGTGATCGATTGCGCCGGCAACAGAGACGGGCGGCACAACTGGATGAAGAGAAGGAAGCTGCCAACGAGAAGACGCGTATTCGGCGAAAGAGCACACGTCGGGGTCATGCTCTGGCCAACCACGAGAACTTTGACAAAGCCCAGGTTTCCGGAAATAACGTTGTAAACGGACGCCATCGGTTGCCCGACCAGTTGGAGTGCGGGTGGTGCAGTGCTTGGAAGTGGCCCGGTGAATCTCCGGTGTCTTGCTGCCTTGCGGGGCGGGTGCAACTTCCGCCGTTGCGCGCGGTCCCCGTGTGCTTCACCAGTTCTTCGGAGAGAAGGTGTTTCGAGACAGAGTGCGCGCTTACAATCAAGTGTTCGCTTTTACATCCATCGGGACGACTCAGAGCGACGGGCGCGGTTACGCCCGTCTCAATGAGGACAGAGATGTTCAAGGTCAGCGCGGTGTTTACACATATCGCATCCAAGGCGCCATGGGGCATTTCATGGGGTCGCTACTTCCTCATTACGAGCAGGGTAGTGACGGAGAGCTCGCACCGGCCAAGTTTGCGCAGATCTACATCGTCGACCCTGACATGGCAGCCAGAGCTGAGCGTCGACAGGGAATTTTGAACACCTCGACCGAAGGAAGTTGGAAGCGATTGAGAAGATCATGGATGAGATTAATCCTTTCGCAGCGCAATATCTCTCATTCGGAGATAAAATGCGAAAGGAGGCCGAGGAAGGAGTAGAGACTCCAACCGTCGTGTTCAAGTTACACGCTGACCATCGCCACCCAGGTACGCACAACTTACCGACGGTGTCTGAAGTGGGCGCTACGATGGTTGATGATGGGAACCTTTCCAAACACCGTGATCTCCTTCTATACAAGAAGGACGGTGGTCTTTTCGCTTATACGAAACTGGACCCATGTACGACCCGCTCCAGTACCCGCTGTTGTTCCCGCACGGTGAACTTGGGTGGACATACACAGACACTTACGCTAACGGCAGACTTTACAATAAAAACCGAAGATGTCGCTCCGGCAAGCTGTAGCCTACCGTTTGTTCCCAAAACCGGGCGATGGGTCTGTCCTGCATCTGGGCGGTAGACTCTTGCAGCTGTGGTGTGTGGATCAACGGGCTAGGTGGAACAAGAGAGCCTGAGGTGGGTTTCGGACAACCAGAAAACAATTCGAGCGGATCTGTATAGTGGTGTGAGGGACGCCTACCTCCAAGAGCAGACTGTGGTATTACGAGAGGGGAGGGGCTCTTATCCGAGTATGACTCAGCAACGCGCACGTTGAGGCCACCTGGGCATTCAGGGACGACTGGTAGTCGTCCCCCAATGTTCTTAACCGGGTTGGCAAGGCAATTGTGCTGCCTGGAAGTTACACGGGAGCCCCCGCGGCATGTACAAGGCCTACCAAGACTCTATGGCGATTGTGCGTGAATTTGGAAAGCCGGACATTTTTTGACGATGACTTGCAGCCCCGTGTGGGATGAAATAACGGAGTCTATGGAACCTCCGTTAACCGCGCAACACCGCCCAGACATCGTTGCTCGAGTTTGGCAGCAGAAATTAAGCGCCCTGTTGAACGACTTAGACGAAGGCGTACTGGGTCGTCTTCTCGCTCGGATATACGTTGTTGAATTTCAGAAACGGGGTCTTCCGCACGCGCATATTCTGATCGTCCTGGCGGAGGAGGACAAACCAAGGACGTGGCAAATTATCGACCAAATGGTGTCTGCAGAGATTCCCGATCCAGCCACCAACATTGACCTTTACAATACGGTCATGTCGTGCATGCTGCACCATCCATGTGGGGCTTTGAACCCGAATGCCGATGGCATGAAGGACGGGAAGTGCAGTAAAGGGTTCCCGAAGCCTTTGGTAGAGGTTACCAGGGCTAACGTAAACGGATATCCGCTTAATAGGTGCCGTCGACGCGAAGAAGGTGTACTGACGTTCAAAGGCAAAACGTATGACAACGCTACGGCTAACCAATGGGTCGTACCGTACAACCCGTACTTTTGCAGAAGTACAACTGTCATATCAACGTTGAGGTGTGTACCTCCTCACTGCAATTAAATACCTGTACAAGTACGTCTACAAGGGATCGGACCGGGCAGTGCTGACGGTCCAAGCCGTGAGGTGTCATCCAGATGACCCCGATGCTTCGACTTTGGAGCCGAACGAAGTGCTACGATACCTGAACGCGCGCTATTTATCTCCCATCGAATCCTGCATGCGACTTTTGAAGTACGTCATTCAAGGCAAGACCCACTCTGTGACGCTGCTTACTGTCCACATTGACGGAGAGCAGATGATTACATTCACTGGAGAGGACATTACGGAGGCCGTTCTTGAACGTTCAGCACATACCATGCTTACGCGCTTTTTCGAGTTGTGCGCCAGTGATGCGCCCGAGAACCAAATAGCTAAGCGAATGCTATACCAGGACATACCGAAGAAGTTCTGCTGGAGTGAAAACAAACGCTGGGTCCGTCGTAAGAAATACTGCGCTTCCATCGGGAGAATGATCCACGTTTCACCTCGAGATGACGAGCGTTTCCACGTCGAGGCCCACATCATTCGAGGACTTGAGAACGGTTCGTGGGGAGGTGTGTACCACGTATCATGCAGCAGCTCTCCGTGCAGGTTACCTGGATAACGATGCTGAATGGGTCAACTGTATGACAGAAGCGGCGGCGTATCGAATGCCATACCAGCTTCGACAACTGTTTGCTACACTGTTGGTGTACTCTAGGCCCACCGACGTTCGTGGTTTGTGGGATCAGTTCTACGACGAATTGTCGCAAGACATTGCGTAGCCACCGTGACTTGCGAGACCCGGTCAAATCATCCGTGATCATGTTCGAGACCTTGAAAAGCCTTAACGAATTGCTCCGAGTAAGTGGTTACTCCGTGCAAGACTACGATATTCCACAGCTCAGTGATTTCCCGTCATTGGTGCTCCACTCGCTCCTCGAAAACAGTCTAATTCGACGCGAAATGACGGCATACAACGCGTCCGCTTTGGAGGACATTGTGCGCACGGAAACCCAACTGAACGAAGGTCAGCGCATCATTTACGATCAAGTCATTCAAGCCGTCGAGACTCCTGAGGTAGGCAGAAAATTAGTTTTCATTGACGGACCGGGCGGGACGGGAAAATCAACACTGCTTCGGAACATTCTAGCAAAGGTTAGGTTGTCAGGGAAAATTGCTCTGGCATGTGCTTCCAGTGGGATTGCCTCACTTCTTCTCATGGGTGGGCGGACAGCGCACTCTACGTTCAAGATCCCGCTCAAGCTCGACGAGAATTCGACTTGCTCCATTTTCAAGCAGTCCCACTTAAAAGGACTGATTAAGGAGGCAAGCTTGGTCATTTGGGATGAGGCTCCTATGACACACCGACATGCGTTTGAAGCGGTGGATCGATCCCTGCGTGATTTGATGGACACGCCAATGGAACCCTTTGGGGGAAGATATTTGTTCTGTCTGGGGACTTCCGACAGATTCTACCAGTTGTCAAGAAGGGTACTCCTGCAGAAACAATTGACGCCTGTCTCAAGTCCTCTCCGCTGTGGCCCAAGTTCCAGCAAGTGCATCTTACAGAGAACATGCGGGTGCGTTCGGCCGATAATGCTACGAGCTCCGAAGAAATGGCTGCGTTTTCAGATTTTCTCCTCAAGGTTGGCGAGGGAAGGCACGACGTGAACTCCGATCTTGGTAACAAGTACATGAAGATCCCGAGCGACATGTTGATTGACAATCCCCGGAGGACCCGACCGACGATGCTGAAATCGTTCCGGGCGCCATTTCGAAGGGACTGGAGAGAATGATCGACGCGATGTACGCCGACATCAACAACCCAGACATAGCTACGGACGAATACTTTGCGAATCGCACAATTCTGACAACGACCAACAAGATGGTGCACCGAATCAATGACGCGGTTGCTGATCGACTACCCGAAACAGCGCACGAATACACATCTACGGATTCGGTGGAAGACGACGACGGCAGCTTTTTCGAACAAGAATTCCTTCACACGATCAACATCAATGGCATCCCGCCGCACAAGCTCAAACTTAAGAATGGCATTCCTATCATGATGATGCGGAATCTGAATCCAGACATGGGACTTTGCAACGGTACGAGGCTACGGGTGGTAGATCTGAAGCCACATGTTATCCACGCGACGATCATGACTGGAGAGCGCAGAGGGCAGGATGTCCTCATTCCGCGCATTGTCTTCATTAGTGGAGATGACGAACGTGAGTTCCCTTTCCGGCTACGACGCAGACAGTTCCCGGTGCAACCGGCTTTCGCAATGACGATCAACAAGGCCCAAGGACAGACTGTAAACAACTTGGGGCTGTACCTGGCCACACCTTGCTTTTCACACGGTCAGCTGTACGTGGCGCTTTCAAGGGTTACTGCGAGATCCAGGTTCAAGGCGCTAATCGAGTACCCAGATTTGGAAGAGGAGGATGGTGTCTACACTCACAATATCGTGTACCGGCAGATATTCGACACGGAGTAGTCATTTGGGTAATATTTCGTAATACACTGTTTTACATAAGAAGTGTATAGTCGAATAAAGGCCGGAGCGAAGCGGAGGCCAGTCCCCATAGCAACGAATCAGACCGCCGGAGCGCAGCGCAGGCGGCACTCACAACTGTGACCAACCACTGACCTACCGCCGCGTAGCGGCGGCGCCGGCTAGTCTTAAAGCTTCTACGCCAGTATGGTGTCTGTCTGTCGGTCGGTCGGTCTGTCGGTCCGTCGGCTCACGCATATCCGGACTTTTCATTGGTCATAATTTGCCGCCGAGCAAAGCGAGGGGGCCTCATTGGACAAATTGCTGTCGTTAGCTGCCGAGCGGAGCGAGGTGGCCCTGATTGGCTGAAATTGAACGGATATGATTGGCCGATAATATAAGTATGTGGTCCACATTAACTATGTGAGCCACATTAACTACCTGATATTCACATGTTACCCATATTTGAATTCGAGCACGCGCGCTGGAACGCCACGACGAGTACGCTTGCGGGTATGTATATGTGCCAGACCACTACGCACAGATAGTCCTAGGTCCCGACGTATTATTTTCAAACAATGACATGCCTCGACAGCATTCGATCCCTTTGGACAAAAGATATAGAAGACTATTGGCTTTGATTTCAAAATTTCACCATAGCAAAACCGGCGTATATACTGATGCAGCAAGTGGAGGACTTGCAGCGTCGCAATACAAGATGAGGCGCTGACCACGTTTCGCCGTAGTGTACACGAATATATGAGTTCGTCGTGCGCGAGGGCGTTGTGGGCATGTAGAGTGCTTTCACAGGTTTTTGATGTACATAGTGACTGACTATACAACACGATAGAGTATAACAATGTTATAGACGAAATACGATGATGTATATGTTTAGGAGATGGCGAGTTATATAGTTGCGGCGTTACTAGAGATGCGCAGATTAATACACATGGCTATATATGAGTAGCACGGTAGTAGTAGTAGTGAGTAGTCGGTTAGGACGTTGGTCGGGAGGCACTTGAGCCAGTAGTCACGCGGGGAGTACAACTTTGAAACTATAGCCAGTCCGTAAGTATACAAAATACAGATAACAGTTGGCACGAGGTGAGAGAGGAACGCTCGCGAGCAATTACCCGTACACTTTCGAACCGTGATGTCTTGGCAGACAACACCATTTCGGAGACATACGAGTAGTATTGACTGACCGTGCAAGCGTAGAAGAAAGTCCGAGCGCTTGAGTACTTGCAGCGGAGTTAAGAAGGCCGAAACGACATCAACACCGCATGGGTAGACATGACGTGAAGCTTCCACGATATACACTAATTCATAACCAGCATGACATGTCCAGTGAAGAGTACGCTGAAATATCTCCTTGCGTGGCACCCTGTGTGGTGCCGCTCATCAACGCGTCCGTCGAAACCAGAATTCACGAAACACGGGTCTTTCACTGCTGATACTTTTGTTATGTTATGACGACGACCGACGCGATGGGCACCCCACCAACGACGTGGTTGAGGAATGAAGGCATGTAACGATATACATCAAGGTAGTCAGTGGAAGGCGAGGACCACCACACTGATAAACCGTGCTTGCGGACCGACAACTTTCAACGCCGAACAAATATACATCAACAGATTCAGTGGAAGACGGCGACGGCAGTTTTTTCGAACAAGAATTCCTTCACGATCAACATCAATGACATCCCGTCGCACACAATCAAAGTAAAGAAGGGCATTCCGATCATGATGATGCGAAATCTGAACCTAGACGTGGGACTTTACAACGGGTGGTATATTTGACGCTTCAAGTCATGAACGCACTGTCTAGCGCAAAGGGCAGGATGTCCTCATTCCGCGCATTGTCTTCATTAGTGGAGATGACGAACGTGAGTTCCTTTACGACTATGACGCAGGCAGTTTCAGGTGTACCCGGCTTTCGCAAAGCGATTTACACGACCCAAGGACAGACTGCTCACAACTTGGGGCTCTCTCTGACCTATCCTTGCGTTTCGCACTGTCCACTGTACTTGATGACTATCCGGGTTACGATAAGATCGAGGTTCAAGGCGTTTATCGAGTACCCTGATTTGGAAGAGGAGGATGGAATCTACACCCACAATATCGTGTACAGACAGATATTCGACACGGAGTTGTCATTCGGGTAACGTTTCGTAATACATAGTTTTACATAAGAAGTGAATGTTCGAATAAAGGCCGAGCGAAGCGGAGGCCAGTTCTCATAGCAACAAATAAGCCCGCCGGAGCGCAGCGCAGGCGGCACTCACAACTGTGACTAACCACTGACCACCGCCGCGTAGCGGCGGCACCGGCTAGTTTTGTCCAATGAAAACCGGATATGCGTGAGCCGACGGACCGACCGACAGACAG
>JAAKBD010000341.1:0-27909 GCA_012656105.1 Phytophthora syringae | reverse complement strand
AAAGCTTCTACGCCAGTATGGTGTCTGTCGGTCGGTCGGTCGGTCTGTCGGTCCGTCGGCTCACGCATATCCGGACTTTTCATTGGCCATAATTTGCCGCCGAGCAAAGCGAGGGGGCCCTCATTGGACAAATTGCTGTCTTTAGCTGCCGAGCGGAGCGAGGCGGCCTGATTGGCTAAAAGCAGCGTGGCTCTGATTGGTCAAAACAAATTTGGAATTTCTCATTTCCTTTCATTTTGGAATTGGCGGCGACGCGCGGACACGACAGCAGGGCGCGGCGATTCTCGGGACGGGGAGTGCGCACGCGCCGCAGACAAAGGTAGCCATAGATGAGTTGTATATGTTGCATGGTAATATATAAACTTTAAACTATGACGGTTTCGGGAGTGCTGCCTGTTGCGGATAACTGGTACCTTCAGGGCAACCGAGGGGTCACTGTGTGGGATTAGGATGAGGGCTGGTGCCTGCTTCGGCGGGGCCATGGGGGATGTTGTAGCGGGAGCCGTGCCACGACCATGTAGTCGAGACACCCCCATGGCGTATAGACACCAGGCAGTCCCTTTCGAATCTACAATATTGCCCATTTGCCGGCGTCACCTTATTATGGCTATTTGGTGACAATAGCATTTGGGTACTGTAGCTCCCATGCATGGCTCCGTTATTTGAAAGGTTGCAGCTGGCCCCCGCCGCCGTCCCAAGAGATCAAGACCAGCCTTGCCACAACCCCGCTCGCAAGAGCCGCGACACTGAGGTGCCCATTATTGCCCGCCGGCTTAATGGGAAATCTCATACCAATCCGGGGTACTGGGGTGGATACATGTGGCGAGAAAAGCCGGTTTTACCGGGTCGCCCACCCCAGCCTCGGGCCAGTTGTCGTGTATGGGACCGGCCCTTAGGATGGAGACATTTTAAGGTGCTTCCGTGTCCGTGGCAGGGCGCATGCAACCGCATGTTAAATTCCAAATAGACAGCAGAACTCGCTGTTTTGAGGACGAGCGTTTACTGTGTTATCCTATCAGTATCCTCCTTCCTATAGCTACAATGGCTCTATGTACTATTCAGTATTTACGCGGACTTTGGTCTGTGCGACCCTTCAACATCTATGATGCCAAAGGACGACTCCGTTCCCCAAAGAAAGAAAGAAACACAAAGCCCAAAATTCTGACCCATTACCCCTTACAACCAAAAGGTTAAAGCCCTGGCCGCGGGGCCCAGTGGCAAAGAAGCAGACAGTTCACCACGGTCGCCAAAGGTAAAGCGACCAAAAGCAAAGGTGGGGACTGCTCGCGCTTCAGCACAAAAACTGAAGCTTCGTCTCCAAAGGTATTGAGACGTTGCGCCAAATCATGAGTGCTTAAGGGGTAACAGTGGAGGTGAGGTACCAAAAGATGAACGGGGTTTTACTTGGCTATATGAGATGTTTTACTGTCGCATCGGGTTAAGGTTCGCGTGTAATTCTGAATAATGCTGGGACTGTCGGTGTTAGGGAGGGAGGTTTATCGAAAGGGTAGCCAGTGCGTTGTGCCTGAAACGAGCTTTGACGAGATCATACCGTGGGTTCTGTTGTCGCCCCCGCCTTCGGGCATTTAGGTAGCCTAGGTCCAGTATATGTTGCATATGTATTTCTCAGGGTAGTTCGTATTGATTGAGCGTTGGATCATATCTAACGCTCTGTCCAATGCTTTTAAATGTGTTGGGCAGGATACGAGTGACAAGAAATGCGGGACAGTATCGTGGGAACGAAACGAGCGCGGTACGAAATGCCTAGCTCCACATTAGCTGGTTTATTTTTCTGACTGTTGGTTATGCAGGGACGCACGTCGCGAGCAACTTCAGCACCGATTTGACAATTCAACTGCCTTAAATGCAACACCAAGTGCGTACGAGTCACCCGGGTCTAAACGGAGGCGCGTCAATAGGCGACGCGCCGCAAGCAAACGGTTCAGAGAGGCGATGAGTGAGATGGAGCAGCTTAGTCTTCAGGAGGAGAGTGTGGCCCAATCCACACTATTGCCCCCCAGTACAACGGTCGCCGCTCCCGATTGCACAATCGCCGAGGTAGTCGCGCCCAGCGTCGTCTCCACTGTTGCTGCGACTGTTGCGGATCAGCCAAATGTGGTGCGCCCGGTCCCCGAGTGTACGTACTGCTCGGGCGGCAGCTATACGCGCGAAGGATGCGGAACGGGCTCGAGCTAGACGCGCCCAGAAGACGGCATCTCAACGCGAACGTGAGAAGATACACAATACTGAGCGTCGCCGAGTACTGCGGGCTCAACAACGGCATGCTGCCCTCCAGGCCCAAAGCAATCGAGATCGACTTAAGGCAGAGTTTCCAGGTTGGCGCGACAGAACTGTGGAGGTAGCGGAGAATCATAGGGATACTTCTGCTCCCGTGGACACCCCGGTACCATCTGTCTCAGGTGGTAATGCGGTAGGATCGAATATCGATCTTCACCCACCGGAACCATGGCAATTGGCGCTATCGGCGGAAGCGTTGGATGCCTCACGTGAGCGGGACCGGCAATATCACGCGGGGGTACGTGCAGATCAAACGGAGGAGGTTAGCCAGGAAACTCGCCAGCGGGATCAGGAACGTCATGCGGAACTACGTGCGGAGCGAACGCAGGAAGAACGGGATGCCTACCGTCACCAAGACCAGATATACCATGAGTCCGTACGTGCGACTCAAACAGACGAACAGCGGGATGCCTACCGACTGCAGGATCAGGCGTACCGCGAGACTGTACGTGCGAGGCAAACGGAGGGCGAATGGGATGCCTACCGGCAGCAAGACCAGTCATACCGCGGGCTGCACGTGCGAGTCAAACGGATGAAGAGCGAGATGCCTACCGTCAGCAAGACCGGGAGAATCGCGAGGCTGTACGCGCGAGTCAAACTGACGACGTTCTACAGGCTGAACGACAGCGTGACCGGGAGTACCATGAGGCACTTCGCGCAGAACAAACGGAGGAACTCAGAGCGGCCGTCCGGGAGCGTGATCGATTGCGCCGGCAACAGAGACGGGCGGCACAACTGGATGAAGAGAAGGAAGCTGCCAACGAGAAGACGCGTATTCGGCGAAAGAGCACACGTCGGGGTCATGCTCTGGCCAACCACGAGAACTTTGACAAAGCCCGGGTTTCCGGAAATAACGTTGTAAACGGACGCCATCGGTTGCCCGACCAGTTGGAGTGCGGGTGGTGCGGTGCTTGGAAGTGGCCCGGTGAATCTCCGGTGTCTTGCTGCCTTGCGGGGCGGGTGCAACTTCCGCCGTTGCGCGCGGTCCCCGTGTGCTTCACAAGTTCTTCGGAGAGAAGGTGTTTCGAGACAGAGTGCGCGCTTACAATCAAGTGTTCGCTTTTACATCCATCGGGACGACTCGGAGCGACGGGCGCGGTTACGCCCGTCTCAATGAGGACAGAGATGTTCAAGGTCAGCGCGGTGTTTACACATATCGCATCCAAGGCGCCATGGGGCATTTCATGGGGTCGCTACTTCCTCATTACGAGCAGGGTAGTGACGGAGAGCTCGCACCGGCCAAGTTTGCGCAGATCTACATCGTCGACCCTGACATGGCAGCCAGAGCTGAGCGTCGACAGGGAATTTTGAACACCTCGACCGAAGGAAGTTGGAAGCGATTGAGAAGATCATGGATGAGATTAATCCTTTCGCAGCGCAATATCTCTCATTCGGAGATAAAATGCGAAAGGAGGCCGAGGAAGGAGTAGAGACTCCAACCGTCGTGTTCAAGTTACACGCTGACCATCGCCACCCAGGTACGCACAACTTACCGACGGTGTCTGAAGTGGGCGTTACGATGGTTGATGATGGGAACCTTTCCAAACACTGTGATCTCCTTCTATACAAGAAGGACGGTAGTCTTTTTCAGCTTATACGAAACTGGACCCATGTACGACCCGCTCCAGTACCCGCTGTTGTTCCCGCACGGTGAACTTGGGTGGACATACACAGACACTTACGCTAACGGCAGACTTACAATAAAAACCGAAGATGTCGCTCCGGCAAGCTGTAGCCTACCGTTTGTTCCCAAAACCGGGCGATGGGTCTGTCCTGCATCTGGGCGGTAGACTCTTGCAGCTGTGGTGTGTGGATCAACGGGCTAAGGTGGAACAAGAGAGCCTGAGGTGGGTTTCGGACAACCAGAAAACAATTCGAGCGGATCTGTATAGTGGTGTGAGGGACGCCTACCTCCAAGAGCAGACTGTGGTATTACGAGAGGGGAGGGGCTCTTATCCGAGTATGACTCAGCAACGCGCACGTTGAGGCCACCTGGGCATTCAGGGACGACTGGTAGTCGTCCCCCAATGTTCTTAACCGGGTTGGCAAGGCAATTGTGCTGCCTGGAAGTTACACGGGAGCCCCCGCGGCATGTACAAGGCCTACCAAGACTCTATGGCGATTGTGCGTGAATTTGGAAAGCCGGACATTTTTGACGAAGACTTGCAGCCCCGTGTGGGATGAAATAACGGAGTCTATGGAACCTCCGTTAACCGCGCAACACCGCCCAGACATCGTTGCTCGAGTTTGGCAGCAGAAATTAAGCGCCCTGTTGAACGACTTAGACGAAGGCGTACTGGGTCGTCTTCTCGCTCGGATATACGTTGTTGAATTTCAGAAACGGGGTCTTCCGCACGCGCATATTCTGATCGTCCTGGCGGAGGAGGACAAACCAAGGACGTGGCAAATTATCGACCAAATGGTGTCTGCAGAGATTCCCGATCCAGCCACCAACATTGACCTTTACAATACGGTCATGTCGTGCATGCTGCACCATCCATGTGGGGCTTTGAACCCGAATGCCGATGGCATGAAGGACGGGAAGTGCAGTAAAGGGTTCCCGAAGCCTTTGGTAGAGGTTACCAGGGCTAACGTAAACGGATATCCGCTTAATAGGTGCCGTCGACGCGAAGAAGGTGTACTGACGTTCAAAGGCAAAACGTATGACAACGCTACGGCTAACCAATGGGTCGTACCGTACAACCCGTACTTTTGCAGAAGTACAACTGTCATATCAACGTTGAGGTGTGTACCTCCCTCACTGCAATTAAATACCTGTACAAATACGTCTACAAGGGATCGGACCGGGCAGTGCTGACGGTCCAAGCCGTGAGGTGTCATCCAGATGACCCCGATGCTTCGACTTTGGAGCCGAACGAAGTGCTACGATACCTGAACGCGCGCTATTTATCTCCCATCGAATCCTGCATGCGACTTTTGAAGTACGTCATTCAAGGCAAGACCCACTCTGTGACGCTGCTTACTGTCCACATTGACGGAGAGCAGATGATTACATTCACTGGAGAGGACATTACGGAGGCCGTTCTTGAACGTTCAGCACATACCATGCTTACGCGCTTTTTCGAGTTGTGCGCCAGTGATGCGCCCGAGAACCAAATAGCTAAGCGAATGCTATGCCAGGACATACCGAAGACGTTCTGCTGTAGTGAAAACAAACGCTGGGTCCGTCGTAAGAAATACTGCGCTTCCATCGGGAGAATGATCCACGTTTCACCTCGAGATGACGAGCGTTTCCACGTCGAGGCCCCACATCATTCGAGGACTTGAGAACGGTTCGTGGGGAGGTGTGTACTACGTATCATGCAGCAGCTCTCCGTGCAGGTTACCTGGATAACGATGCTGAATGGGTCAACTGTATGACAGAAGCGGCGGCGTATCGAATGCCATATCAGCTTCGACAACTGTTTTTGCTACACTGTTGGTGTACTCTAGGCCCACCGACGTTCGTGGTTTGTGGGATCAGTTCTACGACGAATTGTCGCAAGACATTGCGTATAGCCACCGTGACTTGCGAGACCCGGTCAAATCATCCGTGATCATGTTCGAGACCTTGAAAAGCCTTAACGAATTGCTCCGAGTAAGTGGTTACTCCGTGCAAGACTACGATATTCCACAGCTCAGTGATTTCCCGTCATTGGTGCTCCACTCGCTCCTCGAAAACAGTCTAATTCGACGCGAAATGACGGCATACAACGCGTCCGCTTTGGAGGACATTGTGCGCACGGAAACCCAACTGAACGAAGGTCAGCGCATCATTTACGATCAAGTCATTCAAGCCGTCGAGACTCCTGAGGTAGGCAGAAAATTAGTTTTCATTGACGGACCGGGCGGGACGGGAAAATCAACACTGCTTGGGAACATTCTAGCAAAGGTTAGGTTGTCAGGGAAAATTGCTCTGGCATGTGCTTCCAGTGGGATTGCCTCACTTCTTCTCATGGGTGGGCGGACAGCGCACTCTACGTTCAAGATCCCGCTCAAGCTCGACGAGAATTCGACTTGCTCCATTTTCAAGCAGTCCCACTTAAAAGGACTGATTAAGGAGGCAAGCTTGGTCATTTGGGATGAGGCTCCTATGACACACCGACATGCGTTTGAAGCGGTGGATCGATCCCTGCGTGATTTGATGGACACGCCAATGGAACCCTTTGGGGGAAGATATTTGTTCTGTCTGGGGACTTCCGACAGATTCTACCAGTTGTCAAGAAGGGTACTCCTGCAGAAACAATTGACGCCTGTCTCAAGTCCTCTCCGCTGTGGCCCAAGTTCCAGCAAGTGCATCTTACAGAGAACATGCGGGTGCGTTCGGCCGATAATGCTACGAGCTCCGAAGAAATGGCTGCGTTTTCAGATTTTCTCCTCAAGGTTGGCGAGGGAAGGCACGACGTGAACTCCGATCTTGGTAACAAGTACATGAAGATCCCGAGCGACATGTTGATTGACAATCCCCGGAGGACCCGACCGACGATGCTGAAATCGTTCCGGGCGCCATTTCGAAGGGACTGGAGAGAATGATCGACGCGATGTACGCCGACATCAACAACCCAGACATAGCTACGGACGAATACTTTGCGAATCGCACAATTCTGACAACGACCAACAAGATGGTGCACCGAATCAATGACGCGGTTGCTGATCGACTACCCGAAACAGCGCACGAATACACATCTACGGATTCGGTGGAAGACGACGACGGCAGCTTTTTCGAACAAGAATTCCTTCACACGATCAACATCAATGGCATCCCGCCGCACAAGCTCAAACTTAAGAATGGCATTCCTATCATGATGATGCGGAATCTGAATCCAGACATGGGACTTTGCAACGGTACGAGGCTACGGGTGGTAGATCTGAAGCCACATGTTATCCACGCGACGATCATGACTGGAGAGCGCAGAGGGCAGGATGTCCTCATTCCGCGCATTGTCTTCATTAGTGGAGATGACGAACGTGAGTTCCCTTTCCGGCTACGACGCAGACAGTTCCCGGTGCAACCGGCTTTCGCAATGACGATCAACAAGGCCCAAGGACAGACTGTAAACAACTTGGGGCTGTACCTGGCCACACCTTGCTTTTCACACGGTCAGCTGTACGTGGCGCTTTCAAGGGTTACTGCGAGATCCAGGTTCAAGGCGCTAATCGAGTACCCAGATTTGGAAGAGGAGGATGGTGTCTACACTCACAATATCGTGTACCGGCAGATATTCGACACGGAGTAGTCATTTGGGTAATATTTCGTAATACACTGTTTTACATAAGAAGTGTATAGTCGAATAAAGGCCGGAGCGAAGCGGAGGCCAGTCCCCATAGCAACGAATCAGACCGCCGGAGCGCAGCGCAGGCGGCACTCACAACTGTGACCAACCACTGACCTACCGCCGCGTAGCGCGGCGCCGGCTAGTCTTAAAGCTTCTACGCCAGTATGGTGTCTGTCTGTCGGTCGGTCGGTCTGTCGGTCCGTCGGCTCACGCATATCCGGACTTTTCATTGGTCATAATTTGCCGCCGAGCAAAGCGAGGGGGCCTCATTGGACAAATTGCTGTCGTTAGCTGCCGAGCGGAGCGAGGTGGCCCTGATTGGCTGAAATTGAACGGATATGATTGGCCGATAATATAAGTATGTGGTCCACATTAACTATGTGAGCCACATTAACTACCTGATATTCACATGTTACCCATATTTGAATTCGAGCACGCGCGCTGGAACGCCACGACGAGTACGCTTGCGGGTATGTATATGTGCCAGACCACTACGCACAGATAGTCCTAGGTCCCGACGTATTATTTTCAAACAATGACATGCCTCGACAGCATTCGATCCCTTTGGACAAAAGATATAGAAGACTATTGGCTTTGATTTCAAAATTTCACCATAGCAAAACCGGCGTATATACTGATGCAGCAAGTGGAGGACTTGCAGCGTCGCAATACAAGATGAGGCGCTGACCACGTTTCGCCGTAGTGTGTACACGAATATATGAGTTCGTCGTGCGCGAGGGCGTTGTGGGCATGTAGAGTGCTTTCACAGGTTTTGATGTACATAGTGACTGACTATACAACACGATAGAGTATAACAATGTTATAGACGAAATACGATGATGTATATGTTTAGGAGATGGCGAGTTATATAGTTGCGGCGTTACTAGAGATGCGCAGATTAATACACATGGCTATATATGAGTAGCACGGTAGTAGTAGTAGTGAGTAGTCGGTTAGGACGTTGGTCGGGAGGCACTTGAGCCAGTAGTCACGCGGGGAGTACAACTTTGAAACTATAGCCAGTCCGTAAGTATACAAAATACAGATAACAGTTGGCACGAGGTGAGAGAGGAACGCTCGCGAGCAATTACCCGTACACTTTCGAACCGTGATGTCTTGGCAGACAACACCATTTCGGAGACATACGAGTAGTATTGACTGACCGTGCAAGCGTAGAAGAAAGTCCGAGCGCTTGAGTACTTGCAGCGGAGTTAAGAAGGCCGAAACGACATCAACACCGCATTGGGTAGACATGACGTGAAGCTTCCACGATATACACTAATTCATAACCAGCATGACATGTCCAGTGAAGAGTACGCTGAAATATCTCCTTGCGTGGCACCCTGTGTGTGGTGCCGCTCATCAACGCGTCCGTCGAAACCAGAATTCACGAAACACGGGTCTTTCACTGCTGATACTTTTGTTATGTTATGACGACGACCGACGCGATGGGCACCCCACCAACGACGTGGTTGAGGAATGAAGGCATGTAACGATATACATCAAGGTAGTCAGTGGAAGGCGAGGACCACCACACTGATAAACCGTGCTTGCGGACCGACAACTTTCAACGCCGAACAAATATACATCAACAGATTCAGTGGAAGACGGCGACGGCAGTTTTTTCGAACAAGAATTCCTTCACGATCAACATCAATGACATCCCGTCGCACACAATCAAAGTAAAGAAGGGCATTCCGATCATGATGATGCGAAATCTGAACCTAGACGTGGGACTTTACAACGGGTGGTATATTTGACGCTTCAAGTCATGAACGCACTGTCTAGCGCAAAGGGCAGGATGTCCTCATTCCGCGCATTGTCTTCATTAGTGGAGATGACGAACGTGAGTTCCCTTTACGACTATGACGCAGGCAGTTTCAGGTGTACCCGGCTTTCGCAAAGCGATTTACACGACCCAAGGACAGACTGCTCACAACTTGGGGCTCTCTCTGACCTATCCTTGCGTTTCGCACTGTCCACTGTACTTGATGACTATCCGGGTTACGATAAGATCGAGGTTCAAGGCGTTTATCGAGTACCCTGATTTGGAAGAGGAGGATGGAATCTACACCCACAATATCGTGTACAGACAGATATTCGACACGGAGTTGTCATTCGGGTAACGTTTCGTAATACATAGTTTTACATAAGAAGTGAATGTTCGAATAAAGGCCGGAGCGAAGCGGAGGCCAGTTCTCATAGCAACAAATAAGCCCGCCGGAGCGCAGCGCAGGCGGCACTCACAACTGTGACTAACCACTGACCTACCGCCGCGTAGCGGCGGCACCGGCTAGTTTTGTCCAATGAAAAGTCCGGATATGCGTGAGCCGACGGACCGACCGACAGACAGACAGACAGACAGACAGACAGACAGACAGACAGACAGACAGACAGACAGACACCACACTGGCGTATAAGCTTTTAGATCGTGTGAAGGATTTTTGTTCGAAAAAACTGCCGTCGCCGTCTTCCACTGAATCTGTTGATGTATATTCGTGCGGCGCTGCAAGCTGTCGGGCCGCAACCACTTCGTTGATACACTGTATCATCGTATGGTCATCGCCTTCCACTGAATACCTGGATGCATATCGTTACAATGCCTTCGTTCCTCAACCACGTCGTTGGTGCGGTGGCCCATTGCGTTGGTCGTCGTCATAACATAACAAAAGTATCAGCAGTGAACGACCCATATATCGTGAATTCTGGTTTTGACGGACGCGTTCATGAGCGGCACCACACACAGGGTGCCGTCCTAGAATATATTTCACCGTACTCTTCACTGGACGTATCATGCAGGTTGTGAATTAGTGTGTCTCGTGGAAACTTCGCGTCATTTCTACCCAGAGCGAGGTTGATGTCGTGTCGGCCGCCTAACATCCACTGCAAGAACGCGAGTGTTCGGACCTTTCTTATATAAGTCGAGCGCTCGGACGTGTCTTATACGCTTCCACGGGAAGTCAATTATACTCGAACTTTCTCCGGGAGAAGCAAGTGACTGAGATGACATCACGGTTCGAAAATCTTGACGATTTTTCTCATGAGGTTTCTCTCTCACCTCGTGCCAACTGACCGCTGTATTTGTATACTTACTAACTGACAATAGAATCAAAGTTGATATCCCTCGCGTGACTACTGACCCAAGGTACGTCCTAACCGAATTGTCTGTCAACTCACTGCTACGCCTGCCATGCTACTCATATATAGCCATGCACCATTTATCTGCGCATCGCTACTAACGCCACAACTGCAAAATCCACCCTCTCTTCTAAACATATACATCATCGTATTTCGTCTATAACAATATACTATTGTATTGGGTTGTATAGTAAGTCATTGCGTACATAAAACACTCTACTTTCCCACAACGCCCTCACACACTGCGAAATCATATACGTTTGTGTATACACTACGTCGGCGTGGCGACGCTCCACCTCCTGTGAGGGGTAAACCGGCGCTGCAAGTCCCCGCTTACTGCATCAGTCTGTAGACGAGGACAAGAGACGCAGGTTCCGATTATATCCTGCGGTTTTAGATCACATCCGTCTTTATGTCGCACGCCATGAGAACGCCAACACTTACACCTTTTCCAGTCCAACTTCCCCAAGAGCAAATCCAGCTTCATCAATCAAATTCACCAAGCCCACTTCAAATGTACAAAGTAAACAAAACACAGTAAACAAAACCAGATGCAATAATATGCTCACCTCATGTATGCGTCTAATATGGATACTCTATTTTTGTGTCATTACGTGTGCTAGACGTTGATACCACAAAGCTTATCTATAGCTGAACCTCGGGTAGAAGACTTGATGGTCAATTCTTTGTCAGCTTACTAGAAAAGTGCAGACGGCGTTCACGCCATTCATATCCCGGCAAGCGTAACTGGGTCCTTCTGCTTACCGTGCGGCCAGCCAAACGGCACCAGTTTCCCCTCTGCCGCGAAGCGCCTCAGTTGGGGACGGTCAGCCGGCGTATCGAAGGAGTGAGTACTAGAGGTCTTGTTTGCGTAGCTAACGCGCCAATACAAGTCAAATGTGAAGGATTATTAGTTATGCGTTCAACCAAGCAAATTCGGACCTCATACTTTTTCTCTCAACTTAGCTCCTATCCGAATATCTCCTTCTGGAATCCTGCAATCACTCGCAACACACTGTCGCCGGCGCACACATCCGAAGCACACACACTGTACAGCCGTCCTCACGCCGTATGTAATCCCACACACACCGGGCCAACAACCGTGCCTTCCATCCCCACGCCACTGTCGTGCAGACCTGTGCCATCATTTTGCCCGCATGGTCCGTTCTGCACGATACCGGTACCACGGTTCGGGCCGGACCGTCCCTCCCGTCAACACCGTTCCATCGTCGTCCGCCGGCTCATCATCCCCGAGCCACTCTTACACGTCCACATGTGTCCTATGATGCTCGCTTTTGTAGACCGGTCACCGCCCACCGAGCCACAAAAAGTCACTCGTGACAATCTCCCCGACCAAAGACTTGTCGTCCTCGACAAGTACTCTACACAAGACTGTGCCGCAAAATGAGTCCGGAAACCTCGTTGTTCGAACCGACTTCACCCGACAGCATTCGACCACATTGCCAAACAATGTACCAAGCACGCGGAAAGTGCTCCCCGACCATGACGCAACTACGTCATCAACTCACCACAGCTCGCTTTCCATATCCGTCCATATGTCGCTCAGTCGCGGTTCCCACTTGCTCGTAATGTACGTCTCCACAACCGACCACTCCATCACACCCACGTAACCGACCGTCGTACGTTCCTCACCATTTCCAATACAAACGAGGTCATTGGGGGTAAGAGAGTCCATTCACATGTTAATCCTTGGGCTCAAAGGCCCGGTCGGGGGACGATGACGCGCGAAGCGCTGCGTCACCGCGAGCTGGTCGGAGAGTCCAGCCCGGGTGTGGTGTAGCGGGTAAAAGCGAGCGTGACCGCAGCGGTGGTGGCTGCTGTTGTGGTCTGTAAATCACGCCGCGCAAAAGAGCGAATGGGCTCCCTTTTCTAAACTAACTAGCGTTGGGAAAACCCTCCCTCGCGGGCTCTGTATTCTACAGGCCCGTGTCGGGAGGAAAACCAAGGCACCTGCATATACACTTGACTGGACGCTGGAGCTTCACTGGCTTGATGGCAGTACAGTCGATTCCGGATTAACGACCTCTCAATTTGAAAAACATTATTTCTCTTCGTCTTCGTCTTCTCCTTCGTCTCTCGTAAATTTTCCGCTCATGCTGTACGTCTCTACAACCATGCACATCTCGACAACCACATTTTTCCGTAGAACACTCCACCTCAGCACGGATTGTACATCTCCACAACCGTCCACTTGTCCATAACCAGGTAACCGCACACAATCGTACTCGATCTTCCCGATCCTACCAAAAGCTTGCATTCTTGTCGCGCTCGGGCGGCACACAGTCCCAGTTATTGAACACAGGAACAGCCTCAACTTGAGCCCATCTATCCTTACTCGAGGAATTCTCCACCGTGTAGCAGTACACCACATGAGTATTCCGTCTCGGTCCCTGACCGTAATTTGCATAAGCAACCGGCTTCCTCCCCACAGTCACATAGTTCACTGTCGAGAATTTCACATCGTTCTCAAAACGTGTTGTAAGTGTCCATGAACACGGAGGCTCAGTCACCACCGAGTCAAAGCACTCATCAACCGTACCAGCATCCGCATCAACAGTCTCGATACCCCAGCTCTTCGTTTTAGCACCAAACGGTTCCTGTTCCGCACGTGTAGTAACCAGGCCCGCGTCTTCAGAATTCGCTCCCGCACTGACTCCGATTATACTGCCCGCCATTTCGCCATCAGCACTGAACTTCTCAAGCATGTCACAGGGGTCTATATTCACTTGGTATCCCGCTACTGTAAACTTCGTCAACCGATCCAAAGGTACAATTTCCGCAACCACTGCGACCAGAATATCCTCCACTACCGCTAGCTCAACAGGGGCAATTGAGTTTAGCTTCTCCGGCCCACGCTTTGACTCCACACCGACCAGTATACACTCCTTGACCCTGTCTTCCAAGTTTACGTCTTCATCGCGCTTCACCGGTTCACACAGCCCGTCATGACCATCAGCAAACTTTCGTCCGACCCAATTAGACACTTCATAGCCGGCTGTGGTATCATATTGATCTGCCCAACCATGTCCTTCTTGTTCATAGTCACGTCGTTGTGTCACCCGCCGGCTCATCTCTTTCTGCGCCGCCTTAACCGTCTCCATCAGCCCTTGTATCCGTCTTGTCAAACCGTCCTCTTCCACGCCAGCGTCCGGCACACAAGGCTCACTTACCCCACAGACACGACGCCGTACTCGCGCTCCGGTAGATGAAATCCTTTTTCTACCACCCACTCACACGCCACTTCAATCGAGTTTTCGGGGACACAGTCCCAGAACCGTCGTACACGCTTACTCCGCAGACCGTTGACAAATAGCCGTTACCGGACCGCCTCACCGTACAACCGAGCTTCATCATAGTACCGCACAACACGCCGTCCCCAGTCATCGACAAGCTCTCGCTGTTCGCGCACTGCATCCAGAAGCCTCTGCAACAACTGCTCACTCGTTAGCCGAATGAACCGGTTGTAGAACCGCCGCTTTAGCGTCTCAAAGTCGGATAACCGTGCATTCACACGCCAGCGGTCACTACAGCACCCTGCATCCGTGCCGCAAACATCCGTAGTCTATAGGAGTCGCTAAACCGCTCCGTAGCCGTCTCAAATGTCCACCAGAAATATCTAGCACTATCCGTGGCTGCCGAGTCCGATGCAAAGAACGGTATCATCGTCAGCGTGTAGTATTCTAGCTCCATCATATCGTACTCGTAGCAGCTTGCGTCCGCACCAAACCGCTGAACCGTTCCTGTTTGCCCCACCCCAACCGGTCTTCCGTTGCCGTCTCCGATGATACCGTCCCGTTGTTCGCTCCGGACACGACTCAGACCCCTTTCACCCTCTCGTCCGCTCATTTCTTCTCTCCATACCATTCTTCACACTTCTTACTGTTCTTCACCACAACTTCTCTTCACCAATCTTCCGTTCTCCGCTTCCCCACTCGTCCACCGTCCGCTTCACCCGCTGTATGCGCTCTCTTGCCGTAACCTCCAAATTGACTTCACTTGACACGAACCAACCGTCCCGGAAACTCGTTCTTCCGGGTCACGGCCTTCTCCACTTCACTCGGTCCGGCTCCAACGCTTATACCTGCGCGGCCGCCGAGAAGTTTCTCCAAGATCGTCAAAATGTCCACTTAGACAACCAAACGCCTTTCAGCTCCAAAACTGGACTCCACAACTCTCCCACCGTTCTCCTCCACAACTGCGTACACGTACACAACCCCGTGCGCGTACACGTACACGTCCACGACCGCGTACGGGTACACGAACACGTACTCCTCTCATGCACGCTCGAATCACACCTCGACGAGCCCCACTCGCTCCACTACCGCGTCGATCCGCTCCGTCACCCCACGCCAACCCCGTACTCCAACGCCTTCACTCCGAAAATCCGTACCCCCAGTGTCCACCACGTGTCACGAAGCGTCTCAGTTGGGGACGGTCAGCCGGCGTGTCGAAGGAGTGAGTACTAGATGTCTTGTTTGCGTAGCTAACGAACCAATACAAGTCAAATGTGAAGGATTATTAGTTATGCGTTCAACCAAGCATATTCGGTCCGGCCCGAACCGTGGTACCGGTGGCGTGCAGAACGGACCATGCGGGCAAAATGATGGCACAGGTCTGCACGACAGCGGCGTGGGGATGGAAGGCACGGTTGTTGGCCTGGTGTGTGTGGGATTACATACGGCGTGTACATGTGTGTGTGCTTCGGATGTGTGAGCCGGCGACAGTGGAAGGAGGTGTCCGTATAGGAGCCGAGTTGAGAGAAAGAAGTAAGAGGTCAGTCGCGAATTTGCCTGGTTGAGCGCATAACTAATAATCCTTTACATCTGACTTGTATTGGTTCGTTAGTTTAAGAAGAAGCGTCGAATAATGGCGAAACTGGGACAAAGGTCCGGCTACGAAAGGCGAACTACTTGGACGTCGTTGCGTGGGGTCCGGCGGTGTCCGGGACGACTTCGGCCTCGACGGCGGCCGAGGGGGTTTCGACTCTTCATCGGACTCGCCCGGGTCTTTGTCTTCGGCGTCCTCAACTCCGTCCTTCTCCGGATCCTCGACTCCGTCATCTTCATCCTCGGATTCCGAAGCGGCTTGTGGTCGGTGTGGCGTGCCCCCCAGTATTCGCGGCTCCTCGTCCTCTTCGTCGTCAGAGTCGGTTAAGCCTGGTGTGGGATTCGCTGTCTGCCTCGGATTTCGCGGCCCGGTCCTCGCCGCTGGATGGTGGTTGGATGGTCGGCATTCCCTTATTGTCGTCCAGATCCGAGTCGTAGTCGCGGAACTCCTCGATCTTGAGGGGCTTCTCCACGTCTGGCCACTTGAAATTCTTGATGGCGAGCTTTTTCGCTATCTTGGCTCTGAGCTTGAGCAGGTCTTGATCGGCCAAGAGAGCTTTCCACAGTCCGGTCGACTTCTCGCCTACCCAGGCTGGGTTCGAGGGTGGACCCTGCGAGACGTCATAGGCGATTCGAGCCAAAGCGGCGTCGGTCAGACGATGGCCGGTGGCCTTGGACCGGCCCAGAGCTTGCGTTTGCTCGATGTGCTCCGAAATCGATGAGTATCCCTCCTCGTCGACACGGAGTGGGTCCAGCATCCGGTCGATCGTCCGGGCGTAGCGAGACCAGTCCTGTTTGAGCAGAGTGACCAGATCGGCCGGTCCGGGGCCGGCCTTCGAGGCCTGGGTTTTGGCCGTGAGAGAGTGTTTGGCCAGCTTCCCGCCCAACCACATGAGAGTGTCGTGGGAGCCGTTTTCGAACAGCTCCAGAAACCGGTAAAAGCCAAGCACCACGGTGTTCCGGCTGACGAATTTCATCCGGGCCTTCTTGGCGTTGGTCTTCTGCTTGCGGAAGTACTCTGAGTCCGTCGAAGGCGGATAGAGAGCACACAACCAAAAGAACTCCCGATGACGCATACAGAAGCGCCAATGCGCAAGGAACAGGTCCCGGTAGATGATCGGCCGTACCACGCGCGCTGTAGCTTGAACGGGTACACCAGCTGGAACGGAGTGTGGCCGTTGTCGGCAGCCTTGCGGAGTAACTTGGACACGTCCTGGCGAATGCGTTTTGGCGTCCCTCCTGCAACTCGAGAGTGTACGGGGTCAGCTTTCGGAGGCAGGTTCCGATTATATCCTGCGGGTTTAGATCACATCCGTCTTTATGTCGCACGCCATGAGAACGCCAACACTTACACCTTTTCCAGTCCAACTTCCCCAAGAGCAAATCCAGCTTCATCAATCAAATTCACCAAGCCCACTTCAAATGTACAAAGTAAACAAAACAAAGTAAACCAACCTGATGCAATAATATGCTCACCTCATGTATGTGTCTAATATGGATGCTCGATTTTTGTGTCATTACGTGTACTAGAACATTGATACCACAAAGCTAATCTGAGACCGTGTCAAACAAAAAGATGATTACGAACCATTTAGAGTTATCGAGATAATCGCCTTTAAAGACGACAGATAACTTTTCGTACATAACCGATAACTCAGGATTCGGAAATGTTTTTCGCATGAGAAAAGCTATTAAACACTCTTGTTCGATGGCATTTCACACGAGCTTTCCGATAATATAAGTTTCACATCCATTGAAGAAAAATACGGCGACAGTCTTCAAAAATATAGCTCCATTTTGACGGCCCGACAAACAAGGGCTCAGAATGAGCGCAAGACACGCCTTATTACGACGGTGTGCTCAAATCGCGATTCGTACTTAGATTCGTAAGCATCTTTTGATTGACGCGGTCTCATCTATAGCTGAACTTCGGGTAGAAGACTTGAATGTCAATTCTTTGTCAGCTTACTGGAAAAGTGCAGACGGCGTTCACGCCATTAATATCCCGGCTAGCGTAACTTGGTCCTTCTCCTTACTGTGCGGCCACCAGTTTCCCATCTCCCAACACATTTCGGACGCAGGTTGTAGTAGGTCGCACTTGAACAACACAAACACAGTCGGGCGAAGCTGGCACTTCCTGAAGGTTCTTGCCAATTGTAGTGTGCTCTGGTCTTGTAGTAAAAGTAGAAGTGAGAAAGTAAAACATGCATGCCAGCTAGCAGCTCTACCTTGCCATCACCAGCGTCCCAGTGATGGCGTCCTATCCCGACGTCCAGTAGATGCTCTCTACTGGAACCCGTACCAGCCTGAGCTGGTGAAGCGCACGCGTGATCTGCTTCCGTGTCTGTCAGCCATGATGCAAGGCTGCGGCACGGGAGCTGCAACCACATTGCTGTATGGGCCACGGCATTGTGGATAAACGCTATCACATGCTGGCCCAGATGGACTTCGCCGTACTCGACCGTATGTCGTGGTCATGTTGGGCTTTTAAACCGCAACCCACTACAGTCCCCTTCCAAGCCCAATCTGTCAAATCAAACTTGTTTATTATGTATTAACGATAACTCACCACTCGGTGATGTCCCGTTTCTCACACATATGTACCGTCCCACTCCATGTTGAAGTGGTGACACGATGGCTACAACTTGCACAAGTTGCACCAAAACTAGTACATATCAGATACTAATCCAAAGGTCAGTATACCGAATATATACCGGTATTATATTGCCTTAGCGCCTCATGGCCTTTTCCAACCCCTTGAGATGGCCTTCTAGCCTTGGGTCTTTGTATTGAGCAACATAAGCGTCCACAAACGCACTCACGTCTTTGTGTAGGCCAACTAGATGCTCCCACGAGTCCTCAATCGGCTTCAAACCGTGCCATCCAAACCAGTATATCATAGGATCGGCTTTGGTCGTTCCACCGGTGCTGCAAAAGCTCGCGCACACGGATGACAATTCCTTGAGCAGCCACATGCTCTCGAAGTTCCTCAGTCACTTCAAGGTCCTTGTCCGCAAACAACTTCAACCGGGATGCGTGCACGTCACGCTCGTCACCGGTAACAAGATGCTTCACCGTGAACACGTTGTATGCATGTGCTGCAGTGACCGCATAGGGACCGACCCATGTGACGAGCAACTTATTCTGCCTTTTCTCGTCCACTCTGGACCGCAGTACATAGTCGCCAATGTTGAAGTTGACCACGTTATCACGCCTTTCTTTTTTTGTTGAGGAGAGTCTGCTTCAGACGCACATCTTCCACTCCCTGTGCATATCTCGGATGCTACTGCGTAGTTCAGCCAAACTTGCCTCGATCTCAGCCGAATATCGATCTGGCTGTACCGCACAGGTCGCCTTCGGGCCCATCGTAGTGGGGATGGTGGCTCCAGACCAGTGAACAGATCGGCAGGTGTCTTCCCTGCACAGCAGTGTGGTTTAGACTGGCTTGCACAACTGGTACAAGTCTCGGTCACTCTCGGTAGTCAATCTTGTAGTCCAGTATCAGGACCATTAAAACTTGCAGGATATATATATATATATATATATATATATATCGGTTGACTCTCTCCACAGAACCATGTATCTACGGGCTATAGACCGGCGAGAATATCTGCTGGCACTTCAAGATAGTGCATAGCTGGGCGATCACTTCGTTCTTGAAATGAGAGCCTTGGTCAATAATCCAATCTCTCGGAATTCCAAATCGACTGTGCCAGTCCATAATAGCTTCAGCTGCAACTGCCCTCGTAGGAGATTCACATTTGACCAACTCACAGTAATGGCTTGCATCATCTTTGAGCACCAAAGGATATTGCAAGTCTCCATAAGACTCGCCCAAGCAAAGAAAGTCCCAGTGCAGTGCTTGGTTGCGTTCGCTGCACCGGTACGTTTCACCCCATGGTCTTGGCACTACCTTCCCTCCTTTCACATGATGGCACAAGAGGCAGCTCGCCAAGAACTTGTCCACACATTTCCGGAGGTTGGGCACGTAGAAGAGTCTGCCGATATGTGCTAGCATCGCATCTCTGCCTCTGTGGCCTTGAGGACCACTGTGTGCAATGATGCACAAGCGACGCAACAGATCGTTGGCAGTGGTGGCGATTCAGGGCCTCTTGTCATTCCTCAAGACCCCGTCATCATTGTCAGTGAGCTGCTCTCGCACGTCCCTGTCTCTAAATTTGCCTTGTGCAACAGCGATTTTCTCCAAAGTAGGCCACACAAAGCCTTCATCATGAAGTGGCCGCAGCAGGAGACCACCTTGCTGCTGTTGGCCTCGAGTTTTCACTGACGGAGACTTGTCGTTGATGGCAGACTCGCCCACCGTGACACCATGTCTGCCCAAACGTTTTCTTCTCCGGCAATGTGAAAATCTGGTACCGGAACTCTTCACGCCGCATGGCCCACCGTAGAAGTTTCCCTCGAATGTGCTTCATCACGGTGTCGTCCGGCGCGAACACATGAATGAGATTCATGTGGTCGCAGAAAAGGCTGAAGCCAGCGGGTCGGAGAAGGAGGTGTGACAGGCTGCCACAATGGCAAAAGCCGCCTTCTCAGTAACACTCCAATTATGATGTACAACCGTAAATGTGCCGCTAAAACATTGAAGTAGTCGATGGTTTTGATCTCCAATCGCCTTATCCTACTGCCACTTCTTCACGTCCGTCACAATAATACTCCACGCCTCGGCAGATGCATCGGTGAACACGGACAGGACGCCGTCCGGGCTTTGGTGCGCCAGCATTGACGCATTTGCTAAGCATTCCTTCACTTTGCTGTACGCTGCGCGTTCACTCTCCGTAAACGTCACTGCTAGCCTCGCTGCAACTCGCTTGGTCCTTTTCCCTTGCCCAGTGTCCCATCGAGTCGTTTTTGCAAGCAATTGACATGACATGCGTAGCTCACGAGACTGTCACGCATCCAGTTGCATGCACAAAGAAAATGCTGAAAGTCCCCAGCCGTAGTTGGCAACGGCATGTCCTTCAGCGTCGCAATTCAAAGCGGGTCATGACGAACACCCTGTCCGTCAATGATCTTACCGCACCACTTCACTGAGGTTTGAAAAAGAGTCAACTTAGCTGCGCTCAGCTTGAGCCCAAATTCATCCATCAGTGAAAACAACTCGCTGAATTTGTCCAAATAAGTATCGACGTCCTTCGCATACAGCAAAAGGTCATCGATCCAGATCAGTAGGTGCTTGTAGAGAACACTGGCAAAGCACTTCTCCATTGTCGCTTGGAAATACAGCGCTGCATCACTGCATCCCCGAGTTTGAGTAACCACTTTCTCGTCCGTCATGTAGCTTATAATTTCTTGAATTGCCTTGGCTAGAGGCAATTGCCAAACCCCTTGATGAAATCAAACAACCGAAAAATTCCATGTCGCGCACGTTCTCCGTGATGACCTGCGATATTGGTGTGGTGAGGCACCTGGTAGATTCCAGAAATGAACAGTCGGACACAGGTCACTCGGCTCGGATATAAATCCGGGCTAAGAGGGCGTGTGTGTAGCACTCCTGGTAATCCCTTTCCTTGGTTCTTCCTACAGATACGCTGTGGGCCCAGACGTATGTCGGTCACAGCAACTATCTCCGATCCCAGAAAAGTCTCCAATCAAAATGTAGCCAGAACGGAGCCGAGCCATTGCTTAGCAGATCTCAGTTCTGCACGTGTGTTGTCTTCTTTCTTCGCCCGAAATGCCCCGGGGTTTTCTTGATATACACGTCACTCTCCACACATAAATTTGTCCTCTTCTTCTCAGGTCTTGGACACAGACCATTACAGCCTCTTCACTTCTGCGATCCCGGCTCGGAACCGCTTGATGGCCTCTTCTTTCTCTTCTACGGTTCCGGCTCAGAACCGTGTAGCAGCCTCTTCTCTTCAGCGATCCCGGCTCTGAACCGCGTAACGGCCTCTTCGCTTCTGCGATCCGGGCTCGGGACCGCGTCACGACCTCTCCTTTCTCTTCTACGGTTCCGGCTCAGAACCGCATCACAGCTTATACTCTTCCTCGAATCCCAGCTTAGGACCGATTTTGGACTTCCGGGATCCGGGAGTCCAAACTGCGAGCTAGACCTGGGATAGGCCTGTCATAATCCGATGCACTCGCGATACACCGCACTTCCGCGCACCACCACGTCCAGTTTGGACGAGACAAGCAAGTCTCGGAACCACTATCCGGTGAACTCGCACTACGTGAAACAGCTAATACTTGTCCTCGAATCCCAGCCTAGGACCGATTGGAACCACTATCCGGTGAACTTGTACCACGAAACCAACGACTCCGGGAACCACTATCCCGGGATATCGTTCTGCCGAAAACCACACCAAAGGACCTCTTGTCCTCCAGGAAATACGAAGCACCGTCGAACCGCAGGCGAAGACCAGAAGATTCGAGGTGGAAATATGAAATACCCCCATGTCAGCAATGTAGCAGAAGATTTTACCGAAGTTCAAGATGTAGCCAAGAGTAGTGAGCACGGGCCCTTGCCAAAGAGGTCTTTGTGTTTTGCATGTGTAGATATTCAATCAGAAATCGATTTGCCCCGAACCCCACAAGCACAAGTCAGTCATCCCTGAGCCGCTGCCGTCTATTCGATTAGGCGGGTGGAGGAAAGAGTACTTCGAGGACTCAATAAAATTCAACTCCCATTTACCCAAGTCTTTCGTGCTCGGCGTGTTCGGTGCGACTCCGGGCGCGCACTTGAATAAAATCATCTGGGACGCTGATTGGCTGAGCCGTGAAGGGTCGCTAACCCGGTCGAGCACTTTTAATCACCGATCCCGGTGATTGGCTAGCACTCCAAAAGGTATCTTTCCACTTTCGGGATCACTTCGACAGTCAGCCACGTCATCGCCAAGTCGATCGCTGATTGGTCGGATTACACTGGACTTCGAATCTGACAGATTGTCGTGCCTGATTTGCATCCACTGCCAAGACCTTTCCATGCGACTCTTCCCGGACTCGATCCAAGGAAAGATCTCGCACACTCTGGGGTCTGGGATCAGACTCTGGGATCTGGGACCGTAACTCGAACCTCTTCACAGATCAACTCCATCTTGAACACCACGCCGTTCAGGGATTTGGAAACACTCACACCGGGGATACTGACTTCTGGGATCCGGGACTTTGTGTCCGGGCTCCGGGCTCCGACCACACCAAATTTCCGTAACTTGACGGGTCGAGACTTCGGGGACGAGCCCGTCTGGGTTGAACCTGGATCTGGGAGGGGCGCATTTCCGTAACCCACCCCAACTTGACCAACTCTTCGTTAAACTCTCGCAGGGTTTTACGAACATGAGGTGGGTATTGTCGAGGCTTGCATCGAAACGGAGTGGCGCCCTTCTTCTATCTCAACTTCAGAGGCGGAACCTTGGCCGGTGGGTCAGGCCCCAGTCGAAGCCGCCAAATGTCGTACATGTAGACAATGGTTCGAAGTCGATTTCCCTTCTCACGAGGAAATCCAATCTTCATGACAGTGTCTATCATAGCCTCCACGGCCTGCCGAACCTCCTCATCTGGTACACAGCCTATCCGACCGCCATCGTCAAACTCTATCAGGTCGTCGTCTTCCGCATCGACTTGTCGGACTAACTGCGCCAGTTGTCTGTCACAAAGCCTTGACATTCAATCAGGACAAGGTGGCGGCGACAAACGGCACCGACGTAGTGCTCTCGTTCAGCGCCGAGATGTACCGAAGCTGTTCTCGTCCGAATGCATGCACAAGTGTCTGACCAGCCAAGTGCGACCAGACGAACGCGGTGCACACGGCCTCGAGCTGGATGTGGGTACGCCCGTAGTTACCACGCCCGATCAGGGCGAAATCGGTGCGTAGATCGGGAAAATGGGAGCTTTTTAGAATCTGTGGATTAATACGGGTATGTAGCTGCGCCGGCCGTCTGAGGAGTCACGGGGGTATCGGCAGTCAGTTGATATGATCATCGTCGGGTAAGTGAAAAGCTGGGCTCTGGGGTGACGAATGGAGGATATTAATGATGTTGATTTGTTTTAGGTCCTGCGTGGTGGAGATGGAGAACCTGGGTGTCGCCACCGGCCAAGCGGCCTGGAAGCTCATGGTGGGTGTGTACCGCGTGTACTTCGTGGCCGTCTGAGGAGTCACGGAGTATCGACAGTCACTTGATCGGATCATCGTTGGGTAAGTGGAAAGGCTGGGCTCTTGGGTGACGAATGGAGGATGTTAATGATGTTGATTTGGTTTAGGTCCTGCGTGGTGGAGATGGAGAACCTGGGTGTCGATCTGGTTAACAAAGTGGTATACGAAGCTAATTGGGAATCGGAACATGCTGCGTTGAAAGGCTATTGCCCCATCATCGTCACCTCAAACACACTTCGCGTTGAATTCAATGCATCTGCTATTCGAGCGTTCTGTCGGGAGGCTAAGGTTCCTTTGCATCGATTTCCGGCAACAGCCACTAGAACACGATATCCACTTTCACCCCACTCTGCGGAAGTCTCTGGACTGTATTCGTGATGATAAAACTGGAGGGATGCCTATGGTATTGGAAATTGCGATTGGATCGTCCGTACAATGCACTTAAAATGTTTCTCCGATCATGAAGCTGGCAAATGGATCTATTGGTACGGTTGTAACCTACGAAACAGCAAGAGATGACGTTGTACAAATTAGCGTGTCAAATGGCGTGGAGGAGCACTTTCACTCGCTTCCTCCTGATATTCTATATGTCCATTTAATGGATTATGCCTCATATCCGTTCGTTGCGTCATTACCGCTGGGGGTCGTTCCAATCTGCAAAAGAAAAGAAAGGAGCTTCATAGTCAAGATTCAAAACGGTCGTTTCTCTCAACATTTCACAACTCCCAATTGGTCACTAAACCAGTTTGTATGTAGCGTACAAGCTACTGACACGATGCGAAATAATATCATAAAATATCAAGTACACGGAACATACGATGGATATCAACAAAATGATCAGCGCGTCAACGACCTCTTGGTGAACTAGATGCTAGTCTGTGCAATAAGTCTCTGACTAGTTATCTGGTTGTTGCTTACGATCTACATCTGCGTAGCATCGGAATCCTCGTCGGCATCGTGGTGACGGGGAGATCGTCGAGTGACATGTGATGTCGCATTTGCTTCCGGCGGCGGTACTTCTCCTTACCAATGGCAAGCATATGGTGCTCGCGCTGAGCGTATTCCTCCGCGTTGTGTTCACGCAGCGGGTTGTACTCAATGTGAAGTTTACTACGATCACCCGGTCGCTTAAGACCTCGTCGTTAAACTGCTGGTCGACTCTTGATAGATTCCTGCCCTTTTTGGGGTGAATACATCGCTTCTGGTCTGCAAGAACCTGGTAACCTTTATCAGCGAGTAGCGCCCACTCGTCTGAAAAAGTCTCCTTTAGGGGCCCTTTATCAGCCAAGTTGAGGTCAGATTCGCTCTTCAGGCGAATGGCATCATGGAACTCCATGTTGTTCCGAAACATGGTAATTTTGGGGTGTTACCGCGGGCGTGGTCGCTGCAGTTGATAGCAAACCCCGCGGATTGACGGACACTTCAACTTTCAGGCCGTACAGCTTGTGCTTCCCGCTGTAGAACGGCATCACCTCCGCCATCGATCCGGCAGGGCGGTTCGACTGTTGAAAGGTCACGTCAGTTGCATACAGAGCGCACGGAAAGTTCGGAAAAGTGCGACCCGACGTGACCAAGTTTCCCATCGTGGTCTCATCCGCCTTGGCGCGCACCCAATCGTCGTACAGCCTCAGCGCCAAAACACGCAGAAAGGCAGTGATCGTCTTTATGAACCTCGGCGTCTTGATACGGAAGATGTCGGCGTTCATATCCCACGTCCTGCCGTGTTTGAGGACCGACAACGACATGAAGAAGACGTCTTTCCCTGCCAGGGCCGAGCGTCGCCCACGACCCACGTTCCAGTATCGGGTCAGGTGAGGACGCACGCTAGCCCAAAGGCGGTTGAATTCCCGCGGCGAGAAGTTCATTAAGCGGCGAACAGCCACTGCACCACCTTCGTTGTACCAGGAGTCGACGATGGGGCAGGGCGAGTCCTGCGCGTCAGCGTCGTCGTCACTAGGCGCCTGGCGAGGAATCTCGGCATATTCCGCGCGCCGTTCAACCTCACGCTCGTCAAGCAGTGCCAGCATAGACTGCTGGTGATCTTGGTGGGAACGCTGCGCTCTGCAGGGAGCCATCGTGTCGAAGAGGGCGGAGAGGGTTGGAGTTGATGGCGAGCTGTCGGAAAAATTGCTTATGAAGTCATCGCAACACGGCAGGGTGGAGGGGCTGTGGTGCCAGCCACCAGTTTTATTGCGCCAAAATGCAGTCGGCTTGGCCCCAACGACTGCAGCACAAATGCTCCTGCCAGTCATTGCCACTGGTAGAAATTAAGACCAGCTGTTAGGTCGCTGCATGCCTGAACCGCAAAGGGACCGGGAGTATTGGAAGTGACTCTCTGGACAATGAATGAGCTCAACACCTATTAAACGACGCAGCGTGTTCCTGCATGCGCACTAAATACTGGTGGCCCCACAATGAGACGAAAGACAGCACAGCTGCACAGCTGAGCCATCTTCTATACGAGTCTCAAGACGATCCGATTCCCACGTGATTAGCTACTGTCCACCGAGTGATTTGCGTGCCGCCGTCGAACTGGTACTTATCTCTAATGGTACTTGCATACTCGTTGACCACCGAGAAAGTGTCAAGGACTCACTGTAGACAAGATGATTCTCGCGCCTTTACGGCACCCGACACGCCGGACACCCCAACGCTCTCTCGTTTTACGTGGCTTTCACTTGAGCCAAAACGCTGAAGCAGCTATACTTGATGGCCCGCTGACGAAACCATTGTTAGAGTATTTTATCCCCAGTGAGAGCGCCTTGCAAGAAAGCAACCGACTGCAGGTCATTGAAGAGGGTCAATCGTTATAAGGCGAAATCTAAGAAAGAGATTCACTAAGTCGTCAGTGTTTAACTAACACTTGTCTAACTAGTACTACGTTAGTACATTTTTGTTTCTACTAGCTGGTCTAACTGAAACCCGCGTTTTCATGAATAGCCTCGCCGCCAGGGTCAAGGAGCTTGTCGTGGCCCGTGAACAGGTCTCATCGGCAACGCTGCAGCAACGAGCTCATAACCGTCTGCGCCCATGTCGTGGTGACATGAAACACGGCGGCGCTGTCAAAAGCTCGTCCATTGTACGTGCTGCCGAATTCCGAATCTTGGTGGTCACGCGATTGTATTCGGATACGCTGCGCGTCATGACAACACTGACGCAGGCGTTCTGAACCAGGACTCCTGGCAGTTGGGTCCTAACTCTTACCATACAAAATCGCTGAAGATGGTGTCCGAATCACCTCCCCGCATACCGCGGAATTAGTACAGACGTCCCCGCCTAATCTGGAATTGGGACCTGCCATGAACCTTCGAAGTATTTCAGTATATTTTGCTTCTATGTGAAACCTGCGCTGGTCTTGCAACCTCTCAGTATTTATTGGTCCCACCTTCTTTCCAGATTAGGCGGCAACGTCTGTATAAATATCCAGAGCTTTCCGGGCGAAGCACGGCATTAGTCGGACTAACTGCGCCAGTTGTCTGTCAATGTTGATTACAAGATCATCCAGTATGTCCTGGCCGACGATAAACTCGTCTTCATCTTCGTCGATCACCAGCACCTCATAGGGCTTGATCGGCCTCAAGGGTCCAGCCGCCGTGTGCAGCTCAAATGTGTAGCAAACCAGACGTGTCGGCAACTATGTTGTGCTTCCCGACTGTCTCGCACACAACCGGAGTCTTCAAATGGGCAGTTTCCACGACACCACTAGCCTCCAACAGTTCTTTCAGTTTCCGAGCACTGATTACGCTCTTCGCCGCCCCAGTATCCGCGCAGTAGGGCATGGACAACGTCTCCTCAAGCACAATGAGCTTGTTATGATTGGGAAGACAGTCCTTTATGCGCATGAGTCTTCAGGCGCTGCGACCGACCCGCTTCGGGCCTTTGTTGCCGTCACGACGTTTGTGCATTTTCCTGTGTAGCTCCTTCTTCTCGTCCACAGTGGCGGTCGGGCAGTGAGTCAACCAATGGTCTCCTTTGCATTTCAGACAGCCTCTACTTGGCGGGGTTGAGCTTTCCTTTTTCCAACTTTATGCTGCCTTCCTGGCTTAGGTGTAAACCCACCTCCCTGTACAGCTTGATTGTCATCACTTTCGACTTTGCGGTACTTGGCGCAAGGTTGAAAAACTTCCCGGTCGTCTTTCTTCTTCCGGTCAGCTTGGTCCTTAGGGCGTGAATGCGTTCGGCGTTGGAAGTCACGGTCCTGCTCAAGAGCCTTTCCCAAGATCAGCCTGAAAAGCTATTT